>CAUJNA010002090.1:333234-358234 GCA_963377175.1 Effrenium voratum | reverse complement strand
TTGCTTTCAGAGATCCAGGACGCTTGGATTGAAAGATTGTGGAAAAGTACGCCTTTGTGCCAATTGGGATAGATGAAACCCTGGAGCATTTTGTCCATGCATATGGAGTTCTTAGAGATCCAATGTGAGCCAATAACAATTCACCATCCCTCAAGAGGCTCGCAAGGTATGGTCATCAATATGAAAGCAAATATTCAAGTTCCAAGTTTGTTTGTTGGAAGGTATATGTTGATCTCCAGGCAATGCCAACCGTCATTTTCCAAGTCAGGCTTCACTGGATGTCATTACGGAGTTAATGCTTGAGCAGTTTCGCTTGCCAGTAGTGTTTGAAGCCGGTCCTGCCAAATCTGGCTGCGTGTGGTTTTGAGGGTATCTTCTTGGTTTGGGTTAAAGGGAAACCAAAATAGAGACGCAAAGGGCATGGGCATTGTTCTGCAATACACAAACCCCTCGACGCGGCGTTGATAGCAACCATCCAAAGCAAGAGAAGAACCACCTGGCAAGGAGTCAAGCATGTTTCACAACCCGCTGTTGAAAACAAGCAGAATGAATAGCAAATGTTTCACAACCCTTGACTCTTCCCTTTGCTCCCTACTGTATCCTTGGGGCATTGGCATGCTGGCCCCCGTTGACTTAAATACACACTTTCCGGGCCTGGGATCTCTGCTGAAGTTATTTGAATGTTTTCAGGTTCACTATGGGCTATAGAGGTCTTTTGAACCAAGGAGGTTGGCTATATTTTAACGTTCACTATATGCCCACATCTAAATCAATGAGGTCCGCCATATTTTCAGGGTTCACACAGTTTCTAGAAGCTTCTATTTTGAGTCACACCCCCATTTTTGTTGGGGGGGGGGCGGACCTTTCGGTCGAGGTCGTTGAAACTCGCTCGCTCCGATCCCCGGATGCTGCCCTTAGCCGCCAGGAGGCGTACGCTCGCAGCGGCCCCACCTCGCTGCGGCGGATGTACGTGAGGGGCCCGCTGCCCACGGACATCGAGGTGCGGTGGGTGGAGGGCAGCTCGGCGCTCGGATAAATGGCGCGGGGAGGCTTTCGAATGAAGCAAAAAGCAGAGCATTGAGTCACAAGGTGCTAACTGCATGTGCAACGGATATGGCACCATCATGTGTAGCATCCAAGAACCCATTTATGTTAGAGCCCACTTAACTTCACCCAAATTTATCATTCCGCTAAAAAAAAAACGCCGAGGCAGAGACGTGCCCATTTTGGCCCGCAGCCGTGACTCTGCGGTGCTAACGGCACAGTGGCTGAACATGCTGCTGCTCCACTTCAAGCTGGACTTGGAGCCCTTTGTACCAGAGGACTGGGAAACGAAGAAAACGAAGTGAAGCTCCAGCCAGAAATCCCATGGACATTGTGGCACCTGGGAAACTGGGAGGAAGAAGCCAAGAACTGTGACTGGGACCAGTTTTTGGCAGACTTCAAACCTGGTGGACAATGTTTGCATCATTGTAGTGCAGGGCCAGAAAAGTTCAAGCCCGTTTCTGGTCAGGCATTCATGCCCTCAAAGGGGCCCCTCCACAAATGTGCTGAAGGGGGCCCTGTGTATTTTCCAGCTTGGGGCTGCTGGGAAACTGGGACTGCATGGACACAGCCCAAGGTAACTTCAAGTACATCAGCCTCTTGCCAGAGCATTACCTCAGTGTTGCGCAATAGAAGATTGTATGGGGAACCCCAGGACCACATGGCTGTGGCTCAAAATTCAAGAGCTAGGGTTACGCGGTTTTAGTCTTGGGTTCCATTTAGCAAGGTTCTTGGTACATATATTTGAGCCACAGCCGCAGCTGTATTTCTACTCCTGTTGCCATGGCTGCAAGTCCCCCAGTGGGTTTTCGCGAGAACTTACCTGACATCCCGTGCCCCAATCAAGTAGTGAGTGAGGGCGTAGCCCCCCTTATTGAGCCCTCCTCCCCGCGTTGAAAGAGCTCAATGGGGGCGGCGTTGTCAAAATCAGGGACCCTTAGGCGGCACCTCGGGCGGCAGGGTCCAAAAAGGAACCTTTACAGGGTGGCCCATCTTTTTTCAGGACACTCCTTTGTGGTTTCAAAGGGAAACCCAAAGGAAAACCCCAGATTTTGGGGGGTCCCCAGAAAAGGACGAGCCACCCCCTGGTGGATGTTAGTTAACCCCCAAAACGCCGTCAATTGCTGCGCAGGACCTGGTGCTCGAAAGCGCCGATTCGCATTCCGGCGGCGCGCGGCAGCTGCAGAACGGCCCGCGGCTCCTCGAGGCTCTGCCGGCAGTGTCTGCGGCGCTGGGGCGGCAGCTGGCCCGAGATCTCAGCCGCAAGCGCACGGAGACGCGCCCGGGGCGGCAGTTGGCGGGCGAGGGGAGAGGGACGGCGGCTTTGGTTTAGTAGGTCCCCCAGCTAGGTGCCCTTCTCACCGTTTCTTTTTTGGTTGGGAGTTCCAAACTACTAAAGTAGACGAAAAAGAAAAAGGTACCAACTTGTTCTAGCCTCTCTACTGGAGGACCTGGTTTATGAGGGCAACTGCTTTGTTCTTCAAAGGGAAACGACGTCAGATTCGTGGTTTGGGGCTAACTGGTTTGTCTTTTTGAGGAGCCGAAGGGAAACCAATTAGAGGAGTCTCAGTGAAGGTCAGTCAACGTCATGTTGACTACGGATTAATCGACAACAACTGTGGTTTTCCCTACCGTGTTCTTTTCACTTATCAAGGTGGCGAACCTTCCGCACACTTCTACAACACTGCAAAACACACATTGTTCGCAATCTTGGGCTCAGTTCTTGGTCGGTTCAACCAGTCTGCTTTCAATCCGTATACATGGTTTCACCCAGTAACTAGTTTGGGAAGCTGATCATTGAATTGGCATGTCCTGCTTTCAATGCCGTTTTCGCAACAAGCAGAATTATTCATTGCAATTAGTCAACGCGGGGCAGTGTCAGTTTTCGTCGCAGAAGGGCTGGCATGAACCTTGGCAAGCTTCAGCAACAGGGTTCTCGACTGCAGCGAGGCTGGTGGTTCCATTGGGGGACGGCAAGTTTGACACGCTGCAGCTGGTGACGCGCATCACGGTGCTTGCCGACTTTGTGCGCCTTGGGCTGCATGAGGCATTGAATTTGACTGGATTGCTTCCTGACATTCCTTCCCAATTCCTTCCCAAATCAATGTCATATCTAGGGAATTGGGATTGAACAATGCCATTCCTTCCCTAGCCAATGAACCCCCAAAGGCCTCAAATAATGAGGTCTTGGGCTCAGGCTTGTACCTCACTAACCCCATTTCGAGCACAAATGCTTGACTGCTATTGGGTTGGATCTTTAGCCTTTAACTTTTTGGCAAATCATTTAGGGTTTTCCACTCTTTTTGCAGGGGGGTCGTTCCAGCAACCAAGAAAGCACGGCAGGTTCCTCCTCCGCTCCGGCGACACGGCCCGGATCGGGCAGTTCTTCGAGCACCTCACCGCCGCCTTCGCCGAGATCTTCGCCTCCGACAGCGAGGCGGAAGCGGAGCAGCCGGCGGCGCTCTTCGACGCGTTCTTTCTTCTGCACGGGTGCACCTCCGCGCCTCGGAGGATTTGGTCGGAATGGGCTCGGAAATTGGCAAAAAACCCATGGCGGTTTTAGTGGGGCTCCTAAAACAACCGATCGCACAACTTGGCCCTGAGCGTGATTCATGCCCCCTACAAGCCAATCCAGGCGAGACCTTGCGGCAATTCCCTTGTTCTTGCTTCTAAGCTTGCTGCATCTTTCGCAATGCGAAGGAGCAGCCTTTTTTTTCTCGCAAGGAGCCCGAGTTTGGGCATCTGAACTTCTGGGTTGGCTCTTCCATTTCAGCAATCCAGGATAACGTTTGCGGTCCCAACAAGTCCATCAAAATACAACCTTGGTTTCCAGACCTTCGTTTCTTTTTGTTTCGGTCTCTGGTGGCTGTGCGCTGTGGTTTCGGTTTTCGTGGCCAGCGCAACTCGGGGTTAGCTCGAGCGCTCAGGAGAACGAGGCTTTGGAGGTGGAAGCCTTGGCCAAGGCGTTTCAGGCCCACGACTTGCCGGTGAGCGCGCAGACCATGGAGGAGGCCAAATTGGGATTGGGTCCGGGTCCAGAGGGATGTGTCAAACTCGGCAAACCCTCAACAACTGTCCAAAATCCCAACTACTGTCCCAAAAGCAGTGCTGGAAGAATGGTGGTTGTCATTTTGGTGTGCCTTTGATCCAAGGTGGAAAAGGTGCCCTCACAAAACACACACACACACACAAATGTTTGGGGGAACGTTGCGCGTCAACTGCGGTACGAAGTTGCCGTCGACGTGACAGCAAATCATTGAGTTATACAATGAAACTTGCGTTCGGGGCTAGGTCCAATGTTGATTCTGGCAATTAGGAACCACGGAATCAGAGCATCACCCAAAAGGCATGGTCCTTCTAGAGGCCGCCTAAAGGAAAAGGGGGTCCAACAGGTTCTAATTAGTTGATATCCCATTCTATGGTGTTTGGCAGAACTTACTATACGCAGAAATCCGGAAATCAAAGGAAACCGCATGTGCTGAATGCTTGTCCGCAAGCCCAGCCGGTGAGCTCGCTGTGCAACATGTTTGCCCAAATCGGATCGATATGAATCGACCTTTTGGCTCTCCTTTTGCGGCGCTCCTTCTGAACCATGTGGGTCTGCCTCTTTTCGAGGGTACCTTTTTGGATAGATTCTATAGGAGATCTAAAAGGAGAACATAGGAGAACCACGATTTTTTAATCTCCTAGAAATAGCATACCCGTTTCAGTTGACCACTCCGCCTTGGGAAGAAGAAGTACGCAATTGGCACCGGATTTGTTGTACCAATGGCGAGCATTCCAGCTCCTTTGCTGTTGTTTTTTTCCCAGATCTATTGGTCACCACCAGCTGGTTTGAACCGCGTTATCGTGGTGTCCCAAACAATAAGACCTTGAAATGGCCCATCGCAGGGTAGTAACAAAGGGGACAAGGGAATCCTATTGTGGCCTTAGTCCTTCGTGATGGTTTGTCCAAGATGTCATCATCCACTATTTGCCGGTTTCGAGGGCACGTCAACATGTGAGACTGAGTGCATGCACTGAACGCGCACATGTGGTGTTGACCACCGTTTCAAGTGTTCGGACATATATTGGATGCTTCCTGCAGGAATTTACAACACAACATATTTGAGCGGTCATCGAGCATTGAGAACAAACAATTGCTGTCTATGAGTCTGTACTCTACACTGTGTGTCTGTGTTTCTGCGATGCTTGTTCAAAGTGTTAGGTAGGAATCCTTGGAAGTATTGGTATATTGCTAACCTGCAACCAGTTGTACACATGCTTTCACTATTGGGACAAGCTCGGAGCTTTCTTTGTGTCCAAGGCCGCAGATTTTCTGCGGTTAAGAGGCAGCAACATGGGCCCATTACCGACGGTTAACATGTCGTTTGCATACGCATACAGCATACACACACACAGACTTGTGAGTCGTTCTAAAGGTCCTTGTAAGGAGTTTAGTATTCCGTGACCATCGGTCGGTGTTGGTTGAGGTAGCTCCGCGAAAGATTCGCGATGGAGTTGCGAAAGTAACTACTTTTTTTGCGCCGAAGTTTTGCATAGCTGCATCTTGTAAATCAGTCATATGTGAAACCATTCATCTTTTCTTCTGCGTCTTCCTTCCAAGCTGATTAAAACCTTTTGTTGACTTTCCCCTGATAAAGCCTGGCGAGGCTACAGTTTGATATGCTGGTGCTCCAAGTGTGTGGGTGTTAGTCGGTGGCTTAGAAAGGTGGTGTTTCGCGAAAGTTCCGCGAAAGATTCGCGGAAGTAACTTTTCTATTCGCAAAGAATGGCTGTTTCGAGACACAGTAACTTAGAACAACCACCACATACACACAGAAACACACACACACACACACACATACGATCACAGACGCTCGCAGACGCGGACACACACACACACACACACACACACACACACACACACACACACACACACACACACACACCTTTTCCGGGCTGGCGCTTCACTTGTTCCGTTTCAGAAGCGTTCACTTTCTGTGTTTGAAGCTTGTTGTGGGGTCACTCCACTCTGCGTTGCTAGTTGCACTGGTTCAACTATATATTTGCCGATGGGTAGCGCTAAACAACCTCGCGATCCATCCATTTTGTCATCCAGGTCAGATGGCTGCACGAGAATTACTACGGCCGAAAGGAGAAGAACGGCGTGAAGAGCCGCCTGCCCCGCTTTGCGGCCATTTGCGACCGCATCGAGAGGCGCGCGCGCACACGTTTGTGAGCGCGCATGGGCTCGAACGTCCGGAAATCACGACGAAATTCCAACGGGCATGGTAGCACGGCAGAACTTCGCTCAGAAACCTTCATGGCCGCGACCAGAGTGCCTTGATAATTTTGAGGCAACCCTTACGACTGCATCGCAAAGCTTTGCCTTTCAAATAGGGTGACAAGAATGGGAGGAGGCCTTGCTTGCATGGTGTCAAAGCAAAACTGAAAGGCTTCTCTTAGAACCCCTGACAAAAAAGATTTCAATCGCACTTGTTTCCCACAACACCCCAGTGGGTTTGGCCATGAGTCCTCGTCCTTTCGCCTGTCCAGAAATTCGAAAAAGAACGGAAGTCGCAGGATCAACAAGCTGCAGCTGAGAAGAGTCACCTTCCAACGGCACTTTGCCCAGACTTTGTTCGTGGGAGAGCTCCTCGGAGCTGAGATTCAGCTGGCAAACCAATGCGCGCATTGGGCTGCGCATTGGCACACCCCCGCGGGAATTGGACATCGGACAGGTCGGGAATGACTGACAACGAGCCCGGGTGTTGGTGGAATGAACCGGTTTTGGGGATTCCAACACAAAGGAACCCCCAAGGATGTTTTGTTGGGGTCCTCCCTCATTCCCTGCTCAGAACCAGCCAGTTTGGCTTCCCTTGAAAATGACCCAACAGCTTCGATGTCACTAGAATGGCCAATTGTCAGTGTGTTTGCTCTGAGGGTCATGGGATGGTCTTCAAGTCGGAGTGAGGGGAGCCCTCCTTTGCAGCTGCTGTTGTCTTTGTGCGCGTGAAGGTTTTTGTTGGTATTGTCTTGTGACAGCGGTTGTTTCCAGTTGTTCTCAGTTTCTTCCAACACGTCGCTTGCGATGTTGGGTTGCTTGAAACAGCCCAGCCATATGAAGGCACGCCACTCTGAGGCATCAGTTGCCGGTCCCTTTCTGTCAGCCTTCATGTGTGTTGCAGTTAGGCATGTCATGGCAACACCTGCAGCATGCTGGGTGTAGCTACTGGCACGGATTTCACCCTCTACTTGCCAAACGTCCGATGCAATTGATTGTCCAGCGGTAGGAATGAAAGCACTGATGGTATTTGTTGCGAGATCAGAAGCAACCACAGATGCAGTGTCGTGATGATCCATCCAAGTGGGCAAAGCACAGAACTCAACTTCAACCGCACTTGCACTGAGGCTGCTGGCGAGGGAGATGGATGTGAACCCGCCATACTTGCTGCAGAGCAGTATGCAGCTACTCTGCTCCTTGCCCAGTCCAACTGGCGACGCCTCAAAGAGTGGCGAAATGGATGAGGATGCTGTGCGAAGGGAGCTGCAAAGCGACGAAGTTCCGACCTTTTTCACGGAGGTGGGTGACTATGGACGCCCTGCTGGTGCCAGTGGCCGCTTGTCTAAAGAGAAGCCTGCTATGTTCAGGGAAAATGTGGCAAAGTCAAGGGCCCCGTTCGGATTCAGTTTAGCAGGATTCCTGATTTGCCACAATTCCAATTGAGTCCAACAAGTTTGTCTCAGCACCTTCGTGCTGGCCCTATCAGTGGATCTCAAGATAATTTCATAATGTATTTGTTGGTGGCTTAACATGACGCGAGCAGTATCACATGTGGTATTGGATGCAACGAAAGGGCATGACTCCAAGAAAAAAGGTTGCCATGAACAACAAGTCATTCCCAGGTGTTCGCAGCTATGGGCAATGGGAGTGGCCAGATCTAAGTGCTCTACACGCGGCTGACTGGAATGAGCCGTGTCCTGTCATCTCTGCCGCGGATGTGGTGGAGGTGGTGTCGGAGCCAGGCACTCAGATCGATCAGCTGATTTGTTGCGCAGGTGTTTTTTGTTGGAGCCACTCCAATCTAGGTCCTTTTGCCCTTTTCTGGGGGAGGGTTCCCCTACTAAAATAGACTACTACAGAAAAAAAAAAGTACCCTTATTCTAGCCTCTCTGCTGGAGGACCTAGCAATTGGTCGCTTTCATCCGTCGCAAATCAGAGCTTTGCCAATAGATGTGCAACTGTCGACAGGACTGACAGAGTCGTATTACAGGGGGGGGTTGTCAGAAATGGGTACCCTTCTTGGGCCATGAATGTGGGGCCCGCCTTTAAAAGGGATCCAAAAAGGGATCCATACTTTTGATCACCCGCATGC
This sequence comes from Effrenium voratum, assembly GCA_963377175.1. Lineage (NCBI taxonomy): Eukaryota > Dinophyceae > Suessiales > Symbiodiniaceae > Effrenium > Effrenium voratum. Next base: position 349,832 of record CAUJNA010002090.1, on the reverse strand, counting down.
TCACCAAAGACTTGAGGATCTCGCACAGTTTAATCCCTTCTTTTGCGTCTCTGGCTCCCATCCTCTTGGTTCTGTAAGTTGTGCAGCCCTTCTAAACCAGGTTTCCGCATGAGTCACTTGAAGTGACATGGCAAAGTGGAAGATGAAGTTTTGCCGTGCAGTGTGCAAGCCCTAACCGGTCAGAAGGTTACAGTTTAAGCTTGCACTGGTTTGCAAGCGGGGGCACGCTGACCCAAACTTGAGAAGCCCCTGGCCCTGGTTGATTTGACGGCGGCCCCGGTCTCATTTCAGAGGCAGTGTTTCCTTCACTTTCGGGGAAGCACCCCCTATTCGTCCGCCAGGCGTATTAACAGGCGGTCAGCACTAGGAGAAAGACGTGGGTTCACATAGGAGTCGATTCGCTTTGCCAAGCTCTTACCGTGGCCCCGCTCCATTTATTTGTTGCGTCCCAAGTCTAACGTTGGTGGAATTGTATGGGCATTCCAGCCATCGACTGGGATCAACCACCTACCAACAGAATTTGTCCACAGTATCTCTCAGCAATGCTGTGAGCATATTGCCGCTGGGCTACCCGACATCCAATCTGCCGAAACAGCTTGAAGGCTCGCTGGAGATGTGCCATGCGAATCCGCCTGGCGCACTCCGATGCGCAAGCTGACGCCTGTGATGTCTCTGATGAAAAACGAGCAGCACAGAAGCCTAAGGCTCCCGCTAGCGGCATGGTGCACTGCAACTCAAAAGCCAGTTTTATTCTTGGCGTCAAGTGACTGCGTAGCCAAGGAAAATCAGAAGGATTCATCTCGTTGGCTTGAACCACTGGCCTCTCTCTCTCTCGGATGTAGAGCGACTCCGCGCGACGCTAAGAAACGCACCACTGGCCAAGCTGACTCTGGGTGTTCTCATGGTTGTTGTTGGGAATCATTTACATGTTTGCTTATTGTGGTTTTTCGTGGTTGAAATCCAACCACTGAACTGCTAAGATTTCTGAGGATTGTTTGTGCTGCCCAAACCCAACGTCACAGTGGTGTTCTGGCCCAGTCTCGGCTTTTTCGTTTCGAGCGAAACCGAGAAACTGAGGCCCAGCCATTATCTTCATGCGCTGATTCGAGTCCGTCCCGGGTGCCTGGCTCAGAATGCAATGGGTTCCGGAACCCCAGCAATTCGTTAATTTTTAGCCCCAGGTTCCTGACTCCGGAATACTAGACGAATGGATTACGGACCCCGGACCCCCCTCCCTTCAGGCACGGGGGATGGTAGTTCAAAAACAATTGACAGGGGTGAGCCTGAAGTTTCTCCCTTTGCCAGGGATTATGATCTGCCCGGGAATCTTTGGAGCAATCGCGTTTGTGTTTGAAGGAAACCAAATGAACATCGACGCACTTGGGCCTCCAAGTAGCGAGCAAACCCAGCCAATTCTTCACGCTTTGGATGTTGTCCCAGAAAACAACCACCTGTACTGGATATACATGGTTTCTTAGTGTCTGGAATCCAGCCTCTTGTACACAAGCTTCTCGCACCGGAATGACTCCTGGGGAGAGGGTGTGTGTGTGTGTGTGGGTGTGTGTTTTGTTCTTGCTCTCAGTCAACCCTAAATTGTATACCCCCATATAATCCCTCAACGGGTCCCACCCAACACCAACCTCAAACCCAGGCGATGCCACCCCACTCACCTCTGTCTCTCCACTCCGAAGTGCGGCTGAAGCAACCCACGTCAGGCTCGAGCCGGTTTTGTGGCACTCTGCGAAGAGCCCGGGCTTCTACCGCTTGCTTGGACCCCAGGGGCTCTGGCGTCCCCCAACCTTCGAGTTGTGCGGTGTGTCTTTGTTGGAGTTGCTACCCCTTTTTGTGGATCGAAAGGGAAACCAACACTTTTTCCATTGTTTTTTTTTTGGGGGGGGAGGTTCCGCTAAAAAAAGACACCCTTTTGGTTAAACCACCATTGCAGTGGTTTCAACCCAAGTTTCGACATCCAATCTCAGTCGGCACCCAGTGAAACGCAAGCATTGCTTTATTCTTACGCCAGCTCGCTTACCCGACATATCGAAGCCAAATTGCCCCAATTCTCAGCACCCAGGAAACCACTGCTTTTCGGTGGCCGTACCAAGGGGATTTTGGACAGCTGGCATGGCCAAACAAATCGACTGACGCATTCCCGTTTCTTGGCATGTCAGAGCATGTCCAGGAAAACCTTTTTTTTGCTTGTCCACCACTTTGGAAGCCATGCTTTGGTTGTATTTTGTAATACCTGGATGCCTCAAAAATGGGCCCGTTTGGGATCATTTGCAAGTGATTGTAACTTGTTAAAGAGGTCTTCATTAACATATCCACCTCCTTGCAGCAGCAGACTGGTCCATGATTTGGAAAGCAGATGGTGAGATGGCTGTGGGTCAAAACCAATGGTACCATTTTGGGGTAGGTGAATTCACCACCCAATTTAGTCTATTTTAGTGGGGATTGAATCGGATGTTCACTGGGGGCGGATTTTGACCCATGGCCAAATCTGTTCAAACCCGTGGGGGCCATGCATCCCTCTCTTTCGGCTTGGCGTGTTCTACTGTGGATGGAGGAAGTCCATTTCGCACCACCGTTCAGAAACCCTGGAAGCATCCGATTCCCCCCACAAGTACTAACAAGCAATGGTGTCAACCATGGCTTCAAAGTGGTGCGAAATGGATTTAGTCCCTCGACAGTATGGGTAGAGCAGAACAGAAAGAACTCGGGCCGAATGCAACGGACACTTGAGGTCGGCAAAGTGCGGCTCTGCAGATAGCTCAAGGACAGCTTGCTTGCTTTGTGTTGAAGACGTCTGGTCGCATGTGGCATTGCGGCAACAACTTGAGGATTTACGCGTAGATGGTGGGAGATTGAGTATCATGTAATGTTGCCATGAGTAAGAAAGGCTTGCAAGTTCGCCACAGGAATTCCGACGAAGCCGAGAAGAACATCTGGAAAGCCTTTGCCACCAATGCTGAGGTGCCTCCAGTAGCTGCGGCGTTCCGAAAGCCCCTATTGAACAAGAGGGTAACCTGTCTTTTCTGACACTCTACGCAACCCCCCACCAATTCGCATGGAACTTGACGCCTGGTTTGGACCACTTTCCTTTGAAAGGGGCCCCCAAACGTCAGGTTCCATGCTACTTGGGAGGGTACCTCTCATGGGTGTTGTTGGGACACATTTTACATTTTGCTTATTGTGGTTTAGTGGGAAATCCCCACTTCACTGCTAAAATTTGAGAATTGCTGCTCCCCTTCCAACGTCAACCAAGCTCTTGTGGCAGAAAACAGCTTGGGCTTCGAGCAAAAACCTGTTGGCGCTCGCAGGCCTGGCAGTTCATTGACCGAGCCTCCAGCCCGGTGCTGTCGTTGGAGGGCTGGTACCTGCGCAAGGCAGAGGACCAGCCAGGGACCCCAGACGCATCCAGACGCATCCAGACGCCGCGACTCCATGTCTTTTTTGCGTGCGGGTGCGACTTGGCAGCTCAACGGGATCCAAACAGGCACCAAACAGCAGGTGAAGGCAGCACAAGCTTTTCAGAATCAAAGGCTTTGGAGCGTGGCGATCGATTAGCAACTTAGAAGAGTATGTGTTGATGAGATCGTGTTCACAGGGTGGAGATATAGCTAATCGTCCAAAGCAGCTGACATCTTCTCTTTTCGATCCACTGTCATGACCTGAAAAGGTCAACCTTTTCTTTGGTAACTGACTAAGACCCCCTGGTTTGGTCGGTGTTCTGAAAGGGAAAACCAAGAAGCCAGCTTTGGGCGTGGCTACGGCATGCAGCGATCGTTATGAAACCCTGGGAGGCGCCCCACCGTGTGGACATCTCTGGCCGAATATTAAAAGCGGGCTGGGTTGGCGGCCTTGGATCATGAAGGTTTTGTCTTGGCCGCACTTCTTATTTTTGGTAGGTGAGTCGTTCCATTTCACCCCGAGTCCAGACCTCTACTGTTCAGGAGCTTTGCCAAACATCCGCCAAAAAGCAGTGGTGTCGCCGGTTTCTGAGACCCCCCCTTCTCACTTCCTTGAGGTCCACCCGTGTTCCTTCCTTTTTGTTTGGGTCCGGTTAAGGTTAAGGAAAAGCATTGCCTTTTTCCTACACAACACATCCACCCATGTTTCCTAGCAGCACCTGTTCGGCTTAGCCTAGCTATGTTTCCGCACGTGGCGATTGACAGAGCACCACATCAACACATCAACACATCCACCCATGTTCCTTCTTTTTTGCTTGGGTCCGGAAAAAGTTATTTCCTTCGCCGGTTTCTGAGACCCCCCTTTTTGCTTCCCTCACATCCACCCATGTTCCGTTTTTGTTGGGTCCGGAAAAAGTTAAGGAAAGGCACGGCCATGGGCCAAAAGCCCGTGCCCTCCAGTGAACATCCCAATCGCCAGTAAAATATGTTCTAAAATGGGTGGTGCACCGAAACCACCAAAATGGGATCCCAGTCAGCGGTTTTGACAACCACGGCCACATGGCCCTTTCTCCTACGCACAAAAACTCGTGGCTTGAGGTCCTGGGTGGTGATCTTTCCAGCGGCGCGGGACCCTGCGGAGGTTCCGGTGACGCTCGGGGAGCTCACGCTCAGGCCGGCGGCTGGAAGGGAGGGGCCAGACAGATTCCTAGGTACGGACGACCAAGAAGATGTGGTATTTTTTCCCATGTTAGGTTTGAAAGGGAATCGATCACTATATTGGAAATCTTTTTTTGTCCCTTTCGGTTTTAAGAGGAGGCTATCACTACTGGAACTATGTTTTGTTTGTTTTCTTTGGGGCTCGAGCAAATGGAAGACTGGCACCCAGGTTTGGCAATGGTGAAGGAGGTCATGCGCGCCTCATGGCTTTGGATCGTTATGGGTCAAAACCCAGAAAGCCCCCGGTGAACACCCAGAAAGCCTTCTAGCAAAAAAAGTGACTCAAGTCACAATGGAGTTGACCACATCCACCGATCTTGGTCCCGACGCATGCGCCCACGTATTTTAGCCCAAGACGAAGAGCTCGACAGGAGCATTTGCCTACAGATTCTGGGTCATTTGCGACCACAGCGGGTTGGGGGCTGGGAGTGGTTCGGATTTTAAGAACACACACGCACGGGAACCCACATCACATGGGCCAGGTGGGCATGCTCGATGTGGGTTGAGTGGTTGAGGGCGTTGGGGCCGGGTGTCAGGCTAATGTGAAGCTCGGAGTAGGGTGCACAGACGACGCGCTTTCCTGTGGGGCTGGGAAATGGTCATATTCAGCTGTCCCAAGGTTCTCAGCTGGAAATCACGTTTGTTCTTGCAGTTGTGTTCTTGACAGCTCACGAGTTTTAGAGCCTGGTCTCTGCTTCTGACCGTCAGGCCCACTGTAAACACCTGTCCTTGAAGACTTCCATGTGGCATGAACTGCGTTTGTGGCTGCCGCCGAGCCTCGGTTTGCTTGATGCGATGTAACAAGGATATCCTTCCACCCACTAACATGGAAGCTGACTGTCCTTTTCAATATATTTTCAGGAACCCCCCGCTAATTTGGACATGTCCCAAACCGGCCTCGATGCAGAGTTAGATCGTGGCAAGAGCTTATTATGTGATGGTTTGCAAAGCTCCCGCCAACGTGATTGGCGCGCCCTCTCGTTGAAGAACGGCGATGTGCTGTGCACTGCTATCCGCCTTCTGATTCCTTGTGCCAAAAAGCTGGTGCCGGGCTCAACCACAGCCATCATTCAGGCTGCAATTGCAGGTTGACTGCTGCTGCACGCGCGCAGATAGAAAATTTGGACCCAAAGATTGCCTTTGGGGTAGAACAGTAGAATTGATCTATGTTTGTCTAATGATGATCGAGTACTTGTACACACATCATATATAGAAGTTAACACATTTGCATGTCAAAAATAGCTGTGTGTCTATACATATATACAATGGTCGAGATACACACTAATGCTAGCCAGATTACGAATGTTATGTTTGTGTAAGCTTATACGTGCTTGTTTGGTTCGCTTTCGTCCACGGAAGCTTCAATGCGCCTTTTTGTGAAACCATCTGTGGAAGGCTGCTGCAAGATGGTCAAACAGGGGGACGAGCAGTTGTGGAACCCACCGCATCCATGGTCAGTTTGGGAAGTTTTATATTTCAATGTGTTGCATGTTTCTTATCACATGTGTTGATACATCCTTCGTTGGGTTTTTCTGTTGGGGGAGTCAACAAAGATGTCGACCAACGGCTTGTTCAGGCCGCGGCGCTTCTTGGCACCGGCCTTAGGCAAGGGCCAAGTGCTGCGCTTCGAGTAGGGAATGACCTAGGCTGGGAATGAACCGGAAAGGGAGTCCCTTAAAGGAAGCACGGGATGAGTTCTTTCGTGGTGATTGCATTTCTCACTCCCGGAGAACCAGCAAGTTTGGTTGTTCGCATACAGGCCATGCCATGCCATGCCCATCCATGAAATGGCCCCCGCCAGAAATCAGGGTGAACGGTTGAGAATTGGCAACCCTTGCATTGGTCGCGTGGCAAGAACTTCCCATAGTGGTCGTGAGGTGTCGCCGCGAATCAGTCCCATCCATGAAACAAGCCAGTGCGACGGTGGTTTGGAGTCGCTGAAAGCAAGTTCTTGGGCCAATGATTTGACTGTTTCCAGGGGCATCAAAGTTAGAACCTGCCCCCCTCCCGAATTGCAACGGCACCTGACAGTCCCTCCAAGAGGAAAGTGATCTTCCAGCTACTCTACCGGTGCCTGTTGTTTGGAAGGGTACTTGGAAGCTGACATGATAAACTTACATGTCCATGGTCAAAGCACCCCTCTTGGGGTTAGTGAGATGGCCATGGACCTTCTAAGGATTTTGGACTATGGTCAGGGTGCCAAAGGGGGGACCCATGACCCTGTCCCAAGTTGAGCTTTGAACATTCGAATCGCTTTTGCGCGCTTTCGTCCGGTATCCGATCTTCCCCGACTCGGAGACTTTGCCTCGACACCGAATGGCTGAGTTGTGGCCTGTCTGCCACTCCCAGAAGCTTCTGAACCTCAACTTGAGCTGCTTGGCGAGCGGGCTTGGAGAGGAAAACGGGGGGGGCGGAGATGGCGTTTGTTTTTTCTTGTTGGGGGGGGGGGCGAGAGGAAAACGGGGGGATGGCGGGTGTTTTTCTGTTGGGGGGGGGGGAGCAGCTGTCCATGTGGAGAAAGGTGGGGTGGGACGGGGGATGCTTGTTCTCTTTTTGGGGGGGCTGCTCGCTTTTTTATCAGATCCAATAGAAGGATTACACAGCTTGTGCGTGTTTGCCTTTTCTCCTTTCCGACTGCATGGAAGCCAATTTTTTGCACCGCCTGGTAGGCATGGTTTAAAGGACACCATGAAACTGGCTCCATAGTCACAAGTTTTGGGCGAATTGTAGGGTTGGGGTGGTGAAGGAACCAAATCAACCCCGGTGACAAACATCGAGTGAAAAACACAATCGCCCCAGGCTCATCATTGGCACCTCATGCCTTGACACCACAGTCAATTGTGTTCACGTTACCGCAAGGCAGGCATTGGTGCCCTCGTGATGATCGTAATCCGATTAGAACAAGCTAGCAAGGTGACCAGCAATTGACGACAGGCTCACAAGGTTGCCAGATGATCATATTCATATAGGGTCGACGAAGCTTGGCATTTCCCTAGGATGCTGGTTCCAACATTCGTGCACTGCATACTGTCGATACTGTGATTGCAACTTGTGCCTACACAAACCCTATCGAACCCCGTCTAGATTTACAAGTGTGCAATCTATATTCATAGACTTGCCAACCAATGAGTTGGTTGCACGTTTCCGTAGCCATGGATCAAAACCCCGTACCCCCAGTGAACATCCCAATCCCCACTAAACTAGACCAAATTGGGTGGTGAATTCACCTCCCCCAAAATGGGATCCCATAACGGTTTTGACAACCACCGCCATTTTGCAGATTTGGGGAAGGTGTTCTGACTAAGTTTTGGACATGGCGCCAAGGGAATCCCCCCATCTCGGGACCCGCTCCCTCCGTATCCCCGCTTTTCTTCGCGGGGCTCACCAAGCGCTCAGCGCTGAGGCTCGGAAGCTCTGCGGGTGGTGGAGCTTCTAGCAGCTCCCTCGGTTTGTTCAGAGCCACGTGCTCGAAACGTGGGGATTGAGGAAGGATCCGGTTAGGCAGGGCTCCTTAAAAGAAATATCCATTTTGCAACCATTTGAAACGTTGCTTTTTCAACACCAAAATAAAGGGACACCACCATCTACAAGGCAATGTTCAGGTGTATAATGTAAGGATCCCTGTTCGGGGCAGTCAGCCAGAAATAGTTGCGGAATTCCGCCTTCTTATTTCTTGAAGCATGGTTCTGGGTAGACCATTTTAATACCGGGTTTTGATTGTGACTCGGAGTATGCTTGGGAGCAAAACGTGCACTCGCAAAAAACACCTTGGACCCATGTAACAGCAGCATTGCCAGACTCAACTCGCACAAATAGTTCGCCCGTTTGCCTGGAACGGACTTCATGTCCCTTCATGCTGTGCAGCGACAGAGCGGTAAGTGTTGCACAGAAGTGTAAGTGAGACCAAGGTTGCAGCATGTTATTTCAATGTCTACGTGACTTGTGAGGGTCCCCACAGCCGGTGAACGACTCTTGGACTGAAAGGGTTCGAACTAAGTACGGGGCGCATCAGTCTTGATGTTTTGATGAACCAGGGCCAGAAGCTATCCCATTCGTACACTGTGTTTTCTTTCATCGAATGAACTTGCCACACTTGCTCCCCAGACCAGAAGTGCGCTTCATGTTCCAATCTTGGGGACTTGTCTTTGCTACCGGCGCTGTTAGCGACCCCTCACGTTTTACTACTTGTTACGCACCCGCTCAACTCTGTATCCATGCCAGCCAAATGGCAAGCACACCCGCTCAAGTGCTCGTTTTTGGTTGGCTTCTTTGGGCTTGCTGATTCATGGTGTGAATCACACAAGGTGGTTTTCCTGTGCTCTCTGTTTCCTTTTGCCCCCTTGGCCCGACTCCCAAATCGAAGGCTGTAGGGGGGGACACGGTAGGGCTCACCAAAGGGCTCCGCTGCAAACTGTTGCCATTGTTTTCTGTGAAGAAGAATGTACTCTGCAGGTTAACATGGAAACAAGATTATGTCTGGACTCTCCTTTTTCATATTCTAGGAAAGTTTCCAAGCCGTTCTCCTTAAAGGCGTATTCATCCCCTCAAAGGAGCCCCAAGCGGCCAGAGTCCAGAGGCTTGGCATCAAGGCATGCCAAACCCCGCGAAGTGAGGAGAAGTGGGATACTCAACCCAGGCAACGCATCTACTTGGGGCTATGTACAGCCATAGGTGTCCTTTTTGGTTGTTTTGGTAGAAAAATAGATGGACCTGGTTTGTCTGGTGGTTTAATCTACCAGGGCCATCTATTTCCCCTGAAAGGACACCTATATTTACAGCACCCACCCACCCACCCACCCACCCAGTAGGGGCAAAGGGATTTGTTCGGCAAATTCGCTCCCTGCGCGCCATATTTGACCCAGGTCACTGTGGCTTGGCAGCCACTTGGATGCAGTGCTCAGTTCACTCCTCAGGTGTTGGGGTACTCGACGAACTCACTCCCTGAGTTCCTGGACTGTGGACTTTCTCGGAAGACCATTTTGGTGCTGTTTTTGGGCCATCGACTCGGGGGTCTGAGACTGAAAGCTTACTTTCGGAGAAGTTCCTGGACTAACTCAGCGTTTTCAGAAGACCGTTTTTTGGTGGCAGATCAAAAGTTTGGACTTGTTTTGGGCCATCCACTCCGGGGTCTGAGGCGTTTCGGTGTTGTCTTTGGGAAGCTTGAATAGACATGACCCGTGCACGCTTTGGGGCAACTCTGATAATTATTTCTTGCGCACCCTTGGGCCACTTTTCTCTTTCAGCAACAGTTGCTGGAGCTTCAAACCGGCATTCTCCGGCAGAGATTTGGTGCACGGGTATCTCATGAAGTTTCAAGTGCGAGGCACTCATTTGCATGTACTGCATTGCGATTTGAAGCCGCACCTCTTTTCAGAGGTCGGTCTTGAGAAACCTCAGCCAAGCACATCTAAAGAGGTTGGGCCATAGATAGGGATCTATGCCGTCTATGCCTCAGGTGCTGTCCTACGGTCAAGATCCCTCCCAATAGGGCTTGCCAGCCAATCCCAACAGGGGCTAGTAGCGACTCATGAGGCCTATTGGGGGTGCCTTTGTGAGGATGGGGTCTGAACTATTGCGTTTAAAACCGCAACAACGTGAGAAGGAATTCAAGGTGGCATGACCCAAGTTTGCAGCACCCGCCGGAAAGCGAAAAGCGCCCCGCCCCGCCTGCACAAAAGAGATGTCTCTCTTTTTGATTTGCCCGCCCACGGGAAACTATTGCCACATGGCAGGGTCGTTTTTGTGTTTGCCTTCTGAAGCGTATCATATGGGTATGGGTCAAAATTAAACCACCAGGGGAACACAGGTTGTAGTCATTGTTTTCATTTACCAGGGCTTTCCCCATTTGGGGGTTACCCTATTTTTGACAACCTCAGCCATATGCCCAGGCCCATGATGCCAAGTAGGCTGTCCTGTCTGCGGACGTTTGGGATGTGACGCGCGCTTTGAGCCCGGACGGTCAGGATGTGCAAGGCCGAGAAGAGCACAGGCGGTCTCGGTCTCGGTCATAACGGAGAAGGAGTCCGGGCAGCTCCTGCTAGTCCGGTTATTTGGCTAGGTCCCCCAGCTAGGTGCCCGACCTCTCACCCCTTTTTTGGTTGGGAGGGTTCCCCTAGCAAAATAGACTACAGAAAAAGGGGTACCCTTATTCTAACCTCTCTACTGGAGTCCGGCTATTTGGGGTACCTAGGGTAGTGGTTATCTGGAGTACCTGACGTGATAGGATTCCCCTTGAGCACCACCTTGCAAGTTTGCAAGGGAGATTAACTTCCTGGGAGCTTCCACGGACAGGCGAAGGATTTTCATGTGAGGACGCACTGGAAGGTTTTGATGTGGAATACTTGACGGCTCACAGATGCTGGCCATAAGAGATCCTAAAGAGAAGGAGCCCAGCTTGTCGGATGGGTTTAAAGGCACGAATCACCATTTGCAGCGGTTCCCTACTAGAAGAGGCACTCCAAAATCTTGTTTGGCTGTGCCTGCAAGCTGCGGTCAATCCAACATGGCCCCTTTGCACCACATTGATACATTGATGTCCATAATTCCCATGCATTAGGACTTCACATGCAACATGAGATAGTTGCATGCGTTGTTTAGACATGAGATTGAATCCTTGTTTAAGTCCCAAAGTTCATTCCCTGTTGTTTTGCAAAAAAACACATTAATAGCGCAAATATCACACATGTTTGTGTGTGTGTGCCGCCTGTTGAAAGGGTCTTGTTTGTTCGCTTGTGTATTTGTGTGTTTGCATGTTTGTGTGTTTGTGTGTTTGCGTCTTTGTGTGTGGTTGTGTGTGTGTGTGTTGGTTGCTTGGTTGGTTGGCTGGCTGGCTGGCTGGCTGGCCGGCCGCCTGACTGGCTGGTTGGCTGGTTGGTTGGTTGGCTGGTTGGTTGGTTGGTTGGTTGGTTGGTGGGTTGGTTGGTGGGTGGGTGGATGGGTGGGTGGGTGTGTTCGTGTGTTCGTGTGTTTGTGTGTGTGCGCTTGTGTGCGTAAGTCAGTCACCGATTTGAGTGGGCTTCAAGTTTTTGAGAACCGGAGGCATCGACAGAGCCTTGACCGAGCTGAGCGCCATGTCTAACCAGGCGTGGAGAATCGGTCGAGAATGCAAGGGTTTCTCTCAAAACAAAAACTCCCCCCAAAAAAACTTGTGGTTCTTGTAGGGTTTCCCGTGAAACCCACAAGAAGGGCTCTCACAAAGACCCCCCCACAGCGCAGTTTCGCATCGTGTGTAAACTGCGCGGTGTATTTACCTGCATCTGGGAGGTGATTTGTCGTATTCATCCGGCGATGCTTTGGACTGCAGCCATGTTCACTATCCAAATGGCTGCACCCAGCTCAACCGTCAGGTGATGTCCATGGGTGGTACTCAGGTACGGTGGGGCTATGTACCAACAAATTGACATGAGCCACTGCGAACGGGTTGTGCGCAGCATTTGACAGCAATGGAGCAAGGCATGGATGCATTGTGCATGTCCCATTCTCTGACCAACAAGCAAACTGTTCTGTTGTTTTAATCAATTCTTACTTCACATGGCAGGTGGTGACTTCCCGGCATTGAAAATATAGTTCGTGGCATATACCAGCTTCCAAGCCCGCTTCGGCTTGTGTATCGTCTTTCTCCCAGTCCTGACATGTGCTGCGTTTGTCGCTCAAGGGGGCCCAGCAAGTTAACATAGAACCCAGAAAGGGGTCCCCAAAAGGACTTGCACTAGGGACCCTGGAAATCTGAAGCCCCAAAGCAGTCCCCTGGTTTTTCGCAGGTGTTGACATCCAGATGCAGATCTATTGGGAGTCATGCCCGTGTGGTGCTGCTTGCTGGCAGGGCTTTGTTGAGGAACACAACCTGGTGGTTTTTTCCTTGTAGCATAGTTTCCAGAGCATGTCATTGATTGAACTTGTTGGTGCTTATGCATTGAGGGGATCGAGCCCCATGATGTTGTGAGGGTGCTTCCATGGATTTCCATCGCTGCCCTTCACTTTTTCGCTTTTGATGTCTGCTTGGCTTTTGTCCTTGTGAAACCTGGGGGCCGTTGGCACATTGGCGGCAAAAAAAACATCAACATGAAGCCGCCCTTTTCGTTTGCAATGTCGCCGTATTTTCGGAACCCTTGAGGTATGTGTCAGAAAAGGAGGATCCCCAAAATGAGTTGTTTTCATTTAATTTGGTTGCTCTGCTTTGAACACTTGGATATGTGCCAGAGTAAGAAGACCCCCCAAAATGAGGTGTTTTCATTTGGTTCCATTGAAACCAACCCCAAAACGGGCACCGAGCCTCGAGAAAAATCACCCCACATCTCTCGCTGCCAGGTGGAGCATCTCGTCTCAGTGCAGGCGCGCATGGTGCTGCTTCTTCTCGCGGATCGCTAAACGAAGGGACGGGTCTTAGCTGTACTCATAGCTGGAATCAGACTCAGCATCTGAGAACCAGCAAGTTAGATGAGTTTGTGTGTGTTCATGGTTGTTGTTGGGCAACAGTTTTTACATGTTTGATTATTGTGGTTTAGTGGTTGAAATCCAACCACTGAACTGCTAAAATTGTTTTTTGCTCCCCTTCCAGTGTCAACCACGTAACCAACTCAGCATATTTCTGTAACTTGCTTACCCACCACGAAAATAAGACAGGACTATCCCAATGAAGTGCATATAGAAAATACTGCCGCCTGGATGAAGCAGCACCTTGGAGCTTGGAACCCCATGTGAGTCACAAACGCAGCCCGGACAATTAGAGGGCAAGGGACAATCCCAGACATAAATGGGTGCGGATCTCCGCCCTTTCATTTTCTCTGGGTAGACAAATTTTAATAGCCAGTGTTTGATAGTGACTCATTTGCTTGATTTCAGGCATGGTTTGCGGAACTTGTGACCCAAGTTCATGCATGTTGGACGGCCTGTTGTGCGTAGGAACCTTGTTCTGTTGTGTGGCCTTTTTGTTGGCAGACAAATGCGCAGCTCGTTTGGAATGCCCCCCTAGTTTAACCGCATTTCTTCACACCGGATGCCAAGGACTTGCCGGAGAGCAATGAGGAGCTGGTCGCAGACGTCCGCCAGATTCCCAGAATGTTGGCGCCAGCCAAAAGCATTGAACTTAGATATAACACGAACCACTGCATGGGATCGGTGGACATGACAGGGTGGTTGCCTTGTGCTGCGACCCAGGAAAACGGTTGAAGGTGTTTGTTGTTTTGTCCATGCATGTCTCAGGATACTGATCATGCTTAGACAGTTGGCGTGCCAACGGAGTTCAACCATGACATTGCTGTCATGATGTTGTTGACGATGACACCGATGATGATGATGATGATGATGATGATGATGATGATGATGATGATGATGATGATGATGATGATGATGATGATGATGATGATTTTTCGAGTATTGGGCACGGAGTATAGGGTATTGGGGATTGAGTTGCCTATTGTGCTTGGTTTTTGCAGATTAAGTGGCAACTGGCCCCAACTACCCGTTTTGATTGGATGAAGTTGTCGATGCAAAGTAAATAGCCACGGTTGTAGTAAGACGTAAACCCAGAACAACAACAGCAATGGCCTATTATGCAGACAACATGATGTTATCGACGCACAAAAGGTAGTCTCCCCGTTGCGCACAACTTGCCTGCGCAACGATTTGTGCGTGTACTCTTTGTGTGTGTGTGTGTGTGTTTGCTACGTGTGGGGTGTATATATTTTTGTATACATGTATATGTATATACTACATATATATATATATATTTTATACACTATGTGTTTATATACATATTTGTAGGTCTCCATTTGCGTTTGTTGTGTGGTGCTAAGGTGCTACAATTTCATGACTTTTTAGCAAAAGTGTTTGACTGCACGTTGGCTACTTTTCTTTGACTGCAAATCCGATTTCAGTAGCACAAATGCTATTGCGGACCAGTCAAGAGTTGGCGCTTTCTGCCCCTCTTGTTTGTTATTCTTTCCAGCTTGAATTACATGCCCTTGGGGTTGCTACGTCGACTTCCCTGGGCACGAGATGTGCAAAGTCACGCAAATTTATGCACCGCGCCACACCTGCCATTCTGCTAGCTGTATGCCTGAGCTCTATCAGGGTGTTCCTATAGCGGGGCCAAACAAAGATGGTCTCCATTTGCCGTCTCACCAACCAACTGGGGAGTCCTTAATTGTAGGACACCTCCATTTGCTGATTGCTCAGTAACATTTCGTTCAATGGCCAACATGTGAGAGCCAAATAAATTTGCGTCTTGATGCTTGCCACGTGGGAAGGTCTCCGGCGCCATGCAAGATGCGTTTTGACAACCTGCTTAGACAGTTCCTCCGAGGTGGGCCGGGACATCCGGGCATGTTAGCAAGAAGTTGCAACCGGCAAAAAAGAAAAAAACAGGAGATATACAAAAAAACGAAACGAAACACAACACTCCAGACTCCACACCTGGCCACAAGAAGTGAAACCCAATGCCCTCAAGATGGCGCTGTTTTTGTTGCAGGATTCGAGAGATCTGAAAAACCGGGACAAAAACAAGGTCAGGCTCTGAATTCTGATTGAGTGGTGTTTGCTTTTGACACGTCGTTTCCCCATCCGAACACCTATTTTGAAAACGTCTCACCCACGCCTCACCCACATCTCACTGCCGAAAGCTCGCGCTTGTTTTGCTTGTGCGGGGTGGAAGCTGATCTCTCGGTTTGAAGATGTATCAAGCTCCCAACTGTTTCTTGCAGGGATACTTTGGTGCATTGTGCTTGGATGTTAGGACTTCAATTGTTTGCCAACTAATGGGTTTTCCATTAAACCACTAAAAGTTAAACTTTTAGCAGGGGAGCAGAAAGCAACCGAGGATAGGAAGGGCCTCGGCTTTCCAAACCCATGTCACTCAGGACAATTGCAGAAGTACCAGCAAATTGAGCGCGGCACCGAGGATTTGGGGGTCCTAAGTTAAGTTGGGGACTCCCGCATTTGAGGGCGAAAGTTGTTGGACCTGTAATGGTGCTCCCGTTTTTGGTCTCAAGTATTTTTGGCAGGGTCCCAAGCTGAATACTCCTTTTGTTGGATGAACGCGACGTCAAGAGGTCCTGTATTCGAGGGCAAAAGATTCGTTTGCATGCACCCGTGGGCCACACTGGCCACGGCCAGTGCGTGTTTTTGGGTGCAAAGGGAGGTTGTGCTAAGCTTGAAACGTTGAGAGTTCCTCTCCGCCGGCGGTCACACTTCAATGGTGCTCCCTTTCTTGCAGGGATCAATACACTTACAGGGAGTTTCTGGTTTGCACAACTGAAAGCTTAGTGATCCTCCAATGAATATCTAGTGGCCTATGGTGGATGAAGCAAAAACATCTCAGTAGCCCCCAAATCCATTCCAGCGGTGTTTGTTGTATCAAGCGTGGGGCATTCCTTAGCCAGCGGTAGCTTGCATTTCATTGGCAGAGGTGGGACTGGGACTGTTTGATTTGGCACCAGGAAAAAAAAAAAAAAAAAACTAGATGAAATTCGCGCTCTCCTATTTCGCGCAGCCAGGACCGCTTGCTCCCTTGGCCTATTGTTGGTGGTCCCGAAATATGACCAGCCCACTGGGGGGGTCCGCAGTCGTTTCATGTCTTAAGACTTGGGTCGTAATCTAGGTCCCGCACTAGTGTTCTTCTCTCCCCTTTTTTAGATTCGGTTCCCCTTGTAAATTAGACAAAAGGCACCAACTTATTCTAAGCTCTCAAATCTGGAGGACCTAGCCAACATATCGCCGGCGAAAGAAAGCCCTGAGGCGCTTTCTGGCGGAGGTCCTGCTGCGGATCCTGTGGAAGATGAAGTCCCAGCAGCGCCCTGCAGCCCGGATCGGTTGCGTCGATTTTGGTCAGAGAGAACAAGGTGACGGGGCAGGGTGGGGTAGGGTGGGGTGGGGTGGGGCGAGGTGGGGTGGGGTGGGGTGGGGCGGGTGGGGCGGCGTGGGGTGGGGCGGGTGGGGTGGGGTGGGGTGGGGGGGTGGGGTGGGGGGGTGGTG
>CAUJNA010002090.1:314896-330634 GCA_963377175.1 Effrenium voratum | reverse complement strand
CATTGATGCAGTCATTGACGACCGGAACAACGACATATTCCCGCCAGGCACCTCGAGAGCGAAGCGATACATGGGCATCATGGAGGTGATCAAGTGGCAGGAATCTGGAAGCAAGAAATCGAGATTTCAGGTCCTGGCAGCAAGGTTTCCAAGCATCATGAACCCGAACGACACCAAGGCGGCCAGGGAGGAAATGACCAAAGCTGGCATGGATCGGGACGACATCGACAGGTGTGAGTTGCATGCTTGGCGTTTTATTGGTGGGGCGAGCTGAAGTGATGCGTGGCTGATGACGGCTCAAGTCTAGCTTTTTTGGTCGCTTTTCTATGAAGACAGGCTTGCCGCCTCTGTGAGAAATGTCAAAGACCGTGCTGCAGATCCAAGCGAGCTGGAAGCAGGACGCCGTGGACATCAGGATGTTGTTGCAGATCGCCAGCGGCTGGGCAAATGCCTGCAGCGAAACGAGCCTGTGAACACGGAGGCACGATGAGAAAAAGATTCCCTTGTGGTGGCTGCCGCGACGGCTGGAGCAGACGTACTGTCGGGAGGATCATCGGGTGCGCAGGCTCGCCGGCTACTTCGCGAGAGAGTTCGATCTGGCGCCGCCTGCAAATGTATCGCCGCGGTGGAGTATACTTGGACTTCAAGTGCGGATTGCTTCAGCCGCTCTGGAGGTGGCTTCTCGAGCTACAAAACGCTTGCACGCAGCATGAGCTGGGCCGCCAGGGCGAAGCCCGGGCAGGTGCTCAATGTCCTCCATTTTGGACCAGATGTGTTTCCACATGTTTCCTTATTTCAGTTTCTTGAGGTCTTCGATTGCAAGGGATTGATGTCACATGTGCCACGCTCAGCTGCATTCGGTTTGGATCAAACGTGTTTCAGAATGTTTCGTAATTCCAGTTTCTTGGATCTTCGATTGCAAGGGGTTGATGTCACATGTGCCGCGCTCAGCTGCCTTCGGTTTGGACCAGATGTGTTACGCAGCAGGCGGGAGTAGGCGTGCGCCCAGGCCGAAGGCCGGGGTTGCGCCCAGGCCGAAGGCCGACACTTGTAGACTGTGTGTTTTCTTGTATTGTTTTGGCGAGCGGCGCGTAGTTTTTGTTGTAAAGGCAAGCGCGGCTGCTCGAGAGAGCCAGCTCTGGTTGGCTGTGGCCATCGCAAGTGCCGGTGCAAGTGAGTCGGCAGTCGAAGTGGAAAGACCGAGCCCACTGGTTTCCACCAAGAGCGGGTATCGTAGCTTTTGTGGTTTCGAGTGTCCGGCTTTTTGATTGCATGCGTATACTGTGCCTGGCCCGCTCAGGTTCGAGCCCTGCTGACTCGGCGTAGTTTTTGTCGGCCCGGCCATGAGGCCTGAGTGCGCGCCCATCTTATCCTTGGCTGACAGCACAGCGCTGGGCTTCGGTGACAAGTACGGCGTGCAGCTTGTGGATTCTTCGAGCAGGCGTCACTGTGTCGTCTGGTGCTGCGGTGGATCTCTGGTGACCGGCTCCTGTTGTGCTGGCGAGACGCTCCCGAGCGTGGCCAAGCAGCTCGTGTGCGGCTGGAAACTGATTTCCGCGCGCCGCGGGTTCCCGGATGTGACAGATTTTCTAGCTCAGAGGCTGGCGGTGAGCATTGTGGCGGCGCGCGAGAGCGTGCCGGAAACCGCTGCGATCTATGGCGACCTGCAGAAACATCGCAGCAGTTGGCGCTTGCGAGAGACGAGCAAGACCATTTTAGACATGCAGGACAGCTGGCGGCAGGACAGCGAGCCGTTCTATCGGCGTGGCCTGCACTTCTGTGGCGACAAGGATCGACAGCGCCGAGTTTACTGCCACGTGATCGAGGAGGCGGCGAAGTTGGCTGTGGGACCAGGCACGACGTGCGCAGAGGACGACGTGGTGGACTGCGACCTGGTGGTCGTCATCTGCTGTGGGTGGAACAACGTTCCGAAAACCGGACACAAGTGTTTGCCTTTGCATCGCAAAGGTTTGGTGAACCTGTGCTGGGAGCTGCAGCTTTTGCGTCACTGGGAGCAGGACGCCGTGGACATGAGGACGTTGTTGCAGATTGCCAGCGGCTGGGCGAATGCCTGCAGCGAAACGAGCCTGTGGGCTCTCAGGCACGATGAGAAAAAGATTCCCTTGTGGTGGCTGCCGCGACGGCTGGTGCAGACGTACTGTCGGGAGGACCATCGGGTGCGCATGCACGCCGGCTACTTCGCGAGAGAGTTCGTTCGAACTTTTGTCGACGATGGCCAGCAGTATGCAGAGTTTTGCAATTTTGCCTGTACGCAAAGTGTGAATCTTTTTCGAGAATACATCAAGCCGTGCCACCGCGCCGATGTGTGGCGCTACCTGCATATGTACCGCCGCGGTGGAGTATACCTGGACTTCAAGTGCGGATTGCTTCAGCCGCTCTGGAGCTGGCTTCTCGAGCTACAAAACGCTTGCATGCAGCATGAACTGGGCCGCCAGGGCGAAGCCCGGGCAGGCGCTCAGTGTCCTCCATTCATGGTGACGTCCTTGGGCACGTTCAGTCACGAATACGTGTTTCAGGGCTTGATCATTTGCTCCCCGCGGCACCCGCTGCTGGCTCGGGTGCTGGGAGAGGCCATGATGACTCCGCAATCCGAGCTTGTAAGCAAGGCGAAAGGCAAAGGGTACCTGACTTTCTGCAAGCAGTTTTACGAGACGCTGAGGAAGGGTGCCGAGGTGCACAAGTTAGTGCCTGGCTGGGTCGACGCCGGCCCGTATGGCTGGGTGTATCTTCTGAAGGAGGACAAGCTGGTCACCGACAAAGCTCGCCAAGTGATGCAGTTGACCAAGCCAATTCCAGACACGGACGGCCCTATTGTTTCGCTGCCATTTGACGGCCACATAATCCACAGCGGGAACAAGCATCCCGCGCAGACGCAGCACTGGCTGCTGGCTACACGATGTTGGGGTTGGGACCAAGGTTGGAAGGAGGATCGCACGCGGGCCGACACGGCAAACCACCAGGCAGCCAAAGGTGACTGCGCGCAGGCCAGCGCCGCGCAGGAGGTCGCTTGCAGACCTCTAGACGGAGACCTGGCGGTTGAGATGGAGGTGTTGCGCCGTAGTGAGGCCGGCCGGGTTTCTAATCTTGTGTTTTGCAAATAGTGTTTCGAGCGGGGGTGACTATTTTTTCATTGCTCGTGAGGAGCGTCTGGCTCGCGTGGACACAGTGGCGCGCAAGGTGATGGAGCTCTACACGAAGGGCAAGCGCAAGACGGAGTTCAACGATCTGGAGTTGCATTGCCTGGCGGGCCAGGGGCTAGTGTTTCCGCAGGCCTACGATGCCCTGACATGCGTATGGTGCCGCAAGCAAGAGAAGCTCTTCAGGCTTCAGTCGCTGGCGGCAGTGCTTCAGCACTTTGAGAGCCAGAGTCACGTCAGGTCACAGGACGACGGCGAAGTCACTCACACGCATCCCGCCCCGCAAGAGCAGCAGCCGCAGGTGGAGCAGAAGCAGGAGCCGACAGACGAGGAGCCAGTCAACGAGGAGCCGACAGACGAGGAGCCAGTCAACGACCCGGCGAGCTCCGGTCTGGAGTGGTCGAGCGACAAGCATCTCCCCGCCAGTGATGAGCTCCTAGAGCTGTCCAAGGAGCAACAGGAAGCAATTTTGCGTGGATCGGGCGATTTGTCGTTCAATATGTCTCCGTGGATTCGAGCTCTCGTTAGCATTGTGTACGACTTCAACGAGGGGCTGCCGGAGTACTGTGCAGAGCAAGTCCTGGTTCTTTCGAACTGCGTGCCTGCAGAGTTTCAGCAGACCTTTCAGCACCAAACCACCAAGCAAGGCACGTCATGGCGTGAGTTTATTTGCAGCCTCCAGAAAACCACTCCCGTGACCAGCAAACCGGTCCTCTTGAAGTTTCGTGGAAATCGTGTGGAGGAAGAGGTGCTGTCAAGCCAGTCCAAGCTGTTGGGGATTGGCTACTCGTTGCTGCAATCGGCGCTGGACGGATGGGCTGTTGCGGCGGGCCACGACAGCAAGTTCTGGGATGCGTCGGACGTTTTCCTCATGATCGCCAATTGCCAGGCTATCAAGCGAGAGCAATCTCTACGCAAGGATGCGCGCTATCCGGAAAGCAAGTTTCGGATCTTGCGCAAGTTGGCTGACGGCAAAGAGGTGTTGGCATTCCGCGTGGTTCCCACTGCTGCCCGGCAGTTCACCAACCCAACCATTAACCAGTACTATAACGGCAATAGTATAAAGTTGCATCGAGCGGTGGTGCAGTCGCAGAGCAGTCACAGCCCGCAGCAGCCAGCCAAGAGACCAAAACACGGTGTTCCCGAGGAGCCATGGTCTTGGCTGCCTGCTTGGCGCTCCGGCTGGCATTATGGCTGGCACAGCGAAGACGGACAGCACTCCGGGTGGGAGAGCGGGTGGCAAAGTCCCCGACGTCAGGTCCAAGGCCAGAGGCGTGTGACGTCAGGTCCAAGGCCAGACGTGTCTAGGTTGTCTAGCTGGCTTCCGAAAATTGGCTGTGTCCGTGACCCTAGAATTAGGGTCACATTGCGTGCCCTGCTTGTAAGAGCACGGAGTGTTCACCAATAGTCCACCTCTGCCTCCGAGCCTCTGCAAGTCGGGCGAGAAGTGCCTGCAGATGAGCTGGGGCCCGCTGAGGTTCGTGGACAGCATGAACGTCTTCCCCACGAGCCTGGCCAGCATGATCGACGACCTCAGGGCCTGCGCCCGCAAGCAGCTGCCGGAGCTCTTCCCGCTGATGGCCTCGCTTCACCCCGAGCTGCATGCTCTCCGCCCCAAAGACGGCCTCTCAAACAGCGGCGGACGCACTGCGACCTGGAGCAGGCGTGGGACTGCATCCTGCGCAAGCTGCCCATCGAGCACTTCTGCGGCGCAGAGGCGTGGGAGATGCCTGCGGTGTGGGAGCAGCACTGCTACGACAGCGTGCTGGCGGGAAAAGCGGTGAGCGCAGAGGACCACCGGCTGGCCGTCAACACCGCCAACGTCATGGGGTGGGAGACCTTCCGCGAGTTCCACGACTGCTACCTCCACACCGACGTCCTGGCCCTGGCGGACGTGATGGGACTCCTTCCGGGCGCAGTCGGGGCTCGACCATCCACTACGTCACGCTGCCCGGGGCCGCCTGGGACGCCATGCTGCGGCACTCGGCCCGCGAATCACCGACGAGCAGGCCTACAAGGACGCGGTCCTCCGTCATGGGCGGGCTGAGCTGCATCTTCCAGCCCTTCGCTCAAGCCAACAACCCCGAGCTGGGCGAGGAGGACTACAACCCCGAGGAGCCCGTCAGCTGGATCTCGTACTTGGACTTCAACGCCATGTACCCGGCCGCAATGACGCTGCCCATGCCCAACGGCCCCTGCGTGGCGGTCGCCCTGCCAGAAGAAAACGCTGCTAGGCTGAGCTGGCTGCACGAAACGTGCCTCTCGAGCCTGAACTGGGAGTCCGACACCGAGGAGGTGAGCTACCTGAGTTCAAGAGGGAGTTCAAGGAGCTGCTGGATTTCTGGGACATCGAGAAGCAGGTGACCAGGGGGCACGCCTACTTCGCGGAGCGCACCATCCGCACCATCAAGGAGGCCATGTTGCGCCGCATAGCACGCTGGTGAGGTGAGAGGATGGCAGCGGCGTTGTTGCCGGAGGCTGCCGTGTTCACCGCCAGGTCAGTCACTTGAGCATAGGGCGTCAGAGCGAGGGCCAGCTGTCCTGCTGTGACGTGCGTGCCGTCAGTCACCTCTCCGTTGACCAGGACCTCCGGGATGTTGCCCGTGACAGGTCCTTCAAACATGTTTTCTTAGGAGTAGTCGTTACACGAATTCGTAACAATGGGGTGTTGTAGTTTCGCATCCTTCACTTATGAGATGAATTGACCGATGGCGTCGGTCAAAGCGCTTGGGACGCCTCGGCCTCATGACGAGACCGGCGAAGGACACTTGTCTCAGCGGCTATGACCTGCGGGGCATTCATGAGCCAACCTTGAACCAACCTTGCCCATTCAGGAACCAACCATGCCCATTCATGATGAATCACCCGGCGCCAGCATAGACCCAAACTTGCCGTCCTCTCGGGAACTGGGGCGCTTTTGCGCACTTTTCGGCCCCAAAGAGAGCGGTGACAAAGCGGTGACATCGTGGTGAGAGCGTTTTTGGGCCATAAAGCGCCGTTTTGGGTCGGTAACAAGAGCCGATGGTGAGATGGCTTAGGCGTTGGTCTCCGGAGCGACGTCTGGGAGGTTCGATTCCTCCCCGGTACCTCGGCGGGCTGACGTGTTAGAGACCGGTGACATCAGCGGTGACTAGTTCAGCAGGCTGACGTGTTACGTGGGAGAACCTCGGCAGGCTGACGTGTTATGTGGGAGCGCCTCGGCAGGCTGTCGTGTTAGACACGGTGGTGTTCCTCGGCAGGCTGACGTGTTATAGACCGGTGACATTGGTGGTGACAAACTCAGAGTACTCTCAGCGCTGGAATTCGCAGGCTTTTCGGGGTAGAAAACGGAATTCGGAGCACATCAAACGCCTGGAGCCGGTTTTCGGCAGAAAACGAGCGAATTTGGAGGCCCAGGCACATTTGACGCCGGACACGAAAAACGCACTTTTCGGAGTTCGCCGTTTTCAGCGCTTTTTGCTCCAAAAACGGAGAAGCGGTGACTTCGCTGGTGACAAGTTCAGCGGGTTGGAAATTATGCAGTTTTGGAGCGGTTTTGGGGCCAAAATCCGAAAAAGAATAGGTTACTATAGGCCTTCTTTCCTTACTACTGGAGGCGGCACGTGTGGCTGATGGCGGGCGTCAGCAGCTCGGAGCTCGTCCCTTGAGGCGCCCAGGCGGACGCGGTAAGGGTGAGGCCCTGGCAGCTGGCGTAGGTGGCCACAAAGACGCCCTTGGGTATCTTCCGCCGGCCCCATGAGGCGCAGCCCCGGCCAAACCCTCATGCTCTGCGGGCTGTTTGTGTTTCAATTTATCACACCCATTAGTTGTTGGCAACAACCTGCGTCTCAGCTCCAAGAGCTTGAGGCCTCCGGCGCCAGGGCCCGGTTCGCCGCTGCGTTGACGGCATGCGCTTGCTGTGGCTGATGACCAGCGTGGTGTCCGCCACCCGCTTGAGGGTAGCTCCTTCAGCCTGGGCACGCCCGCCGACCCGCAGCCACGACGCATGTTCTCGGAGCTCGTGCCGTGCCGCGGCCAGGTTGGATGCTGGCTGTGCTCTGCGTCTTGGACACCAGGTGCACCGCCTGCCCTGCTCTCGCAGCAACAATCGTCCGGGCCAGGGCGTCTTTCCGGTGCCGTGCAGCAGGAGTTGCCCGCCAGGCAGGCCCAGGGTCGTCCACCCTGTTCCACCTTGTTGTTTGGGGCGCTCCGCATGCGCGGCCTGCTGCCCGCAACGGCTTCGTCTCTTCCACGGGTAGACCGGCGTCCGTCCGGGTGGCGCAGCGCCTCCAGCGCCCGCAGCCGCTCCGTGGCGCTACGCAGTCTTCACCTGCGCAAGGTAGCGCGGCGGCGCGTCCAGGATGCGCCGGGCTTGGCCACCATGCAGTGCTCAAAACCTCCGCAGCTCTCGGATCCTGCAGCCCGCACTGCGCCGGGCTGGCGCCGCGCCGCAGTCCTGCGCCAGAACAGCCCCAGTTGGCGCAGGAGCGGCTCCACCTCGGTCCGGTTCCAATACTGCGCTCAGTGCTGACCACCCAGTCCCCTCAGGGTCAAGGAAGTAGGTCCGAGAGCTGCAGGACCGGGTCTAGCGAGGCCTCCACCTGCTGCCTGACCCGCTGCGCCCCGCTCCTCCGTGAGGTGCCGGGTGCCTCGTCATGGCGCCGCCAGCTCGTTCACCGGCAGCCAGTCCCTGCGCTCGTAGCCGCTCCGGCGTTCCGCCCGCTGCGCCGCCTGCCCCGGATGATCACCGGCACGTGGACCAGGTACTCGTAGTCTTGTCGCGGAAGAAGCCCTTGCCCAGCTTGGTCAGCCGGTGCTCTCCGCCCTGCAGGGAGCGCGCAGCTTCTTCTGCCCGTTGCCAGCAGGATGTAGTCGTTGGGCCCCTTGCGGATGAGGGGCTGGTTGTAGTCAAAGTCCTTGCCGGATTTTGATGCCCGAGGAAAACGGCCGTGCGCGGCACCAGGGGCACCACGGGGTCCGACGACTGTTTGCTCGTGTATTCTCTTGTGGGAAAGAGCTTGATCTTCCCCATTCGTCCCTTTGCCTTACTTGCCAAATTCGAAGCCGGGAAGCCGGGCGGCCAGGATTGACGGAGGTGCGTTCATCCTGCTGGCCTCCAGTGGTCTCTGCCGCGGCGGGTGGGTTGGCGCCTGTGGGTTTTACACAACTCGCCTACACAGCTGCCTCTATTCTCATCTTGAGATCATGGCCTCTCCGGCGCCCGCGAGCCTGTGCGGTTTCGCAGCGAGACCTGCTCGAGAAGTGGGAGGCCGACGTTGCTCGACGAGATGCGTCGGCTGCACCTTGCAAACCAGCAGTAAGAAGAAGAGCGACGATTCGAGGAGGAGTCGCAGCGCAAGCGCCGGCGCACAGATGCCGAGCAAATGGCAGAACGTGCGACGCGGACCAACGCAGCGTGGCTCAAAGGCATGATTGACGCCCTCCAGGGTCTGCTCAAAGTCGAAACCGACGGCCTTCGGAAGCTGCTCAAAATCGAGACCGACGCCGCCTGGACGCGGTTCGCGATCGAAACCGACGTTCTCCATGAGTGGCTCCCAGACGAAATCAGCTCTTGACCGACACCATCAACCTTGAGGCGCGGTTCAAATTCAAAACCGGTGCCCTGCATAAGTGGCTCGGAGTCGAAACCGACGCCCTCTATGACCGCCTCGTAGGCGAAGAAGTCATCGCCTTCCATGAGCAGCTCCACATTGAAACCGACCGCCTGCATGAGCAAGCAGCCTAAAATCGACGTCGGTCGCCTCCGTGAGATGACCCAAATCGACATCGACGCCCGCCGCGAGCGCCCTCCACAAGCTCTGGCAGGGCCAAACGCGGGCCTAATGGGCGGCGGCAGGCTGAGGGGCTTCGGAGCAATCCTGGGCTGACAACAGGATTGAGGGGGCAATCCTGGGATGATAACAGGACTGAGGAGGGCAATCCTGGGCTGACAACAGGATTGAAGGGGGCAATTCTGGGCTGACAACAGGATTGAGAACGCGGCTTGGCAGGAGGCTTCGATGCCGGGCAGGTGGCGCGGCCGGGTGGAGGCTTGCACTGCAGAGCACTCTTCTTTGCAGAGCGCTTCTTTGCAGAGCACAGTTGCGCTTCTTTGCCGAGCACTCTTCTTTGCAGAGCACACTTCTTTGCAGAGCACGCTTGCGCTTCTTTGCAGAGCACACTTGCTTCTTTGCAGAGCACTCTTCTTTGCAGAGCACTCTTCTTTGCAGAGCACTCTTCTTTGCAGAGCACTCTTCTTTGCAGAGCACACTTCTTTGCAGAGCACGCTTCTTTGCAGAGCACACTTCTTTGCAGAGCACACTTCTTTGCAGAGCACTCTTCTTTGCAGAGCACACTTCTTTGCAGAGCACACTTCACTTGCGCTTCTTTGCAGAGCACACTTCTTTGCAGAGCACACTTGCGCTTCTTGGCAGAGCACACTTCTTCGCAGAGCACACTTCTTTGCAGAGCACTCTTCTTTGCAGAGCACGCTTCTTTGCAGAGCACACTTGCGCTTCTTTGCAGAGCACTCTTCTTTGCAGAGCACTCTTCTTTGCAGGGCACTCGCACACTTCTTTGCAGAGCACACTTCTTTGCAGAGCACACTTCTTTGCAGAGCACACTTCTTTGCAGAGCACACTTCTTTGCAGAGCACACTTCTTTGCAGTGCGCACTTCTTTGCAGAGCAGGCCAACCTCTCTTTAGAGGGGGTTTCCCAAATGGATTCTATTCCACCTGGTTAACTCCTGGCACTCGTCCGTCCAGGAAACGACCTCGTCCGGCAAAGGATTCGAAACCTAAAACGCTGCGTGCAGGCGTGTGGCTGCAACATAACGACTCCGAGATATGCGCCGCAGTTTGGCTCCAGGTTGCATTTCAAGCGATGTCAAGCTTTGCCAAAGGAAACCCTTTTCCCTTTTTTTCGGGACCCCTTTTTTGGGGAAATTTTTTTTTCTTCTTTTTTTTCTTAGCCCTACAAAGGTTGGCTCGCTTGAAATGCAACCTGGAGCCAAATTGCAAGCATATCTCGGGGTCGTTATGTTGCAGCCACACGCCTGCGCGCAGCGTGTTAGGTTTCGAATGCTTCGCAGGACAAGGTCGTTTCCTGGACGGACGAGTGCCAGGAGCCTACCAGGTGGAATAGAATCCATTTGGGAAACCCCCTCTAAAGAGAGAGCTTGTCGCCTCTTGGGCGCATGCCAAAAAACGTTCTTCTGCAACCGACTCACCTGCCAGGGAGTGGGCAGACGATTTGAGCAGGAAGCGCCTTGCGTTTCGCCCACCACCCTGCCAATCACGTGCGCTTCAGCCCTGCCGGCCTTGCACAAGCTGGAAGGGGCATCACACTCTGCCACCATGGCGCCCTGAACATCTGGCTGCAGCCGCCGGGCATGTGTGACATATGGCTTGCTAGCCGTCCGGTTTCTGAAAGCCAGTATGGCTTTCGACAGCAGCGCGCGCTCGCCTTCGCACTCCGCAGCCAGAATACCTGGCTGCGATGGCCAAGTTGCGCTCCAAGCATCAGAAAATAAACTGATAAAAGTCGTTGCATGAAGGGGTCAGCGATGCCCTCGCATAGCCTGTCACTGTGCTTCGTCCCGCCGCAGGGGCAACCCCGCACTGAAGAGGGGGACTTTTGCGCCTGGGCCTTAATCGCCTGTTACCTTGGGAAGCACTGAAGGAGGGGAACAGTGCCCTAGGAAAGTGCCACCTTCCCAAGCAACCCGGGAAAAAAGGTGTGCGCCTTGCTGTCGGCTTTTGGGTTCTGGGTTCTTTGTGGTTTGAGGCTAGGAGCAGTGCGCGGGACCTTTAACGCTAAGGGTTTTCTTTTCCCGTGTGTTTTATAGGTCTGGGGTGAATCTCCTACGCCGCCATTTGGTGCTCCAAGCCCTCAAACTCACGTTTAGGACTCGCAGTCCTGGTTTTGTTTGAAACCCACCCTTCCGACCCTTCTAACCCCTAAGCTTGCTTAGGCATACCGGACAGCCCTCCTCGCTGGGAGCCCTCCGGACATGAACTGGGAGTGCACTCTCAGTTTCATACCAGGGCCCAGACCCGCGGTCTGGCCCTGCTGGCGTCTCTGGACCCGCAGGTCCGTTGATGCGGACGTGGATGCTTGCCACGCCCCCCGTTTGGCATTTTAATGCAAGGGCACGCTTGTCTTGCAACCTTGTTTGCCGCAAGGGGGGGGAACATCTCGCCCCTTGTCCTAGGTGCACCTTCCCAAGCAACCCGGTAAAAAGGTGTGCGCGTTGCTGTCGGCTTTTGGGTTCTGGGTTCTTTGTGGTTTTGAGGCTAGGAGCAGTGCGCGGGACCTTTAACTAACCGATCAATTGGCCTGTTGCTGACCTTCCGGCGCACTTGTTCGACTTGTGTCTCTATGGGGTTACATACATGAAACGCCGAATTGCGTGGGCACGCACACTAAAATGGGGTCCGCTAAACAAAGCTTGCCTCGGTATCACTTGGTTTGAACTCTATGTGAATTTCCGGATTGTCATGCAATCGGAGGTCCCAACAAATCTTTCAAAAGATAGCAAAAAACCGACATATTACACCTCAGAACAAAATCCAGATGTGCTTCTCCTGAAGCTGTCTGAAAAAACAATCCGGCGTCTTTGGGTGGACAGCGTGCATACAATTTCACACTTCATCCAAAGACTGTTTTTCCCATACCCAGAGGCGAACTGTGTCAGATCGCTTAAAAAAATACTCCCAATTGAGTACGGTTCCGGTCTCTCCCAGAAACCAGAAATGCTCAGGTCCCAAGAGACAGCAACCACGGTGCAGAAAGCAGTGCTCTCAACCTGCAAACCCGGTCGCTTCGGGGGAGGAGGAAGAAACAGGACAATCTCGCACCACTGGCGCACGCGTAGCCGGACTGAACACTTGCAGCATCCCATTTTTGCTTTGTGACCATGCCTTTCGCAACCGTGTGTTTGACGGCAGTGAAACCGCACTTTCCCCTCTTGGTTTTCCGGTCTGTGTGGATGGGGGGGGGGGGGGAGTGGTGCACCCATGACTACATGGGTTATACGCCGATATGAACACCGTATCGGTATCGATGCGAACTGGCGTGCATTACAAGAGGGTATGCGTCCTCAGGAATTTAAAAAAATAAATAAAAAAAACACAGACTCGGACTGGTCAGACGATCCGATCAACCGAAGAGTGGAATGGTCGTGATATTGGACACTTATTGTCTATTTGTAGCAAACCGTACTCAGAGAGTTGTGAATTTATTTTCTGCTGAAACTGAATATTACGACGCAATATTAGGTATATATGATGGATTTCATTTGAAATATTGCATAGGTTTTTGTATATATGATGATGGACTAATTCTAAACCTTTTTGATGATAGTAGCATAACAAGAGTGCTTATTAATTAAGGCAATGAATAGATTTTGTGATTGTAGTAAAAAAACATAGGAGTAATTTAATTCGACTTATATTACAAATATTATTTGGAATTTGAATAATATTTATATTAACTTATATATAATTAAACGAAATAGGATAATATAACATTCTTGAATATTATAATTTCGTTTAATTGGAAAAAAACATAAAAATAATAAAACACAAAAAAATTGAGTATTAAGGGTGTGATTCGGCAGATTTATACTAAATTTGATAATGAATAAATTTCTTAGATTAATAGATTTAATTATTTTAGCGAAGAGATTATTAAAATTAATTATTATAAACTTATATATTTAATCGAATTTATATAATAATAAAAAAAAAAATAATTAAATTATTTATTTTGGATTTATATATAATTTACTAATATATATATATTATTTTGAAATTAAAATAATGATTTTCGTTATATATTCGAATTATTTATAAATATAGATTTTGAATTATAAAAATTAGAAAACTTTATTAAAAGAAGAATTATAAATAATTGGTATTTGGAAATTTAAATATAATTTTTAAGAATATTATTACAAAAAATAATAATAAACAAATTCAAAAAATATTTATTAAACTTATTAAATTATCAAAATATAAAAAAGAAAATAAAAGAAGCCTCGATCTATTAAACAACTTATATTTTTGGATATAACAATATAAATTATTTTAAAAATTATATATAATTAAAATTATAAATATAATTTATAAACCATTATATTTAATATATAATATTTAATTTAATAATATATTATATATTATTTTTATGTATTTTATATTCCTTATAATTATATTCATTACATTAAAATAATTTTTTTAAATATATAATTATAAATATTTATTTAAATATTAACTCCAAAAACCGGGCTTTTATATTTCGAACCTTATTCTCGAATATTATATACACCTAAATAAGAAATTCTTTAATTTATATTAAAATAATTTAAAATATTCTAAATAATATAAAACATAAATTTTACCTTTTTCATAAAATCATAAAAACATCATATATAATATATAATATTATTTTTTTCCAATTATTAATTTAAATTAATAATTTAAATTTAAAAAATCAAAATTCAAATTATAATAAATATATCAAATCTAATAACAATTCAAACATTAATATATTTATTATATTATAAAAATAAATAAATAATATTTATATATAAAAATATACCATTCTCCAAATAAATTCAACTCGCAAAACAAACTAAAAACCGAATTAACCATAATAAACATAAAATAATAATCTAAACAAAATAACAATTCATCTATAAATTATTAACCTCAAACAAATCCACTCATTATTAACATATAACCCAAAAATACAATTACCTAAAACATATCCTAAATACAAACAACAAAAACAAATTAATTCGCTCAATAATCAATCATAACTCACAACTCCTCATATCATCAAACTCTCACTTCAACAAAATAAATGTAAACAAAATTTCTATCCCACCACTTTATCTAGAAAATATAATAACTTTATTCAAAACCCGGACCATTTTTCCAAAATATTCGTAATATGCCGAGAAAATAATAAAATAATACTAATTCAAAAATATAAAATCATTATATCTTCCAAATTACAACTACACAATATAACAATTACATCTTCCAAAAAACAACTCAAATCAATTTAAAAAACAATACACACAAATACAACAAACAAATCTCATAATTTTATCTTATAAAATATATTTAATTTTTAATATATAATACCATTTATATTATAATAAATACAAACATAAACATAATATAAATACAATTCTTCCAATATATATATATATATAATTTAAACTAATAAAATTATAAAACAAAAATAAGAATAATATACTTTATCAATCAATTAAACTTACATAAATTCAAATATCAATACCATATAAAATATATATATATATATTTCATTACAAACATCAAATATGTATATTATATTTAAATAAATATTCCTATTTACCAATAAATTATTGTATAACAATCTACCTTTCAATCATTATGAATTATCTTAACTCTATTTATTTTATTGTTTATCATTTGCCCCAAAATACTTACCTATAAAATATATATAATATCCAAAACATAATTGACCAAAAAAATGACCAAAAATATACCAACACAACAAAATCAAAGAGATAAACATTTCGTTCTTACACAAACACACAAACGAGAAAAAACAAATTAAGTGGATAACATATTATTGTGTATGCTCTAAGATTATCGGTTTTACTCGCTTAATCCGCGCTATCAGGCATACGCCGAATTGATACCAAAACTGCAAAAAAAACGATGAATATTATTGCACTCAACTTGTAACCGTGTGCTGTGTAGTCTCTGGAAGTCCAATATGCTATACAACTGAACTGGCTGAGACATTATTTACATACACAAATTAAGAGATGGACTGGAACCAACTTTTCATTAAACGACGGAAATTACAGGTGTAAGATAGGAAAGGGATTACACATAAACAAAAGCCGTACAAATTGAACATGATCCGATGTGCAGTGACGATGAACAATACAAGCCGAGCTATTATGTGACCTGAATCAATGTCCTCCATCTCTCTACTTGTGCATTTACGATTTAGTTCTCTGCATTCTGATTGTGGAAGTCTTCATGGGTTTGCAGAATTGGGGTTTGTGATTCATTGAATGTCTCTGTGCGGAGCCCCAAACTGTGAATAAGCCGAGCTCCGCTTGGACGCAGGGATTCAAACACATTTTCTCTATCCGGGGGTTCGAGTCAGCAGCGTTCAAGATTTCAGTGGTTTGTCAGCACAGCCCCAGCAAACAACAGGGAAACAAAAACAAAGGCAGCACTGATTCTTGAGGGAAACAAAAGAACAGGGAAAAGGGATCACCCACGCGGCAACGCAGGTCCTCAGCTATCCTTTTGAGCATTTGCGTAGCACTCTATCGCCGCCCCGGACCCGCTGACTTGCTGGTCAGAAACAGTGACGAAGCGTTTTGGCCCTTGACTCAATCTAAAATCTGGCAAATAGTTGGAGGAGATCCAGCCTCCCTGTTTTTGCATTAATCGACTCCGCTTCTCTCCGAAAACCATCCCTAAGAAGCTGCATGCCTGTGTTTCCCCAACAACATCCGAGGAGGAAACTCACCTACAATTCCTTTGGCATGTAATTCAGGCGGAATGGAGAGGCAAGCGGATGCGC
>CAUJNA010002090.1:257396-307396 GCA_963377175.1 Effrenium voratum | reverse complement strand
ATTCCCTTTCCCAAACAAGTTAAGTCTAAGAAAAAGGCTTCCAAAGGAAGAAGGCAATAGTAAATGGCTAAGAGTTGAGCCTTGCTTAAGATGCACAAAACATGATGAAGGGGATGAAGAAGTAAAGCTAAAGTACAAGAACAAAACAACTAGAACGAACACATACTGATGAAACCATCTACAGTGAAAAGGAGGAAAGGTTTCACAAAAATATTTTCTGTGGGAGATCAAGTGAGTGAGTTCTAGCTGTATCCGTTTATCAGTGACGTTCATTGTCATCCTGTCCACACAACGCTTGACGGGCTATCTCATTCAAACATCAGCGAGGACTTGCTCTAGACAAGTCTCAGATGTAAGAACATGATGGTCATCCCATCGTCTGTTTCTTCTTTCGGTCTTTTTATCCACACAAGGAGACTGAATGGGCCTTTGAAAGCGCGCAAGGGGCCAAGGAAATGTCGTTTCAGGGGCCATGAATCACGTTCGATCCTCTGAGAAGGTATGAGAACGATTCATCTCACGGTATGTACCCAGGTATAGAAAGGGATAGTAAATCTGCTGCCCATTATCTCATTGTCAGTGACCTTCACGCTTCTGATGGCTTTCTTCATGCCGATGGACTTGGCCCATGTTGAGCCCCGATTTTGATTTGAGTAGGGGTGCAACCCATTCCAGAGGGGACCCTAATATGTCCAGGGTTGCTCAAAGACCTGATTGGCAGGTAGAAATTTGGTTGGTCCATGGGACTGCACAATTTTCTATCCAAATGGGTTTTTACCAAAAGGCCGGTAGAGGTGCAGTCCCTTGCACCAGCGCCTGCTCGCTGACGGCCCTTGCGCTCGTCCAGCACTGCGCGGCCTCGAGATGCGTGCTGAAGGCCCACCAGTTTTGGGGTTGAATAGGAGGTCAAGGAATGGCGAAGCCCATAGTGTAATAAAAGCCTTGAGCGGTAGGGGATAACAGCTTTAAGGGAACAATTGCCAATTTGGCTGGACCACCTTTGAAACCTTTTTGTGCTTCCCACACAGTTTGACCCAGTTTTACCAGGGAGAGCCCAAGGAGACCGAACACTTGCAGGGCCTCCTTTTGTACACACGTGAAGCACTTTCGCTGGTCAGTGGTAGAACTCCTGCATGGGCGCATCATTCATGTCTGCATCCCTTTGGGTTGTTTGACGTAAACACAATTGGGCACCGCCCGTTCGGGAGGGGTATCCATTCTGAGACACACCCACGCAGCAAGCTTTCTTCAAACCAAGCACAGCCAAAATGAGACTAAATGAAGGATTTTGTTCAAGTGGCAGAGGCCTCCTGAGCTCCGTTCCTGTTTGTGTTTTGTGGGTAAGACATGTGGGGGTATGCTGAACTGGATGGGATTCAAAGGGCAGCAAAGGAAACCCAGGATCTACGAATCTGGGGTGGCGATCACAATCAGGTATTGCACCGGCTAAAAAACGACAAGGTTATTCGTCCAGGACGACAGAAGAAAGGCTGGCCCGTTTTCACCGCAAAATCTGCGGGCCAAATCTACACAGCCCAAAGCCACTCCGGTCACTTCAGGCAAACCCTGGCAAATGCCCAGTCACCCCTCTATTTATCCTCAAGGCCTCTACTCTGGGGTCGACATGATCGTAGTAAATGACCTTGAATCAATGTTAGGCACCATGAATCATTCACTCCCCAGGGAGCTGCACACGCACACCTCAACTGTAGCTCACACGCCTTTGTTCAAACAAGCCCCCAAAATGTTGAGAAGGTCAACCGACGAACGGGTGGCTTTTCCATGGGCTGTTTTCCAAGGCCGCCCTTCGATTCGGGCGCCCAGCGCCACTCCAAGAACGCCCCAGCGAGGAACAGCTCCAGCTGACCGCATAGCGCGAAGCTCAGAGCCTGACGGACACTTCGCGCCCCTTATGATCCTTTGCGTGCGTGCGTGCGTGCGTGCGGGCGGGCGGGCGTGGGCGTGGGCGTGGGCGTGGGCGTGGGCGTGGGCGTGGGCGTGGGCGTGGGCGTGGGCGTGGGCGTGTGCGTGTGTGTGTGTGTGTGTGTGTGTGTGTGTGTGTGTGTGTGTGTGTGTGTGTGTGTGTGTGTGTGTGTGTGTGTGTGTGTGTGTGTGTTGTTTTGCTTGATTTTGTTTTGGCTTGCGTTGCTTTGCGTCTTATATTTCGTGGGAACCCTGAGGAAACTACTTAGGGTGTTCCGATTTTTCAGTCTCAAAACGAGGAATCTCATTCTTAATGGACCCAAAGATTAATTAATGCCCAGGCAGGAGAAGGACTTGGAGACGACAGGGGTACAGCGGTCTTGGGATGCGTGGACAAATGGACCGCCAACACGGGGGGCCCGGCGAATGGTTCGTTTAAAGCCGAGCCCCGAAACAGACACCCAGACCTACGTGTCAAATCCTGTTTTGATTCAGTAAGCACTTCCGGAGAAAACTGCGTGCCACGGTCAAACTCCGTTTGCAAGTCAAATTCACGGCCCCTAAAAATCCTTACTTTGGGATATGGTCGACCCTAGTCACCACGCAGAAGGGGGCACGGACGGTGGGGTGCGGAAACAGCTGCACGCCAGCAACCCCAT
The DNA here is from genome assembly GCA_963377175.1 of Effrenium voratum. Lineage (NCBI taxonomy): Eukaryota > Dinophyceae > Suessiales > Symbiodiniaceae > Effrenium > Effrenium voratum. The sequence goes on along the minus strand of CAUJNA010002090.1, from coordinate 304,814 downwards.
AAATGCTGAACTAGAACTGCTACACACCTGGAGGCGGCTGCGGCTGCTTCTGCTGTGGTGGTTTATGTATGGTTCAAGCCGTTGTTGGCAAGTTTTGAAGCAGTTCAAAATGCAGAGCCTGTAAGGGTTTTGCAAGCCATGGCCTAAATGCAGCTGGAGGTTTGCGTGCTGTCACAGGCACAAAACCCAAAAAGCACCCAGCAGCAGCAGTCGCCGTAGCCGAATCCGCAGCAACAGCAACAACACACACACACACAAACAGCCCAGCAGAACCGCCACAACACGCAAGCACATAGCAATGAAGTGCCAACCTACTAAATTGATTGGTCAAAACACGTTCATGTTGTGCGCTTTTGCTAAAACGATGATGACACCTGCCAGCAACACAAGGTGAATGTTAAACCGCAAGCCCAGGATTCTGTCTTTTTGTACCGTTCCCAAGAATAACTTCGGTCAGCGCCAGCGCAACAGAAGCTTTTGCTTGAGCAACTTCAGGTCGACCTTTCAAAAGGGCCTTGCTCTGGTGGTCTAAGCCAAGTTCGGGCGTGTATCTTTGACGACGGTACTTCCCTCTTAGCGTTTTAGCAGTATGCGAGAGTTTCAAACAATCCAGCGAGGAGGCCCATTTCCAATGAGTTCACATCCAATTCCCTTCAAAACAGACGTGCTTAGGAAGCTTTAGTAGGTTCCCTTTAAAGGCTAAGAACAATTCAAAGGGCTATGCTATCATCGATTGGTTTGCGTGTGACATTTTTGGAAGGCAACACAACCCCCACCCTCCCTCCGCCCACATTTCCTTCTGGCCTTGGACATGGCCCCAGCGCGCTGCTGGTAGAACAGGGCCACCGCCATTTCCTCCAGCGCGAAGCCTTGAGTCATCGGATGAACGAATGATCCAAGCTGCTGTTGCAGGGTGCTGCTGCATGGTGCATTCGCGACATTTTAATCCAACGTTCTGTAACCATCTAAACGCTTTTCAAACCCAACCAGCAGAACGGCGAAGCGAAAGAGCCAATCAACTGCTGTTGAGCCTCGGTTGAGCCAAGGCACGGCTGGATTCCGCAGCTTCTCGGGCAGCCTAACGCAACGGATATACAGCCAAAGGGTCTGAGAAAGCTGGACAATGATAATATGGAACAAAGGAGCCCCCTCAGATGACAAGTCCTGAACGAGTCCCATGATCTTTAAGATAGTCCTCGTGCAACGCCAAGGTTCCTACTTCTGCAAATTAACAGAAGGAAACCCAAAAGAGGGGGCAATCCCCATGCGAGAGTCTGATCCTCATACTGAATGGGCTCTTTGGGTTCCTTTTGATCTGCATGAGAGCACCTTCAAGAAGTCTCAGCGGTACCTTTAGGGCCACGTTTTGCATCCAGGAAAACAACTTCACAAATTCAAATGACAGCTCTTTTCCAACTTGTGTGCCTCAACAACGGTTTGCAAGCTGAACACGAAACATGCGAGGGGATCCCCTCCTCACAATTTTTCACTGCTGCTTGCGGAACATAAAACTCGGGAGCTCTAGTCCACCCCCACAGTGATCACGCACAGAGATCATTTTCATAGGAAGCAGATTGCAATCGGAGCTGATATGCATTTCAAGCTATCCCCACCAGGGACACCACTCACAAATTTGCCCCACGATCGACGAGAGGTGTGTTTGCCGGGGGTTATGCGCTTGAAAGTAGGATGAGATGCAGTGGAAAGATGCGAGTCTGGGAACTTGACCATGGGATGCAGAGTCGTACCCATAAATTTGATAAAGCCCGGCATGGCGAGTCACTCATCATTGGGTTCTTCAACCAGTCATTCACCAATGGAGGCATGTCTTAAAATGAGAGAACTCAAAATGGCTGGCTGAACTAAAATCCCTTTCAGCCCACCCAAGCAAGGGCACTCCAGCCGTGTCTCTCCCAAAGATCCACCCAACTGTTAAGGGCTGATTTGGCCTGTGTCCTAAGTAAGGCTTCTTTCAGCTCCAGCTGCTGGGGAGGGCCGTTGTGTAGGGAGTGAGAGGAGGGATGCGCTTCAACTTTAGTGGAAGCTTTGGCCAACGCCTCCGTTTCTATCTTAAAACTCTCGCCTTGCGACCTCGAAAAAAAGCTATACCCTTCCAATTGCGCAAGGCTACTGACTAACCCTGATTTGGAAACAAGCCCTTTTTTGCAGAACAGATTGGTGTCCCAAGAGGCTGGCCTTTCCAGGCACTCTTCCACTAGGGCAGTCGTAAAAGGACGGCCCCGCCCCAAACGGGCACCCTCAAAAGTGGTCCAACGAAATTCACAAGCAAAGAACGGCTCTCTTGGAGTGGCGCTGAAGTGGTTCAGCCACCAAACATACATTCCCGGCCCCTGCTGCGTCAGCATCGTGATCCGCATTCCCTCTTCGTTAGTCAATCAAGGGGGAGTGCTGAATCCTGGCCCCATCAGAAATCAGACGAAAGGGCCCATGTTGCTTGAATTCCCAGGCTGAGGGCTAGATGACTTCATAGGATCCCCACCCCCGGTGACTTTCCCAAACTGACTGGAGGGTTTCCTTGCAGCAAAAAGTCTTCTCGAACGACAGCGACGACAAGACAACGTTCCGGGTGTGTGTTTCCTACTCCTGAACCCGACCTTTCGACTGTTTAACGTGGTATCAAACCAGATCCCTTGGGCAAGTGAGTGAGAGTCGACAGAAAGCAAAACTGAGCAGCGCCCAAAATCCGAGGTTCCCAGAGTAAAACAACCAACCAGCAGTCAGCTTGATTTTTCGCACTCATGGCCTAAACCATCTGGCTTGCAATGGGTAGCCTGGCGCATAAGAATTGGGAGTCGGAGCCCAAAACATCATGGGTGTCATGGGTGCCTTGCTACCAAAGAAACATTGCTCTGGGGTTCCATGGGCAAATGGGAAAAACCGGAGTGAGTTGCGTTTGAAAAAATCAGTCAGGGCAGGGCCAACCCCTTGCGTGAACATGTTCAAACCCTTTGTGTAAATCACCTTCCTTTGGTTTCCGTTTTAAGACGACCAGGGCTGGTTTGTTGAACACATTCTACGCAACCCTCCTGCCGAGTCATGTGTCAGCGCCAAAACTCCTTCAGCTCAGAACCCTGCTGGCGTTTTGCCACCTCCAAGAAAAGATTCCTCAAGCTAACCGATATTTCTTCCATGTGTGCTTTTGGTGCCGCTGAAATATATCTACTGGTCATGACCTCCTAGCAGAACGTGTAGGAGGAAATGGTCATGTCCCAAACAGTGTCCAGTTTTTTGGTCAACGATCTTCGCCACGCTCCTTCCCAGCGCCTCGTCGCCAGCGGGTGTCGTTGCCGATAGCTTTGACCTGGCAGAAAGAGATGGCCATGTCCGCAAATTGAGCGCCCCTCTTTGCATGATCAAAGGGAACGGGAAGTAACCACCGAATTTGAGAAACACGAATTTAGTGATTTGCCAAGATTAGGAATCCATCTGCCAACAGAGTCAGAATCGAAACAAGGTACTAAAATGGTCTACCACGAGCCATGTAAAGAATTGAAAACGAGGCCGACCCATTCATTTATGGCTTGGATTGTCCCTTACCAGCCTCAATTACCCGGCTTTTAATTGCGACTCAAACAACTGCTCCCAAGGCACCCAAGTTGCTCCTGTTCTCCGGACACTTTCTGAGAGAAGCAAAGACAGTCGCAGTTGCTGGGCGGGGGGATCAATCGCAACTGTCGATCCAGGCGGGCGTGTGTTCTTTTGAGGGTGCCCCTTTCAGGTTACCCATCTTCATCCACATCCCGATTTCGGACACATACCGTTGAAGTCCCATCTGGCGGCTTCGAGGCAGCCGCTTTGGCCTCAGCTCTGCGACTTCTTTGGACTGCTCCTCCCGCAGCCGCGCCTAACGCAAGCGAAGCTGGCGCACAAGAACCTGGATGCGTCTGATCCCAGACGCCCTTTCTGCTTTGTGGCTTCCTGTTGTACCTTCTCGGTCTTCTATGGTTTTCGGATTGTGATTCTCGGGTCCTGTTTGACTAATGTGGAAGAGCAGTGAGTGGCCTGGTTGTGGCATGTTGGGACCGTGGTATCGACCATGGACTCTGAAAGGAAACCAATGATTTGTAGGGTCCCCTAGTGTCGATCTATTGGTACACGTGGCAGATGCAGCTGGGGAGCAGTTCAGTTCCCAAAATGTGTTCCAGATCCCCTCTGAAACGGGCTGGGTTTACCAATCATATGGGTTCCTCTTGTTTCGAGATTCCATCAATTATGGGAGCGAGCGTACAGGCCCCCTTTTTGACAGTATTTGCCGGCCAAAGGGTCTGCGCACTTCCATGGGCACACCCCTGGAGACCATCCATTCCGCTGCTGCTTGCGTTTTGACACAAACAAACAAACAAAACAAAACAAACAAGCAAACAAGCACAGACTCACACACACACAAACACATGTGCAGAGGTACATTACATAACGTACGCAACATAACATTTGCATTACCTACACCCATTTAGAGATACACCTGGATCGAACCTCATCTCCAGCACGGCATGGGGCCTCCTCGCGGCGAAGGTTCGACGTCTGCGCAGCTTGCAGCGCTGACCTGCCGTTGGGGGCATGGCCACTTGGGATGGGTATTAGGGTCTGTATTCTGCTGAGAGCACCCTTTTGGGGTTGATCCACCCTATCTATCTGGACCTTAGCGAACATGACATATGTGTTTGAGAACCCCCCTGCTTCATGCCGTAATGCGAAGTGTTTGGCAATGGTGACTAAGATGGGGTCTAAGCCACTCCTCGGTTTGGGGCTCTCGGGTGGTTGCAATTATTGGAGCGGTTTTGAATAAACTAACAACAAACCACCAACCATTTGGAAGTTAAGATGCGCTCGTCTGAGGAGACGACAGGGCAAACAGCGCGTGAGTCACAACCAGTCTCTAGTACACCAGGGTGAAAGTAGACGACACAATGTCCTTTCCGTTGTAAGTACAGCGGACGGTGAAAGTTTCATCCAGCTGTTGCAACAGCTGTAGTTCCCCCAATCATTTCAAGGATCCTTGTCTTCAGCAAAGCGGCCGAACGTGCTTGTTCAAACGAACGACTGGAAAAGGGGTCCATAGTAAATAGACTTCAAAACAAGATTTTAAATACACAATTATCAATAATTGATAACCTTGATAAGCGATGTAAGAAGCTCTCTGAAAGGGGGGATTCAATCGGGTTCCCGGGATTCCTTGTGCGCTTGGGGAAGGGATCAGAGGACCTCCCCGAACAAACACCTTCAAGCAGCACACCCACAAACATGGGTTTTGGGTTGCTCCCAAAAGGAGGTGCGTGTTTGAACCCCACCAGAACCTGGAGAAATTGGCCATTCCTTTGTGTAGCTTCCCAAAAGTCTCGAGGGTCGGGGTGGGGTGGCAGGGGCGCGGGGGGCGAGGGAATCTTGGTTGCAATCCAACATGGATTCAAAAGGTCAATGTAGCCCTAGTCTACTATGACCCCTCCTAGAACCGGGCCTGCTCAATTGCATCCTTCTGCCTGAAAGGAAATCACTAGTCTGCAGGCTGTCGGCAACCGATTTGACTACAACTTCGTCAGACGTCCTGTGACCCAAAGAGACGTTTGTCGTATGCTATAGTCTGATTTGTTTTCAGTGTTGAACCTGTTGGACACATGTTTGCTTCTCGTGCGGAATACCAGCGAGCGAACAATGGGTTAGACCAGATAAGCTCGCGGTCGGCCCCACCCGGAAGCTGCGCGGGGGGAAGGGGGGACTTTGTTTTTGCCTGCTGATTCAAATCCATTCACCATGTACGCTTTGGCTGGCCGGTGTAGCTGAGTTTAAACAGGGGCATTCGAGCATGGTTACACCGTAACTTCTAAAACGGCACCCACCCCCCACTCAAGCAGGGGTTTGCTAATCCTGCTAGATATCCTATACAAATCAAGGTTTCAAAGTCGACCGACTAGGGTGTGTGTGTGTGTGCCAACATGGGACCCAAAATGGCGCTTTTTCGTTTGGAATTCCCATTGAGCCAGCTGGAAAGGGTACCCTCAAAACACAAGTTACCAATACACCCATGACACCCATGCCGCAAGTTACCATTGCAACACAAAACCTGGAGCTCGAGAGCACGAGTCGAGCCTGAGCTCCGCCACCTCTCTGGACTGCTCCTCACGCTTTCGCGCGCCCTGGCAACGCGCTGTCAAGGCGGGGAAGTTTCGCGTGGCTGGCTGGTTGAGCAGAATTCACTGTTTGGGTGTTTGAAGGAAACCAAAAAGGGAATAAAAAGAAGCCAGAGGAAAACTCGTGGAAAAGAGGTCAATCACGCTGGTCTTCCAAAAGAGCGGTTGGCGGACCGACCTAAGGCGTTGCTTGGACGGGAGCCCTGCGATGAACGCCTTGTCCTTGGGTTTGATTTTGACAATTCAGCAGGGTGCTGTTTTTGGGGTTGGAGTCTGCAAAATGAACTCTAAGTGTCCATGGCACAGGGGCCATCAATCTTCAGCCAGTGACAAAGGAGGCCTGTGCAAAGGGGGGCCTTTACCCAAGCCAATCAGATTGCCTAAGGTCCATGAACTCAATCAAAAGCACGCCGACACCTGCTTTCAGGACATGACATCATGCGTCAAAGCGTCACTCTCCAACAACTTGAGGTGAGGGACCTGGGTGCAAAATAGGGTAACTGAAAAACAACGCACGTCCTAAGGGTTGCTTCTTCCTCTTCGTGTCATCCAAGAGGTCTTAACTTCGGCAGGGGGTTCTTGTCACAGTTTCCCTTGGGTTTGCAAAAAGAAGCAGGGTGTATAGGAATATGTTTATTTTCTAGCGGCTTCTTCCGGGAGACATTGAAGAATTAACGAATTCGGCGGCACCCAGAGGCTGATCGAGGGTGAGTGTCAATGGCTGAAGTCACATCATCTCGCCTTGACAACTAGATTAGACTAGATTGCTTGCCGTCGAGCCAATTACAGCATGGTCATCTTCGTGGGACATGCAATTGTACACCAGAAACAACGAGGGGTGTATGAATCCAGAATAATCCTGGGTCTTGCCTGATACTTCCCTTCACACATCACCCAAAGGAGAGGACACATAATTTCCTTTTCACTTTGTAACATGGAAGCGCACAGGTGACACCCTCTTCAAATGGAGAGCAAGGTGCATTCCCAGACCTGGTTCCCAACCTAGGAATAGAGTGCAAAAAGGAGGCTTGTGAAGAGTGAGGTGGGGCACATCCCAATGGTGCACCTCCATAGCATCTGGGCAAGTACTATGATTCACAGGCTGCAAACCTGAAACCGAATTGCCCCAAAACACCGCGAGCTTGGGGCATACAATTCTCCAAAACAAGTTGTCTGCAAAGCACATGCTTTCACAGGTTTAAACGCATGGATATAGAAGTGGTCTTCTAGAACAACTATCTTTAATCTCTGACACTCTGCCAGAATAACTTTTTGCTAGCCTAAGGGCAACCGCATAGAACATGTCAACCCGGGTTCTATGGTTGTATGACAAACCTGCAAATGAGCCAAGGCTTCCCCCCCCCCAACAACAAACAAGGCAAGGCCAAAAACGGCTCCGAGGTGACAAGAAGGCTACCCTCAATCGAAGAAGAACCCCTGGCGGATTCATACGGGTTGAAACCAATTTCAAAGGGCATTTGGAACACTTTCACACGGCGGTTTGATACGACTTCGTCGGTTCCGTTCATTTTGTTTCGGAGCTTTCCTTGGTTAAAACTACTCGAAAAGGGCACCACCACCCCCTCGTCAGCCCAGATTTGCCTGGAGGCTTTGCCATGCCCCGAAGGCGTCGGACAAGAGGCTCTCCAGGCGCCAAGCCAGCAGGCTGCTCAGCAAACCCCGGGCAGCCTGCGTGACCCTTTTGTGGGGATCTTAAGGGAACAAAAGGAACCCAGTGGATTTCCAGAAAGGACATCCGTCACCTTTTTTGGTAGATGGTTTGCAGGGACACCCCTTTTTGGTAGATGAAAAAGAAAAGGAGCGCCACTCGAGGTCTGGGGTTGCGTCTGGGTTTCATGAAGCCTCTCGGAACTTGACATGTTGCTTGATCAACTCTGGCCCTTGGATTGCCAAGCGGCTGGTTGCCTCTAGGTGTCCTTGTAAGCATCGCAAAGGTGCCCTTTGTGACCTTGTAAAAGGTATGACATTGGTACACCTGGTGCCGCCAGCCGGCTTTTTCAAGGGGACACCAAACATTGTGACCTATTCGGACAGCTCCAGATCGCCACGGGCCTTGAACCGGCCCGAAATTATCATGTGTAGCTTCCATGAGACAAATTAGGGATGTGTCAAAATAGGCATATGGACCCAACAAATGGACCGGTTTGCCTTTCAGTTTCTCTTTACCAAAAGAGAGAACAGGTTTACCATGAAACGCCACGTTTCCTCGCCTCCTCACGCCGCGCCATGGCCAGCTCCGCGGCGCGGTCGCAAAGCGCCGCCTTCTCGGCTTCCTGCGACATCTCGCGGGCAAAAGTCAATACATTAACCAATCAGACATATGAAACACACATCTACATTCGTTCCAAAGTCAAGCACACATCCATTTTAGGGGTTTCCGTGTGGTGAAACAAGTTCGACCTGGATTTGTTCTTCAAGCTGCCCAAATTGGGAAGCCCTTGGGATGGTTTTGCAAATGGGCACCCAAGGAACCAGCCATTCTACTGTGTTTCGGGTCTTACTGTAGGCCACTGTACATTTGATTGTTGGGCGAGCAAATGCTGAGGGGGTCTAATTTTCAATCATGCAGGGCAGGTTCAATGATCTGGGCAAATCATAGCGACTTCACAAACGTTTTGGCGGAAAAAAAGGACGGTTTCTTTCATGGCGATCCCAAGCCTTTGTTGGCTTATCATTTTTTCATCGAAATATCGTTTTGCATTTTCAGGCTCAGACATCTGCCATTCCTTTTCCATGCTTGCACTCCAGAACAACATCACATCTCTGGGCAAGGTCCATCCCTTCGACGCTGCCGAAGGCTTGGAAACGATTTGGCGAGGAACAGTGCCTTGGGCCATTGGGCAGGCAGACGTCGCTGTGCCACTGCACGGCGGAGTCCAGAGCCTTGCTCCAAGATTCGGATACTCATCCCGCTGTCGTGTGCTTAGAAACCCCGATTGCGTCTTTAGTTCCCAAAGAAATCAAAGTGCCAAATAGGCGATTGCTATTCTGGGAGCTGCCCATGAGAGCGAAACCCTCTCGGTCCTTGTCCCTTTGAGTCTGCAGGATGAAGGCCTCGGCGAGACTTGTCCTACTGCTGGAATGAAATTGCCTGGAGTATCCTGGGCCAGAAATCATCATTCTAGTTGCAGTCGCAACCGCCCCACTGTTGCTATGATTTGCCCACAAGAGATCGGTTGACACTTGGCCAACCCTTTCAGCTACGCATCTCTCATCGCGGGTCAAGGAAGCAAGCCTTGAACATGTAGTTCTTGGGTGCCCCTGTCGAAGGGCTGGTTCCTACTGTGGAGTTCCCAAATATTGCAAGGGACACCAGGGAAGCCTTGTGGTTTTGTGGTCGGGCGGTAGTTCACTTGCACTATTTAGGGAATGCCCCAGATCATTTTGAGATGGTTCTTGGCTGAGATTCTCGACGGGTCGCTTTCCTGGGATCGGTGAGAGCCTTGGGCTCCCAGCTTCCTCCCTGCTCTTGAGCTCCGCGAGCTCAGCCCTGCGAACATCGCAATGGGGCCATATGTCTGCCCCGTTTCAGGATGTAACCAAAAGGTGGCTGCAACAAACATGCCTGCTTGAGCCATGCTTGAACAGGTAGTTGAACAAAGCCAGCCTGCTTATGGTTCAGTGCTTGGTGGGGCGTGGAATGAACCCTTTGAGTCTATCAAGGAAACTCAGGCTCTTTTGACGATGCTCTTTTGAACATTGACTATGTGGGGACAGGGCCTCCTCTATTTCCAACTCGCAGCATAAAGAGGCATGGTTGGGGGTTGGTCGGGGAGCTCGGGGTTGAAGATTGGGATGCAGGTTCCCTCAGGCGCAAGATAAGTAAGGTACATGGGAGATCTCTGCTGATAAGATGGTCTATGCCCCAAACCACTGCGCCCAGTTTTGGAATATCTGGTCATGAATGTAAAAATCATCTTCCTGCAAATGGACTTAAACCAAAGGTGGTTGGACTGATTCTCGGGGTATCCTCTCTGACAGGCTTGAGGGATGCATCTCTTCTCAGCCGAAGAACAACCTGTGCACGAGATGCCAATGGTGTCACAGGATGCATCGCAAAGGCAATCATCAGTGGTGCTCCGAATGCAGGAACACCGACCAACGTTTGACTACATTCTGCTCAGCAGTTTTCCCTCCGAATTGGGTTCTTGTAATGCCAAGTCTTGAGCCCTGAGAAAGGTTCAAACCGGTGAGCTAGACGAGTTTGACCACAACATTTTAGCTCCAGGTTTGGATTGTCGATCCTTTTGGAAACGATCGGCCTACTTTCTGTGTTCTGCCCCTTGCCGAGCTCAGCTCTGCGGAGTTAAGGGAAACAACAATCAAGCCTTTTGGGGGGTTGTCAAGCATATATATGGCCCCACCTTGAACCCAGGTGGGACCCAGTGCCGAATTTCAATGGGATGACAAAAAGGGCCCTTTGTTTCTACCACTTTCCTTGCAAACCCTTAGCCAGTAGGGGGAGTCTTCGGGATGAACAACACCCGTGCCACTGATGCCTGGCCTTTTCGTCCTCAAAAGGGGTACCCCCGTGCTTCTCAAAACCGGGTTTTCAATATGCATTCTCAATCACGAATGTGTGTGTGTGTGTGTGTCTATGTACCTAAACGTGCACACATACTTCCTTTTTACGAGCACCAATTGATAAAATGTGAGTGTGTTTCCCAACGGGCACGCGAGTACTTCTTTATATTGAGGGGAATGGTTGATTGGGGGCCTCATTCCATACGGAAAACAGCTTGTCACTTCTAAACACGAGCTGCAAAAGCGTTCCTTATCCTTCCCTTCACAAAACATGAGATGCCGGTCTTCCCGCAGACTGCACTGGATATTCCGGGCTGTGCTCCTACACATCACGTTAGCCAGCCAAAGGGAACAAACCGGAGTCCCGTGTGACTAAAGGTGGGAAGTGTTTTTCCCCTTGTTCAAACTAAGGAACTTCTCTTGAGACGATCCACCGCCCTGAAACCCCTCCAAAGGATGCATGACCCCGTGTCCAGCTTCTCCCCGCACATGGGCATGTGTCAAAATACGAGCACCCCCAAAAAGGTGCGGTTCCTTGTTGGTTTCCCTTTTTCCAACCGCAAAGGGTACCTCAACAAACCCAAGGTGAGGCCAATCAGCAACGCCGACCCCGGATCGCCTGAGTCGCTTCTCCTCACGGCTCTCCTGAGAGAACTCATTCGATCTGAGCCCCGCGACACGAGCCAGGAGCCATTCATCTGGGACAAAGTATTTTCATTGGAACGATATAGTGATGCTAGCCAGTATCTCGACAAACAGGAGCCTACCCAGTTACGTGCCCAAGCTACGTGGGTGCAAACGCATCCTTTCTCTGAGCCTTCGCGCTATCCGCTTGTAGTGTCTGTCGAATTCAGCTGACAGGTTAGGAGTCAGCGGACCTGAAGCAACCTTGAAAAGCTTCGCTAGAGGTTCTGCTCCAGGGACGGGCCCCACGCCATTGCGCTGCAATTGATGGCGCCACGGCACAGCCTCGCTGCGTAATGCAGACAATTCTCAGGCGATTCGCCATTCGCACGCCCCAGAATGCGAACGCAGGGCCGCTGCGCGCGACCTCTCGGTCTTCTCTGCTTTCGTGGCGCCTGTGGTGTGAGGCTTGTCTCTTGCATTGCTCCTGGGCGTGGCAGAAGATGAGCCGCAGTGTTGACATCCGTCAACATCGCCCATTGCGGCGGAGCTCTGGCTCAACTCTGCGCCCGCCCGGGTTGACTTTGTGTCCTGGGCCCTGATGCAAAGTGACCTTTGTTGGAGCCATCGGTTTCTTCCCTTGTGCAATAAACAGTGGCCCGAAAGCATGGTTTCGAAATGCTTTGGGGCAATCCGTCCGCACACGGCCCTGCTCAGCAGGGTTTATTTTTCAGGCCAAACACTTGTTTGCAAAATGGCCTGAAAGCTAAGGGCATCTTTGCTACAATTCGAACCTCGCTACAAACAGCGGGGGCCCGCTTTTGCGGGGCCCCACTTTTTGCAGGCAGTTGCTCGTGCTTGGCCTCCAAAAACCAAAACATATACTCGTGTCTTGGATGTGGTCAATTTCTTTCAGGCCAACAACTGGTGCAAATTGGCCCCCAAACCGGGCGACGGAGGCCATTTCTCACACGGGGCTGTCATGCTCGCATGCCCTTGAAGAGAAGCAAGCTTGGGGCTTTGGATGGGGGTCCAGTTTTGAAGCCAAGTGTTCAAATTGGCCTGAAAACTGCATGCTTGTGCCGCAGGGCGAATACTGGGGAGCGTGTCTGGCAAATGGCTACACATCTTCAAGACGTGGAATGTAAGCTTTGTCCGCTCTGAGGCTCCTTGAGCTTGAAAAGATGGAGAGCAAGTTGCTCTGTGCAAGAGTTGCCCTGCGCAAGTTGCTAGGGTAGAATTGGTTGTTTTACCCGGCGCGGCGGAGTCGTTCGCTGTCATCAGTGCAGAGATGATGATGGCGAATGTTGGCCTTGCATTGTCTCAACATTAGACCTGGGGAGCCCGGCCGGCGTACAATCCGAGAGCCCTGCGGTTTGTGACTGCAGCTGCGTCCTGTGCAGAAACTTAACAAGGCCCCCACGGTTTGATGCCTTTGACCTTCCAATTCTTGAGGTGGCCAACCTTCTTGAGTCCCAACATTCTAGTTCGTTATGAAGGGAGACATGGGTTTCCCTTTTGGATTTGGAAGGAAACAGGGACTAGTGGCAAACATGTCCGCTGGTGCAGTGGCTACTAGGTGAATGGCCTTTTGCTCGTTGGCGGACCAAAAGCCGAGGTTCAGCAACTAGGGTTTGAACTTGGCTGCTCGCAGGGGCGCCCTTTTATTGGCTAGGTTGTGGGTTTCCGTTGATGAAATTGTTGGAAGGGCAAATTGCCAGAGGCCCTTGCAAGAGGCCCCTCTTGTCACTCTAAACTTTGGTTTGGTCCCTGTCTGCTAGTTCAATTGTGTCTTTCAAAGAAATAGGGAGAAAGGAGACTTACGGCAAACAGCAGCTTTCTTACTGGAAATCAACTTCGACATGGCCCGTGTATTGGGGACTACAACTCAGTATTCAAATGCACACATGTGTGTGTGTGAATGCATTCATGCATAAATGTTTGCATTTTGTTAGTGTAAATACATTTGTAGAAAGATAAGGTGTCTACACGTGCACGTGTGTGTGTGCGTCAATATTTAGGTAAGTAGGTAGGTATGTAGGATGGCGGCAGGACGGTATGTAGGTAGGCGGGCGGGAGGTAGGTAGGTGGGTAGGTAGTAGGTGTATGCAAGTATGTGTAAATGTACGTACGTACGGCGTACGCGCAAACATATGCGTATTCTCCATACACGTGCCTGCGTACAGGCTATGTATATATATATATATATGGACATACGTGCACGTGGAGCCCCTCGATGGACCAAGGTTTTCCGATTCTTCGACGTTATGGAGTTTGTGGAAGACTTCGGGAGTGCCAAATGCGAATAATGGCATGTGTGTATATATATATATATATTGCCAGGAATGATGCCACCATTTGCCGTTTTCCAGGTGTTAGAAGTTGTTTTTGCTAAATGGGAGTCAAGATTCAAGACTTGGAGAGAATGCTTTCTGGGCCCGTTGAGGTAGTGAACATGGGGTGACCGGAGGCCCTTTTGAGCAAGGACAGGAGTGAAAAGCGCGCCTGCGCGTAACGAGGGTTATGAGCCCAAGCGGTCCGGCCTTTGCCTGAGTGCCATGCCATGGCAGCACTCATGAGGAGGCGGAGGTCACAAAGTGTAGAGGGCATCATGGTCGCGGAGCTGGAGGGCGAGATCGAAGGAATCGTGGAGGAGGAGAATCCGAGAGCCGGGGAATTCGTGAAAAGGCGAGATGCCGGAGGAAGGCCGGGTGAAGCCGGCGAGCACAGGGTCGGGGAACCACGACTGGATGTAAATCCTTTCTGGAGCCAACGAGCTGTAGACGAAGCACATCTACAGGCCAGAAGGCCGGAGGACTTGCCCAAGTTCCCTGGATCGAGAAGTCGAAGAGGGCCAAGACCCAGCCAGCGAAGTGAGCTCTGGACTGAGGTCAAGACAGATCTCATGGCGGACCTGGAAGGCGCAAGCTCTTTCCCGGGCCTCCTGGCTGAAACATTACTAACAGCCTAGAGAGTACTCCTGTGGAGGTCAGATCCCTGGATTCTACCAGTTCTCTTCTGATCTCCTCGAGTATCCCCCTCAAGAGTAACGTCAGTCCTCTCTGTTCCGTCTTCAGGTGATTTTCAGCCTCTCAAACGCGGTCGACCTCAGCCACATCTCGTATAGCTCTTTGCTTGCTCCATGGTTCCAGCCCACCACTCCGATGCACCTTGCGAGAGATCGCTCATCTGCGGGCCCACCAGACCCCAGCGTCAACGGAGAGATTCAACCTGCTCCGACCACTTTCCATCGCCCTTATCCCACGGCTTCCAATCATCCCATTGGCCCCATTCCGCGTTGGAACTCCATTTCCCGTATCCCCAATGGTGGTAGTCCTCGTCTTTCCAGCGAGGATCCCAACTTTGTTCTTCCTTTTCCACCACCTCCACCTCCAGCGAAGGTTCTCTCTCCTGTGATTCTTCCCACCTTGGTGGTGGCGATGGAGGTGGTGGTGGTACCGAGGCCATCGGCGTTGCAAAGGTCTCATCTATTGGTGTTTGAAACCTCTGCTCCTCTTGTTCCCGGTTCCTCTGTCGCCACCCGTTCACCTCTAATGCCACCTCCTCACTTCACGTCGCAGTTCCTTGATGGTGCCGAACAGATACTCCCTCTGCTTCTCCAATCCTCGGATATTTCTGCATGCCTTCATGAAGTTCTTCTCCATTTCTTCCGCAAGACCCATCTCTCCAATCAACTCCTCATCAGAACGTTGCCTGGGTCGCTCTGGAAGCCAAACCTTACGGTTCAGTGCAAAACAACTCTGCTGCTTCTCCCACCTCCCGCTCCTCGCACCTCTGGTCCTTGTGAGGGTTCTCCCGGAATCGCTCTTCCCGTCCTTCGGCACGCTTCTTCCCACGACCAGACCTTCTCGTCCTTGCCCTCGAGCACCATCATCACCAGCCCGTAGGGCTCGACCACGAGGCCCAAAACCTCCTTCTCTGTTCTGTCACTTCACGTTGCTGCCGCTGCTGAGCATCAACCCCATCAGCCCGCAGAGCTCCCGCCTTCATCTCGCTGCCCATTTCCTCAAACATGCCCGACCACTCCTTCTCCTCTTAGATCTGGCAGTCCCTCATGTTCTTCTTGTAGAAACTCAGCTCCAGGCTTCTCTACGTCATTGATCCTCAAGAAGCTCACGGATTTGGGTCCGTTGCGAGGAGTGCCAGAAGCAGCCACGGCCTTGCGGGAATGGCGGCGGTACTATCAGAGGGCGCAGGAGATTGGGGCATCATTGCC
Organism: Effrenium voratum; assembly: GCA_963377175.1. Taxonomy (NCBI): domain Eukaryota; class Dinophyceae; order Suessiales; family Symbiodiniaceae; genus Effrenium; species Effrenium voratum. The sequence goes on along the minus strand of CAUJNA010002090.1, from coordinate 289,262 downwards.
GGACCCCACGTTGCTGGCAGCACTGGAAAGGGTGGTGCAGTTGATCAACAAGGGAGGCGCACAGGCGTTTCGAGTTGCACGGGCAAGATCGGGCTGGATGTGGCTCCAACTACGATGGCCATCTGGCAGTATTCGGAAATGCTGTTGGCCAAGTTGGACACGCAAAAGCTAATGGGAGGTGATGCGGGTCAGCCACAGCCAAAGTGAAAGCAATGAGTGGCAGCGGCGGCAGCGGCATGACAGGCACAGGAGGAGCACATGAAGGACCAGCCTCAACGAAGGAGGGCAGTCAGAAGAATTGCAGGTTCTTCATGTCGGAAAATGGCTGGAAAGAACGGTCGACAAAGCGGAGTGGTGCTGGATCTGCGGCGGAAAAGGACACAGGAGAAGTGAGTGCCCGGTGAAAGGGGCAGTGAAGCCAGCTCCCAAGCCGGCAAACGACTGAAAAGAAGATTGCCAGGGAAAATGAACCGGCGACTGTAGATGGGCCGGATGAAGGAGCCGAGAAGGCAAGAAAGATTCAAAAGTTGGGCAGGGATGATGAACCGCCGATTGGGAACCCCCCTTCATGTGAAGGCCCGGGAAACGCAGCTGTTTCGAATCACCACTTCGTGTTCTGGGGCTGGGTAGGGCAAAAGCCATGGTGGCATTGGGGGCCAGCTTGATGGCCGAAGTTGATGGCACCAATTCGGAAATGGAGGTGATAGATGACCGGGTCATGAAGGTTGAGGATGGCATCTTCTTGGTGGGGCTGATTCTCATGGTGCTCGCTGGTCGTCGTGAAGGAGACAGCCAAAGGGACGGTTGGGTGTGTGAAAGGGCTGATGAGAGTTGCTGCATCAGCAGACCGGACCGGAGAGAATCCGTTGGTCAAGGTGCAGAAGAAGGAGGCCAAGATCGTCTATGACCAATGGGGAAGGGCGTGGACCAGGTGTGAGGGGCTTGAGCAGGGAAAAAATCCGCTTTCTAGAACAGAAGGTGAAGAAGGGCGACCCGGGCATGGAGGTGTTGATGGAGATGCAATTGAATGGGAGGAGGACTGCGAGAGCTCCGGGGAGAACGAGCAGCACTCCGCACCGGGGAGAAGTGGACATGGAGCGAGGAAATTGATGCAACATCTGGCCGGGCTACAGCGAGCACGACGTGGTTGGAAGGTAGGACCATTTCGGAGGTCGATGGTCGCGGAAGAGACCAGGCCAAGTCAGGTGGTGCGGGCAGGAATGACATGGAGATGAAGCTGTAGTTCAAGGTGGAACCAGTTTCAGCATGACAATCGCGGACGCGGTTGGACTCAGGAGCAGATGAGGCAGAGGTAATTATTAGGAAATTATGCAGGCGGTGAACAGGTGAGGGTCTTCGCGGATGTAAAAACATCTTTTTGCGGAGGCTTTTTAGAGCAGGTGGGTAAATAATCCCACGGGGCTGGTCGCTACGAGTAGAGGGCCTGCGCATAACGAGCTGGGAATCTTGAATCTTGAAACCGTTCTTTTCCGAACAAGTCACATAACCAAGCATCATTGGATTCAATATTGAAGATTGTGGTACTTCAGTATCTTGAATCCCATGCTTCTCTTTGAACCAATAAGCAATTTGTGATTCAAGATTCAAGATTCAAGGTTCCGAGGAAATGCCCGAAGCCTGAGCGTATGTGTATGTTTGGTCGTGTATATATATATATATATATGTACATATGTACATGTATATGGGGGATCCCCAGAAACCTATGTGTGATCAGCAAACACTGTAAACACAGTGTGTCTCACTATGTTCGCTCCGTTTTCACCCTCAAACCTGAGAGTCAAATTGAGAGTTTCTTTGATTGAACCCATTCGTAAATGGATAGACTTCATCAATTATGATGTAAATGGAAATGCGTAAGGGCATGGACAACTTTTATAAGTGATTTGGATTCCAGCTTCAGATGGGAATCACTTTCTTGCCCTCAAACTGATTGTTTGCCGAGCTTTCCTGCACAATGAGATCAAACAGGATGACAGAGCTGTTGCAAATACGTTGGAGCTGCCAAAGTGTATTTTGTGTACTACTCTTGCAATGAACAGTTGATAAACGTTGCGTTGCTTGAAGTGGAGCTGCCTTCGATTACTACATGTGTCGCAACCAAATGCGGCATTCGAGCTGTTTATTTACAACAGGAACTCATTGCTGTTGAATTGTTCTCTGGATTTGAGCAGGAAGAAAGTTCTTCTAAGACTGATTTTGGCTTGATCTATTGGACTTAGATTTGGAGACACCCGAATTGTCTGAAGTGTCTGCTCCAAAACTGTAAAACCTTGGTGCACGGCGGGAGTATACATATATATATATATATATATATGGCCATGAATCTTAATAGGGAACCACCTCATAAGTGATTGGTGGACATGAATCCCCACCTAAATGATGGCCACCAAAGGGTCCCTTATTAAGATTCACACCCATATGTCCATGATATCAGCATTACTTTTCGTTTTAGAGTTGATGTGTCACCAAGCAAACTGGGGAAGGATGGAATATGGGCCCACCCCACTCCAGGAGCATGCCCACCCGCTGCCAGCTGCCAGGCCTAAGGCGGTCCATCTCCCTGCCATGGCGCTGGGCGGCCAAAGTCGCAGCGTTGGCGACCTGCGATGGGTTGGACACACTGCGGCATATTTGGTAAGGTTCTGAGTCCAGGCTTGAGCAGCGACCAGAACTTTTGGTTTCGCCAACGTAGTCGTGAAGGTTATGTAATTACCATTACTAGTTCTATTACTATTACTGTGACTATTACTACTATTACTACTACTACAACAACTACTACAACAACAACAACAACTACTACTACTACACTACTACTACTACTACTACTACTACTACTACTACTACTACTACTACTACTACTACTACTACTACTGTTACTGTTACTGTTACTGTTACTGTTACTGTTACTGTTGCTGTTGCTGTTACTGCTACTGCTACTGCTACTGTTACTGTTACTGTTTCTGTTACTGCTCCTGTTAATGCTACTGTTACTACCACCAGCACTATTATTCGTAGCACTCCTACTCCTACTACGCCTTCTCCTCCTCCTCCTACTGCTACTGCTGCTGCTGCTACTACTACTACCACTACTACTTCCGTCACTACTACTACTACTACTACTGCTGCTGCTGCTGCTGCTACTACTCCTATCAAACCAGTAGACCCACCTACTAAAAGCCTCACCTACTCCATTTGACGCCGTGCTATGCGTCAAATACTATTTTGGCAGGCGTGCGGCGGCAACCGTACTCAATTTGGCCTTCGCTTTCGCGCCTTGTCCTCCCGCCAGGTAAGGAAGGACACCAGCAGCAGCCTCTCCCGCTCCGCCTCCTGAGAATTGAATCGATCTCAGTGTGCAGAGGGAGGGAGTTGGGCTTTTCTGCGTCCCTTAAAGTGAACACTTTGAGGGGTTCTTTTTTGTTGGGGGGGGCATAAATAGGAACCACTACTCATCTAAGCAGGTTCCAACCCCCCAAATCCCCACACCCACCAAATCAAACAGGGATTCAGAGGGTGCGATCCACCGAACAGCTGGGTACAAAAGCCCATGTCAAGCACTTGTTCTGTTCAATGCATTGGCACCCACAAAAAAAACAGGGGGCAACCCACTCTGGTTGAAACATGGTTGGACTCAACAAACTCTTTCCATGGATCTCCTGGAAAGGAAAACAACAACTGATGATGCTTGCGCACTGGTGGCTTGAGAATATTTGTATTTAACCGTGAAAGCCTTTAGACCCAGCCGCCCTAAGGGCGGGATCCATTGAACAGCTGGGATAAGGCATTATTTGTTTTGAGTTTAAATGCATTCTATTGTGTTGTATGCTTTTTGCCGTCACCAGAACAAAAACATCAATGCGTTCTAACTTTGTCGGGTTGCTCGGTGACCTGTTGCACAAACTTGATCTTTATACATTTTAGTGGGGAAACAACCCTGTCTCAGAACGTCTAAGACCAGGGTGGAAGCAAAGATCAACCACCACATTCTACCACATCTCTTGCCCCAGCAAAAGAAGCATTCTTAATTTTGGACCATACTTGGCGAACCTCGAAAACTGTATAACATGACCTCATTTGACATGTCCCATCTTTGAGATAACTAATAACAAGTCCTCGAAGTAGGTCAATATGTTGCGGGTCATTGCAGCGCGAAGTGAGGGCTGCTCGAAAAGAATTGGCTTTCTTGTTAACGGGGAGTCGCACAAGGGCCAACAAACAAAGCCGAGGTGTTAAATCGTGGGTTCGGAAAAATGATATAAACCCCAATTCTGCTTTGGTTTCCATTCGAGAGAATCACATAATATGCTTGGATGTGTAATTTCTGTTGCAGGTTAAGACAATTACCCATGCTTTGTTTCTGTCCATAGGACAAAAGACACACGACTCACCTCTTGGAACCCCTTTAGCCCTCAAGGCGGGGCCTCTTTTCAACCAGTACCTAACCAGTGCTTCAGTTTTGGCTTCCTCCTGCATGGCCCGCGTGTCTGCGGCCCGTGTGAGGCGCTGAGTGGCCTTGATTCGACGTGTGTGAAATCGGAAAGCGGCGGGTGGGGGATGGTTTGGAGATTTTGCGCTGAGACAGACATTCCCCTATTGGACCCTGCTGAATTCCCACGCTATATTGTTTCCTGCTCAACGTTATGGACACCTTGACAATATAGACCCACTGACTTAGAACATCATACCTACAAGTCTTTCGTTTGCCGTTTTTTGATTTCGACGTCGAACTCTGAACACATGGATGCCAAAAAGGAACATTGAGGTTAACAGGGAATTGGCTACCCAAAACCATCAGCTATTCAAACCAATAATAAAGATATAGTACGAGTACACAGTACGAGTACTTGAGACCAATGGGCAGCACCTTGGAAAGGGCCATGGTTCCAATAGGTCTAGTGTAAACGGCTATCCGAAAGGGACCGTTTCTTGGAGGACACAGGGCTTGGCCTATGAAGTGATGGCAACCCGCCCATCAAGGATTGGTTTTGCCCTGCCCTCCGAAGGCAAACTGCCACAACTGGGAAACAGGCATTCGGACAGTGGGAGTCTTGAATTTTGGAAGAGGTCCACCACTTTTAGTGCATTCCCTCAAGCTGTTCCAAGAGACAACACCTAACATATTATGAACAGGAGTTTGGACATTCACTTGGTTGGGGGGAAACTCAGAAGCGGGTGGGGGTGGGGGAAAGGCTTGGTCAACAGCTGTAGCTTTAAACATGTCCGAAGAAGGCTTGGCTGAAATGCTGTTGGGAACTTGCCAAAATTCTGAAAGGGCACACCCTGGTGAGGCCTCCTTTCTACGTCGGTCGTTTTTTTCTTTCTCTCGATCAGGATCCTGCGCAGAACTGTTTCCTCTTTTTTTTGCCGTATTTATGTGTTAGAAGTGGGCCGGCGGCGGATGGGCCGGCGGCAACTGGGACGGCGGCTGGGGCGGCGAGCGTCAAGCTACAGACTTTCAAGAACACCATGACCTACTTGTGACTCTGACACAAAACCAAATCGCTTCACAATTTCCATAGCTAAGCAAAGGGACAATCATAAGGACTTCGTCAGTCCCTATTCGACTCAGTTCTCCGGACCTTTCAAGCGGCTTCCGCGCTCATGAGCGACGCTTTTTCCAAAGCTTTAGAACCCGCCTGTACAACTATGGCAACACTTGGAAGTCAGGAAAAGGAGAAAGAGAGAGAGAAAAAAAGAGGGAGAGAGAGAAAAAGAGAGAGAGAGAGAGAGAGGGAGAGAGAAAAAACAACAAACAGAGAGAAAAAGAGAGAGAGAGATCTTCACTGTCTTGCATTGCTTTACCGGCTCTCCGGTTCTGTGTTTTGCTAGGCTCTACTTCGTTCCACTATTGTTTCCATATCCTTCTAGAGCCAACCCCCCAAGCAACAAGACCATACAAGACCACTGCAAAATCCTGGGCTCACTGGTAGCCTTCTGTCAGCGCGTCAACTTTGAACCGACCGCGCCTCGTTTTCTGTCGGCCTCGCAAGCTCTGCCCTGGCGGCAGCATGATACCCCCAACTCGACAAGGCGTGGCTTTGCCCCCCAAATTGTGCCCACAAAAAGGCACATATGTGCGAAAGAGTCCCTCTATCGGGGGGTCGCGCCCGGGGGTGGGGATGCACTGAAAACGTCGCAGGGGTATGTGTCGAGCTGACTCGCTTGTCGTCGCGGAATCTTGGTTCATCTTAGTCACACTCTCAGGGGTCAAGGATTTGTTTCGGGGGCCACTCTGAACACAGTCAAACTATCTTGCTTGGTCTCGAACAGGAATTTGGAGACAACCCCAAACGAGCTGCCAACAACTCCTCTATGGCTGTCAAAAACAAGTTTGGTGAAGGCATGATGCTGGCTCCCTTGGAAATTGTGCTGCAACCACAAACGCTATTACTTGATCCCTTCAAGGACAAGGGAAAACGGCTTTCACCATCCTCTCTAGCATCTAGCAGAACACTAATAAATTGGCTCAAACAAGGTCCACGGTTTAACTGCTCCGAGTCAGACTCAAAGTCTCTTGGCAGTGATTGGATAGTTCGCATCCAGTCGGTTGACTTCTTTCGTGCTTGCCCTTCCAACCGTCCCCAATAAAGTCACCCACTGCGAGGTGTGTCTCAATGTGCCGGTTTGAAGTCCTGAATGCAGCCCACGCATGCATTCCATGAGGACAACTTGCATACGCAAACATGATACACAAGCATGTGTCATCCACCTGCTCAAAGCAAGATCAACTCCTGTTTCCACATATGCCTTTGCGCCTAATCCAAAGCCAATGCAAACTTTCGGAGTGTTTGTCATCGGGTCACCTAGTGCTTCAGAAACGCCAATTGCATCTCAGCATCCCGATGTCATTTGAAAACTGAAAAACTAATTTTCATTCAAGGGGGGGTTGCCTGAGCTGGTACAAGCGTTGGGATCTCGCCAGTTGACTCCAACATCCGAACGGCATGATGTTAAACCTTGAGCCAAGGTGTTCTCAACGCCAAGACTTTCGAAATGTTCTGTTTAGCTGGCGAAGGGCCAAACCTGCAAAACATCAACAGGGTCAAAAAGGCAAAATGCCGTGTGTGGGCATATTTGCGAAGAAGCAACACATCTGCGAGGCGCACTGGCGATCATGCCACTTGCCCGAGTCCGAAATGGTGTTTTTTCCATGCCATGAAGCTGCGGAAACACGCCTAGCACCGTTCTGTTGCAACCTGCCCTGGAGTGAATTGCAGAGACCCGACCTTCAACTGGAACACGAACAAACCTCTTCGAGTGTTGATCCGTCTGTTGAAGACATCTCACTTTTCCGGGCGGCAGGATAGCGATTTATCAGAACTCACCATTGTCCATAAAGTAAACTCTGACTCAAACCTCGCGCCGCGTCTCTCACATGTCTGCCTTCCCCTTTTTTCGGGGTTTGACGGCGTCGCCTTTGCAGCTCCAGCTCCCTGGCGTGCTGCGCGGCCAGGCGCTCCAAGGCCTCGGCAGCCTCGCGCGTTTTCGGTTGGGAACTGGGGGTTGGCTTCCTTCGCCTTCTTGCTTCCGGCTCTAGGGGTTGAACGGCAATTCCCAGAGGGGTTAAACAAGGGGTGGAATCCACTGCGCAACTGGGAAAGTACCTTAGTAGCCCTAAAACGCACCGCGCACAACGTGCGTTCTGGAACGTATGCCAAAACGCGCGTTGTGGAACGTGGCTGTGCGGTCACCAGGCGCAAGGCCCTAATGCTTCTTGCAGACTCCGGAGAAAACATGCAGCCCATCTTGCACTGTGCGGCCACCAGCCGAGTTTCGAAACGTAAGCTGGGAAGAAGCATTCAAACCAACATATAGCCTGAGGGCAAGCAAGCAACTCGGCGGCATCTGGGCGACGTCGAAGCATGCACATGCGTTTGTCGGGGCTGGGAAAAAGCACTGAAACCAACATTTAGCATCTGAAGAGCCTGAGTGCAAGCAAACAACTCGGGGCCTCTGGGCAGCCGCGAAGCATACATATGCGTTTTCCGGGACTGGAAAAAACACTCAAACCAACATTTAGCATCTGGAGAGCCTGAGTGCAAGCAAGCAACTCGGGGGCCTCTGCAGGGCAAGAAAAGAATCTAAGTCGCCGGACGTGCAAACGACTGCCCCGTAGAGCTTTTAGAAAGTTGGCCAGTAGGGCCACATATGCTTTTATTCCAGGGCAAACGAGACATCTAAGTCGCCCAGCAATCGCCAGACTGCCATATTTCCAAAAAAACGTGCAAAACGGGAGTTCTGAAACGCGCGTTTTGGCGACGGGCGATACCAACGTCAAAACGTACGGTGTGAGGTCACTAAGGAAAGTGCCAAAATAGAATCGGATTTTGGTTGGTTGGACCGCTTGGTGGGCATCATCGGTTTGTTACTTTTTACTTCCACCAATCAGTTGGGTCTCCGATTGAAACTCATTGCACGCTTTCCAATACTTCAGACAAATGTTGGATCCATCACGACTTGTGCCCGTTTTACCCCCGAATCAGGGCTTGCCTGATCTTCGCGCCAGGCTGCGAAGGCGCGGTGCAGGTACCGCAACGCCTCGGCTGACAAGCCATCGGATCGGGAAACCCCTGAAAGACTTGGTTTTGCTCAAGCTCGAGAAGGGAGGGGTGCCTTCAACCTGGAGACGCCCCTCTGTGACAAAAAAACCTGCTCGTCTCCTACGAGCACCTTTAAGCACTAAGGGCAGCTCAGTTTGAATCTGTGTTTTTTCGCGCAACAAACACAATTTAACCGTTGCCAGTAGTGATTCCGAGTAAACCTGGAGTCGTGGCTATGAATGACGTCAAATGGACATCTCCCCAAAACAAGTTGTTTAAAGGTAACCTATGGATGAAATACGTACGCAGTCGGATCTCAAGGACGCAAAAAACCTTTACCAACCCGGCAAGACGAAAGTTGCTCAAACATGGACCGTATGATGTTAAAGCATGTTCCGGAAAAATACACCAGCATAGACCCCAGATAGCATACCATGGCTGCGAACCAGGACGCAGCATCATAATGGTTCCCGCGGCACGGTGCTGATGTTGACAGCGCCATGGTGGTGTTGACAGCATCATGCTGGTATTCCAGCCACGGACGATTCCGCGCTACATATCGTATCGCGCAGAAAAAAGGCAGAGACGACGCCCTGATGAGTTCGACGACATCATGATGATGCGGACAGCATCATGGTGATGCAAACAGCACCATGGTGATGGCGAAGGCCGCGTCATGAAATTGAGCATCATCATCATGATGATATTGACAGCATCATGGTGCTACCACACCAACCATAACGCGGCATCGCAGTGACTTCAGCAGCACCATGACGCGCCTGACAACACCATGATGACACACCAGCCACGAACCATTACGCGCGACAGTTCGGCAGCAACAATGTCCGAATGGATTCAGCAGCATCATGATGATGCGGACAACATCATGATGATACCGTCAATCTCGCCAAGACTCTCCAACAGCATGCCGAGGAGTACCCCAAACAGCACCTTGCCGTCCATACATGCGCGTCAAAACAGCAGCCCACAGCACCCCAATGCAGCACCTGCGCCAGCACCAGACATGTCCCCGAGCACCCTGCCCGTCAATCGCGATCTCGCAAAACAGCCCCTCCACCAGCACGCCCAACTGCATGCCCGCTAGCACCCGGCCGTCAATGCCGCAAACAGCAAGCGAAAATTGCTAAGGAGGTATCATTTAAGAAATACGGGATATGAAATACGACCACAAACAACCCGAACTGATCCACCAAAAAAGCTCAAACCTCAGGCAAGGATGGGCCAGACGGAATTCTCGTATGGATATGATCTGGGATGAAATGAACCGGCACGTTGCCTGGAAGGTGATATAACCGTCAGATGTGGCCTAATATCCCAGAGATACATGCAGCTACAACCTTAATCCATCGGTGCGTCTAGCATTATCACCATGCTGAACACCAGATGTTTTCGCTAATGCAATCCTTTTTTTAAAAGCTTTTTAACGATGTTGCGCCATGATAAGGCCAAGAAAAGCTAGAACACAACACCCTCCACTAACACCCCAAACCGCATGCCCCCTAGCACCCGGCCGTCAATCTTGCAAAGCAGCACCCCACCATCACCTGAAAACTGCATCCCCCCTGTTTTGCTCCACCAGCGCTCCAAACTGCATTCCCCGAAGCACCCGGCCGTGAATCTCGCCAAGCTACATGCCCCCTAGCAATCGGCCGTCAATCTCGCAAAGCGGCACCTCCACCGGCACCCCAAACTGCATGCCCCCTAGCGCCCGGCCGTGAATCTCGAAAATTAAAACTGCGCCCCAAACTGCATCCCCCTAGCCGTCAATCTCGCAAAGCAGCACCTCTCGCAAAACAGCATTCCAAACTGCACGCCCCCTATCACTCGGCCTTCCGGCCGTCAATTTCGCATAACAGCACCTCCTAGGCTTCAAGACGCTGGTTCCCACCAGCACCCCAAACTGTATGCCCCCAGCACCGTACCCAGCCGTCACTCTTGCAAAACAGCACCTCCACCAGCAGCCCAAATTGCATGCCCCGTAGCACCCGGCCGTCACTCTCGCAAAGCACCTCCACCAACACCCCAAACTGCATGCCCACTAGTACCCTGCTGTCAATCTCGCAAATCACTTTCCCCTCTTTATTTCCAGCTATCTGGGGAAGAACAACCAAATATTGGGGTTGTGTGGGAACCAACATGGGCATCTGCAGAAAAGGGCAAGTCCATAAATGGGCCTCTGGAAAGCATGCGAATTCGTGCGGGAGCTGTAAACTTTGCTCGGCCATATCAAACTATGGGGTTGGCCAAGACTGCCAAAATTTACAGTCTAGAAGGCAAATGGGACTCCGCCTTCCTGCTACTTGACATTTCTTGGGTTGATTCACGCTGGGCTGAGCAAAGGCCAGGAAACGTTCAATCTTTTTTGGGCCTTGAATGATACAAACGCCTACCAACACGACCTGTGGCTGGAGCACTTCCCCGGGTCAATCCACGCAAGCCCCACTTTTGGTGGTGCCCCAACTTTAGGAGACAGACTCAGACAGACCCGCATGTTGCAAGCTTTGGATTGGCGTGTTACTTGGCTTGCCGTGTTGGCGTCAGGGCGCCTCGCCAAGGCAAACATTCTCAGCTGCGGACGCTCGGCGCTTCCTTCTGTTGCTCGAGCTGCGTCCTGCAAGGGGTAGAGCACTGGGGGGGGTAGGGGGGGGGGGGTAGGGAAATCTTGAACAGAGATGTACTATTCGACACCCTGCATACTCAAATGCCTGGTATTTTCAAAAACCTTCTGATTCTTTTCTCGTCAGGGGTTGACACCGGAACGCAAAATGGGGGCGGGGCGGGTTTTTCGAGTAGGGGGCATGCCCCTGCTCAATTCCTCCCTGGATGTTAAGGACACGCCCCTCCCCCCCCAAAGCCCTGACTTTCAGGGACATCTCTTGGCGCACAACTCTTTTGGGTTCCGTGAAAGTTTACCGATGGTGTAAGGGGAGGGTTATGACGCTTCAACTGGTCACCTGGTCTGGTTCCGAGACAGGGCAGACAATTAGAATGGGGGTGCGAGCTTTTATGTCATGATCTTAGGGCAAACATGGTGTGCTATTGTTTGGGTCATAACTGCAAGAGGAAACTAGAACCGAGTCCAATGTCGTCTCAAAAGGACAAACCCTTCCAATCTCAGATGGAACCAATCACGACTGCAAGTGCCAAAAGCGAATGTTTGAGGTTTGTCCTGTTTGAGGGCAACCCTTCTTGTAGACCTGCTAAACCGCCTAGAAACCAAAAGAACAGCGAAAGGAAACCAAAGGCAACAGTTGTTTTCAAAGGACACGGAAAACCAAACCTGGAGAAGCCAAAGGACAAAGCCAACTTTGTGTTCCGGCCCAAACAATCCAGGTACCCTACGGCCTTTCTGTGTGTCCATGGCACCCTGGACCAGGATCATTGGACACGGGTCGCAGCCGTTAGCCCGTCCCGATAGGCGAAGCATCCCCGGCTAATAGCGCCTGCTAATAGTAACATGGGATTAGTTCGGAGGAATGAATGCCCATGACATGAAGCAATTATGAAGCAGAGCCATCCTTGATTGGTACGGTCCTCTTCTATATCTTTCCGGAGTTCACATCAGCGGGTCTGTTGTGGGATCCATTTCCAGTATTCCCCAAACAAGTACCTGTTTTCTTTGGAAGCTGTCTCAACAGAGATTTGTAGGATACCCAGAAAACCAAGGACAACCATTAATGCTTCTAGGGTCCTGTGCCTGCGGGGTACCTAATGACAAAGGAGGCCATGGAAGCTAGAAGGCTGGCAATTGGCAACGGACACCTCAGGAAACGGAAAACATTCTTATGACACCAATCGACGCTTATCAAAGCTTACACCAACCCATACCCCGAAAGGGAACCATTTGTCGTCTTTGCGGGAAAGTGACGGGTAATTTAGCTGCAAATAGTAAAACTGCCACTTCAGCAAAGACAGCTTTTCCTGATTCCCCTCCATCAATAGGTTCGCAACACAATCGACGATTTAAATATGTGACTAACAGCAGTACATTTTTTTTTTAATTAAGGGCATGTTGAAAGGCATTTAACCCAAACAAGACAAGCTTACGGACCAATGCGAGCGTTTGTTTTCTGCACAAATCCCAAAACACCAAACTCGAAACCGAAGCCGCTGTCCTCAGCTTCTGCAGCTCATCCTTTTGCAGAAGCGCCTGCCTCTCCATGCCGGAGGCATCCTGCGTGAGATCCGGCCACTTGAACTCAAAATCCACCGATCCCGATGTTGCGATTTTCCGTAAGTCCTACTGTAACACCGCTGCAAACACGTAGTTCAATTGGCAGGATGAAGGCTTTGTCTTGAACAGCAGCTTTCAGGCACCTGTGTTTGAGGGCACCCTGCCCGGGTGCTTCAAAATGTTTCGAACCTATGCATGAACCTCCTGAACAACTGAATCAAAGGGGGTTGCACTGGGACCGTGACCGATGAGTTGGTGGATCAAAACCTTCATACGAATGTCTGGTCTCCCTTAGTTCTAACCCTGATTCTTACTCACATGTTGGAAACAAAACATGAGATTAAGCACAAGTCTCCCTCTCCCCCCCTCCCATTGCACCCCCACACAGTAAACCTTGGGATGTTCTCAAGACTGAAACTGACATGCCCTGCTGCCATTTTCAAAACATCCTGGTACGGGTTTATTTGGGGATGGTCCCACAAACACCTTATGCAGAGCCTTTCTCATCCCCAGTTCGCGTGGGTATCAATGAGATACGTCAAGGGCCCAATGCTGGGCGTGGCGTTGCTTGTTGGGCCCCTGGAAGCAACAGCACAATACAAAGAAACAACAGCTTGACTGTAGTACATGCCCACTACAAGCAACCGGCCTTTGTCTGGTCAATGGGACCATGAAAGCACCGAGGCGCCATGAGGAAGATTGTGGCGCTATACATGAGGTCCAGAGCAAACAACTCATTGTCCATCCCCTGTTGGATTCCTTTCGATGAATCAACTAAAAAAAGAACCCAGCAAAGTCAAGCTGGCTTGGCAGCCCCTTGGACCATGAAGACTCTCCCTTGCACGCTGGCTATGTTGGTGTCAGGCAAGGCCTGACTGACATCTCTCCAAACCAACTTCTAAACATTACTGCTAAACCCGGGAGAGCGCATGCCAGAAGGGAAAAGTGTCCTGCCTTTGTTGGCAGTTGATTTTCCAGAGAGCCCTTCCAAGTCTGAATATCTTGTACAAGGTGACTTAACCATCTGGACAAGTGCCCCCATCAGCACTCTTGTACCTCCGAGGAGGAAACGATTGACACTCTTAGGCAGTCTAACAAGAAGGTGTCGATCATCTTGGAAAACACTTTGTAGGCCACTAAAAAGGAAACCAACACTTGAGAAAACCTGGCCATACATTTTGTGCACGTTGCTGTCTAAAAAAGACCAAGCTCCAAAACAATGTAAGCTGTGGTCTATGTTTGGGGGCAGTTGGGGGACCCCGCCAAGAGGCTGAAACAAGCGAGCCGGAACTAGTGGGTTTGTTTGGAAAAGAACATGTGGCAGGTTGGGACTTGTTGATTCTGCCCCCATAAAGAATAATTGAGAACACTTCGGACGGGGCCTGACTAGCTGGGTGCTCCTTTAGTTGGGGTAGACAAGCCCAAACTGCCTCTCTGGAAACCCTCTGAAAATGAGGTTACTCGGTTACTCCCTCCGAAGTTGCCTTCCTTCAAGCGGGTCCTTCAGAGATTGCCGCTGTTGGACAGCTCAACCCCTTTCGCCGCGCCTGGGCGTTTTGCCAGGCCCGGAAGGCCAGGCTCAACACGGCCACCAGCTGCGAGGACAGCAGCGATGCCAAGAGCCGCCGCTGCGCCTGCGCTTTCGACTTGCGGCTTTCCGACCCGACTGCTGGCAGAAACTAGGGTCCATGAAGCTGAAGGTTGCCAAGAAATAGTCTTGATAAGGAGGGAACCCCTGTGCACGACCGGTTCAAGAGTCATCTTGAGGATGTCACAGGACAATGCCTCAAATGGGTGTGTTGCAAGGGGGACCCTCAACATGCTTGGCTTCCTTCAAAACCACCCGAACATGCCCAAGAAATATCCGAGCAGCCGGCAAAAATCTTTCGGAATCAGCCTGCAACCCTGACAGATCAGGAAGGCTTTAAAGCCCTCATGAGGCTCTCCGGAACGACTGTCAACAGTGGAAGTGGCCAGGAACCCTTGCGCACGAGTTCCAAAGTGGTCAAAAGTGCACCCGGCCAAAACATGAATGATTCTTGGGAGCCACCCTTCCCCACTGGAACCCATTCAACATGAAAATTGCCTTTTAAAACGGTCTGTGCTCTTACATGTTTGTTGGTGGGAGGGTAGTTGTTCATTTTCCGCTTCAGAGGAAACCACAAGTGGATGGAACATGACTTCTTGCGGCTCGCTAGCCCTGGAACCTAGCTTCTAGCAGAAAGGGGTGCATTTAGTTTGTGGGTGTAAGATCAGAAAACCGACCAGTTTGCGTGCTCCCAGGACGTGCTCTTTGCAGGAGCTGACCCGTCCACGACCAAATTTTCGAACTCCTTCAGCCTTACTACTTCCCCCACCCCCCCCCTCACAACCAAACAATATGTTTGATTCTGGTTCATATTCAGTGAACCTTGAACTAATCACCAATTATTTCAAAACAGATCCCATTTTGCATGCCCTCCTTTTTTTGTTTGGTTACACTGCTATGACTTTTGGTTACAGCACTAGGAGCATTGATTTGCCGCCTTTCCCAGTGAACAAACAAATGTGTAAACCGCTACAGCGAGTCCTGGGCTTTGAACCCAGGCCACTGGAGGCGAAGGTGCAGCAAATAATACCCATGGAATCCAAAATGAAGCTCGCTCAAAGGTTCATCTATTGTGTGCAAATTAATGCCAGGGCCAGGCATTGCGGGGTAACGCAGAACTTCCGGTATTTATTCCTTAAACACATGACTCAATAAATATGCATGTTCGACATGTTCTTTTTGATTCAACAAATTGAAAGGGAAGTGCACGGAACCTTGACCAAAAAACAGATGCGGTTTTCGTCAACCGGTTCAAAGGAGCCATGCCCCCACTGCCTGACACCAGCACTGTGGGAATCAGCAATTTTGGCCACCTCTGCGATACGACGAAGTCTCCCTCTTTCTTTGAGCGAATAATTTGAAGGGACCGTGTCTTAAAACAGGGGACTTTGGTGTGGCTTGGTGTTTGAAGGGGGGTAAAAACGAAACACCGCCATGCTTGGGAGGCTTTCGATTCAGGGCACCCCCCACATGTCAACCCAGCCAAAAAGCGAGGTATTTGCCTTTGAACACCGGGTTCGTGCAGACTTAAGCCCTGCAAAACAGGGTGGGTATTTGGGAGATTCAGACAGGGAATGCGTGTCGCTTCCCCAAACCTTTTCACGGGCTACACGTGAGGAATCCGCATCGGCCTCTTCCCTTCGCAGCAGTGCCAGCTGGACTGCGCTCTCCGCGAAGTCTGTAGGCTTGGGCAAGCCAACGGTCTCCGTGGAGGCCCCTGCGACCACGTCGGGCAGCGGATTCGGTGCCTCGGAAGCAGGCTGGTGCAAGCAACCTGGGGGCAATTTCTCCCCAAGACTAGCCGGTTTGAATCTTTGTCAGTTCAAACCGCCCAGGAAATCAGCCGTGCGCGCCTCGAGGAATTGCCACACGAAGTCCGCCGCCTCGGGTTCTACCACCTTCGAGGGCTGGGCCTCGCAGCCGCGTGGGTCGTAAAAGTGCGGTGGAGCCAGCAAAGCGGAACCCTTTTTCGGGTAGACGGCGTTGTCTCAAAATGGGGGGGGAGGCAAGTAGCAAATCTGCACATTTGAGGTCCTGCAATCTTACTGGTCTCATTGACCCCAAACTGTTTGTCGTTTTTGTTTTGGGGGAGCAGAGTTGGGAGCTTGAGACTGGTTCCCTCGAAGGGACAATCGTCTTCAGGGGGCCAATGACAATTGCCTTTAGGCCATGTTAACCATGTCCAATTGCTTGATTAATTTTGGCCACAGCACCACGGATGTGTGAAATTAGATGGGTTGATAGATTGGCATTGTGTAAAGCACGTTCAAACATATTCTAAGAGAAAACAAGGTCTTGACAACCGACCCGTGAAGTAATACATCCGTCGCATCTGCCGGAAAATGTCGCTGGCACAGCGTCTGTGCGAGCGGACAGCAGGGCCAACAAAGATAGCCAAATATGTTCAGTGTATTGAATCCCTGGGTGTGTTAGCGTAGCCTGTGATTGACACGTGTGCAATGCATAATGTACTTTTATTATGATTACCTCGGAAGAGAACCATGGTAGCCCACACCGCCCACAAAGCGGTCAATCGTCTGCTTGCCCAGGCTGTGCAAATTCTTCGTCTAGAGTTCCCGCTTCAAACCAGGGTTTGTGTACCTTCGCCGGTCCAGGAGGAATAACAAAGGATCCCCTGAATGCGTAGAACGGCTAAAAGGATCCTTTGATTTCTCCTTCGACAAAGGATGGCTAAGCAAGGTAAAGAAACAAGGCCGCGCACGAAACAAACCGTCCCTGGCTCAATACTTTGAATTTACCCCCAACCCATTTACAGCAAGGCGGTCAGCATAGGCAGCTGGCAGAAGAACCAGGACTCGCAGAAGCATTCACTAGGAGGAAACGGCGGAAACAAATGAGACTCCTTGCGGGATGGTGTTTCGACAATTTCAGGGCAACCAAAAGTCGTAAAGGTTTATACAGGCCTTATCTTACTACCTTTGGTAGGAACCAAACCACCTGCTCAAATGGGACCCCATCTCACTAAGTCGTGTTTGGGACATCCTCTCCTCTAAATCCCTTGGAAACAACAGATCTTAGACTTGTCCCTTGTCAGACTGAAAGCGATGGAAAACAGAAGGAAACACGTGTAAAACAAGTGATTTATATAAGCACCAAGCATGTTTGAGTCTTTGAGGGTCCCCAAGCAAAATTTACAGTTCAATTCACAATAGTTTGGGCTTTCCATGTGATTCTAAGCTTAGGCACTCTCCGAAACAGGCCTCTCTAACTTGAGATGCCCACTCTGCCATTGACAACCCATGGCCTCTCTTCAGGCGAATGAACAGTTCTTCCAGTCGTTGGCCAGTCTCCGGAATCGGCGTTTTGCAGAGCTTCTTCTCCAGGAACTTCAGCAGGTATGCAGCTCCATCTGGTCGAGAAAGTACACGATGATCTAGCTCTGCACTAGCCACCTCCCAAGCCCGGCCTGTGAGCCGTGAGGCAAGCTCTGGGCCAAGAAACCTCCACCGCTTGGACTGGGTTCTCTCATACTGCAAGCGAACCCGTTTCACATACTCCTGCCACCTCGTGGGGTCACCATTCCAGGTGACATAGACCCCGTCTCTGTCATCCTTTGGGGCCGGTTCAGGTTTCCTCTTGGTTTCCTTTGAGCACGACCAAAAGAAGGTCTTCTATTTCCAGACTGGCTTGTCCTGTTAATCTATGACCCGAAGCTGGACACAAGGGCTTTCCACCCAGTGATTGCTGTACTGGATTCCTCTGACTTGTCCATGGCAAAAGCGCCACCCTCGCTATTTGGGACTCCCACCCTATTTTGCTCGTCTGGGGCCTGAGCCGTAAGCCTTCCCATTGCAAAGGTCCCGTATTTAGAGTAAGAGGGTTTGATCCACAAGGAGAATTAAGTGTCCCCATGTGAACAAGGGTATATGACGGGTATCAATCAATTCTCACCTTGTGGTCACAACAATCCTGCCACGGGAATCAGACTGCATGCCTTTTTGGGTTGATTTGAAGTGGACCCCACCCCACAATCAGCTTGGAGCAACTCCCACAAGCCGAGTTTGCTTTTGAACATGGAGTTGAACCACCCTAGTTGCTACACCCTGAAGGGCCCCCACGTTATTTTCCAAACATGGGGGTCTGGCAGGCAAACCCCGACGCAAAATTCCCCCCCCCCTCCCCCAATGGTCCGATCCTTGTGGGCGAGGTCCTGCTTCAAGCCCTGCATTTCTCGCCTGCGAACTGAACAAACACTGGAGCCGCTTCCTGCCCTCGAAATATCAATGCATCCGGTTTCCTAGGCATCAAGCCCCTAGGTACCAACCTGACCTATTTTGCCGAAAAAAGGAAGCCTCATTGGCCGTCCCGTTGAGGGTGAGTTTCCAGGTCGTCGATGCCCTCTCTTCCAGTCCCGGCTCCCAAATCATCACTAAAGCAAAGGGCAGGACTGAAGGGAAACTAAGGGAAACCAAACCTATTTTCTGCTCTATTGTCTTTTTCGCCACCAAAGTTTGCCACGAGATCCTTGGGCGCGAAAACCGCAAACCACACCGCGCTCGCCTCAACTGCTCAACTTCTGCCGCGGCATCCCTTAGGGACAACTCCTGGCGCACCAGTTGCGTGCGGGTGTGTGTGCGAGTTGTTGGTGCTCTGAAGGTTGCTTTAAAAGCCTTGAAAAGGGAAATACTGTCACCTACCCATGCAATGAAGAGAGAGGGGTTTACAGAAGATGAAGCAACGTATTTTTTGGCAACAAACTTTCTCAAGTTCCTCAAGACATCTTGAAGGGCAAGCCCAAACTGCTTGGAAGGTCTTTGGGCGGAGGTTGTTGTGGAAAGCATAAAGTCGGCACGTGGAATCCCTTAAGTTGAGGATGGTTATGTGTTGGCACAACAGCTGTGCGGTTTAAGCGGGGCCCAATCCACAAGCCAACAAGCGATCCTTCAAGCCATCAAAAACCATCTTTGAGCGTCAAAAACCACCCCATGAGGAATCGTTTCTCCTTGCCAATAAGTGATGCTCAAAATGGCTGAATAGGGAGGTACATGTACCTCGGTCAACCAGTGCTGGGGAGTGGCGGACCCAACTTGATGGCATGACCCCTCCCTGGCACTCGTCAAGGCCATACCAACTATATACAGCCCTAATGTTTTTGTTTTATTTTTCCCGAGCGTACTCATAAGGTGAACCAAAGGGGCACTACGACTCCCTTCTGGCAAATACCTAAATCTGTAGCCTGGGATCGACATCAATCCTTGAGAAACGCTGGGATATTTAAAGATGACTGGGGTAGGGCTCGTATGGTTTGAAGCCTTGATCCCATGCTTTTTCAAAGTGTGACAGTACATGTATGTCTAAACAATTAATATGATCCAATAATGTGGAGCAAGGAGTCCTGAATTCAAGAGCCTTCACCATAGGTGAGCTCTTTGGGTGAGCTCGCTATAATTTACCCAGGTATATGAGCCCCCGTTCTATGGGCTCCGCAACTAAATCAGTCGCCAGGAGTCCAGCATGACCATTCGTTTACACCTTGGACGTCCAAGAAATCAACATCTGAGTCTCTGAATGGCCAACTTCTGTGATGCTACTGAAAGGCTTTCCTATTGACAGATCCATCATAACTTCCGAAAGAGAGGCTCCTTGGAAACAAAGAAGTAGGAACCAACCAGCCTACGTTCCACAAACCTTCTGTGTTTCCCTTTAACCAGCATGTGTCATCCTATGTCCAAAACCTCAAGTGCTGTCAGGGGGTGGCTGGTAGTGTTCAAACAAAGAGAGAAACACTGGCGACGGTCTCACATAGGAACCCCTTTTTTGGGGTGGGTTTCCTTTTAACTTCCCCTTGATGTCAACCCAGGATTCACACCCTCCCTTGCATCAACTAACCCAAGCCCGCATGCCCGTGGTACCCCGGCACCCCGACCAAACAAACACGACAACAAGACAAAACAGAAAGAATCCAAAGACAAAACCAGCCGCTCAGCTCGCGCCGAAGCTCGCGCCTGGGCGGTGGCGCCTCGCCAGGCACGCAGCGCCAAGACCAGCAGCTGCTCGTAGTGGGCTGCCAGCTGCGAGGCGAAGCACCGGCGCGAGGCCTGCTGAAAGTGACGTTCCCTTTGCCTTTTTGAGATATACTCACGGCATTTCTTGAGGCTGATGCCTTTGGAGGTTTTCTTTGGATTGTTCTTCATGGTTTTGAGCACCATTTGGCTGCAATGGTTCTTGTTGGGCGGCTGAGAAGGTTTTTGAGTGTTTTCTGTGTCTTTTTGGTGTTCGAAGGGAACCCTGAGAAAGCAGCAAATTCGTGCGGGGCCCTCCATTTCGACCTTTTTGAAGGGACGGGCTGGTTTTGGGTGTTTCTTAGGAGAAACACCTTTGGGATTTGTGTTTGAGGGAAACCAACAAGGAAACCAACAAGAAAACCAACAAGAAAGCCAACCAAATTGAGGGGAGGCAATTCGTTTGGCCGGGCCCCAAGAGGATAGCAGGGCTCAAGCTACTACCCCCCCAACGTGGGTACATGGCTACCACCAACCCATGAAAGAAGGGCAGCCACTCACTTTCAGCATGCCCTTGAGAGGAGTCAGACTTGCGGATTTGTGCCTTCAAAACACGGGTGCGCAAAAGCGAGTATTGCTTTTTTAGTCTCCCTCCAAACACACAAGTCACAACTACCTAGGCTCTCTTTCCACAAGGAGCGACGCGTTCCAGAGGTCTTCGCGCGTCCAAGTTTGATAGAAACTAACCCATGATGAACATTTTTCTCGAAGTCAAGCGAAGTTGAAAAGCCAAGCTGACAAACACTCACTATTGAATTCTTGCGGATCTGAGGGCTTCCCGGAAAAGTACAAAGACCAGGAATCCACGACATGCGGCTCCGGCCTCCTCCCGTCGCGACAGCGCCGCGTGCGTTGCCTGGCCGTGCAGCTCCGCTACCGCCGCCGCGCGATCCTGGCGGAATGTGTTTGGGGGCCAGGTGCCAACCACGAAACGTGCTGGAGG
Source organism: Effrenium voratum (assembly GCA_963377175.1). Lineage (NCBI taxonomy): Eukaryota > Dinophyceae > Suessiales > Symbiodiniaceae > Effrenium > Effrenium voratum. The sequence goes on along the minus strand of CAUJNA010002090.1, from coordinate 267,952 downwards.
AGAAACACATCGCGCAATTGAACTATTTTAAGTGCGAGTGGCTTGAGATGGTTTCAGCATGTTAGGAATGCCCTATACATCCAAATGGTTTAAGCAACGTTGGATTAGAACATAATGTGAGAATTATGTGAGGCGGCACAATGTCAGGAGCAATCTTGCAAAATCTCCAACATCAAACCGATTTCACGACCGTGGTAGTGAACATGAAACGGCGATTAAACATGAACTCCATTTCCCGAATATCTCCCTACGTCTCCCTATGCTTCCAGGGTTCCTGCCGTAAGTTGTTGCGACTTGGAATCTGCCACGCTGCGCGCATTTGAGAAGCAGTCCGAACTGCACCTCTGGACGTGCCACCCACCCATCGAACTAAAACCGAAGCTCAGCTGTGGCGAGCTTCACTGGCAGTCTCCATCCGACCCTCAAGCATGCTTGAAAGTCCGGCAAAAGCATAGTCTTGCAGAGGTCTGCGCGCTTCCATGTTTGGTGGGGGAGAGCAAAATAAACTGCCCCATGATAGAGCAACACTTCTCCAAGACCAAGAGAATGGTTCAAAGGAAAGCTGGCAAACTGAACTGCTAGTACCTTAACAATACCAAGGACCTTTTCTGGTGGGTAAGGCACTTTTGCGAGGGGCCGGTCCCTTGATTGTCAAAACATCAGCAAACCACGTTCAAGGGTTACCTAAAAGAATGCCCACCCCCAATCTGCTATGGATGGAAACCACAACTACTGGGAGGGCAGCAATAAAACATCTTTGCGTTGGTTGTCACTGGCTGTGAACATCTAAAAGGGCAACCAGCAGTATATATTGTGAGATAGTGAAATAGGAACCCAGCCAAGCACCGTATGGGGCACGGAGTCGCTCGTTCTACACTCCCTCGCTGCTGGCTCGCTATGCATTGCGAAGACATGGCCAAAAGGGGCCAAAACGGAACCCACTAGACAACTGGGAGAAAAGGAATCCCCCCCCCCCAAATGGCTTCACTTTAACACAGGGTCACTGGATGTCCCCATCAAAAGTTGCAATTGGCAAGTAAGTGGGTTCCATGAAGCAAGCGCTGCTTTGGGGGGGAGTTGGATGCATGGATGGCTTGGGGTGGCAGAGTCCTCAGGCCCCTCCATGATACTCTCTATTGTCCCTTGTTTCCCTCAAACAAGCCTGAAGATTTAGGCTCTGTATGATATATGGGAAACCAACAATATTTTACTTCCCAACCCTTGTCAGCAAAACAGTGCGCTCTTTGCGGGCCCCCCCTCACCCCCAAAAAGAAGCGTGGACAACTACTAAGTAGCATGCCAAGAACACTGACATCGGGCTTGCCAACCTCGTTGGCGGGAATGTGTCAAGGAGCCCCTCCTTTAATGACCCCTGAGCAATCAATCAGTTCAAGGTTGCTCACGACACTAAGAAACTACCAAGAACAGCAAAGGGTCGGGAAGGGGCGGGTCCTATACATCAATCTTTGCCCAAGGCCCGTGCCCAGCCTTCGCCCGCAAAGCCTCCTGATCTACCTGGCGCAGTCAGCCCTCATGATTTTATCCAGAGGACGTGTAAACAAACAAACAAACAAACTCGCATTTTGGGACCTTGACAAATCTATCCAACAATATCGTTGCGACATATCTTGTGGAACCGTGATAAACAAATGTGACCGTTGGTGTCCTTTTGGAGACCTTGATTGAAAGAAGACCTTTGCAAACAAAAGCCAACACGTGTGGCGGTGTGGCCACACAAATCATTCATTATTGGATGAACCTCCTATCTACGAAGCTTGATTCACTTTGGGCTACTGAAATGATCGTAGGGCACCCGAAACCCCGCCCCCTACCCTTTTTCAACCGCATGGGGGCCTGCAGTGCTACGAAACTAGTTCTGGAACTCTCAAGGTACCTGCCTCTTGCCATTGATGAAAACAGCAGCAACACAAAGTAAGCTTTGCTGACGGGCAACCACAAAAGATACGAAACCACTCAACTACCCATTCTGAGACACTCCCAAGAAAGATTTTGCCCGGAAGCAACAAAAAAAAGAAAACCCATTTGGTGTTAACCTCTGATTGATACCCCTCCACTTATTCAAGCAGCATGAAGCCCCTGAAAGACGAAAGCTCACTCAACCAAAAGAGTTCCTACCGCTGGGTTTTGAATGCTAGGTACTAGTTGGCTCTGCCACAGGAGAAAAGGACACCCTTTCTTGCCTTTTAGCTGATGCTGAAGAGAAGCCAACCTTGCAAAAAGAACAGTGTGATGGCCTTTGGACGGTGCTGGTACCTCGAATTTCGGTACTTGAGAAGCCATCCTTATCTCAATATTTTCTGAAGGGGTCAAGGTCGAACCAAAGACCGGGGACGCTCCAATGACCCACACCTCCTCAACGGTCAAGTGGTTGATCAAGCCTTCTTAAGGCCCATTCCTGCATTAGGCCCCGGTTTCTTTTTGGATGGCTTGCACGCAATTGAGCCATGGGCTCATTCTTGGAGTTTGGCAGCTGAATCCTGATGAATCTGGACGACCCAAGTCGGAGGAACCCCCCCCCTTTATGCAATTAATTAGTCAATTGGCACCCCTGAATACGGTCCGCCGGACCCTTCCGAAGTTCTCAGATGAGCCACGCTCAGCTTTGATTGTGTCCCCAAGCTACTTTGGATGGTGAGTAACCTCTGTCCTGATGGTTATTTGGCGGGTATTTCCCTTGTCATCCCTATGCTACGCTACATGCAGTGAACTTTGGCCGTTGTTAACATCATTTCGAGCTGGAACCCACCACCCTCGCGGACCTCCGGCTTGTGCTTGAGCTCTTGCAGCTCTGCCCTGCAGCAGGAAAACAACAAAGCACGCGGAACCCATCTTAGATGGCTTCAAAATACCTATGGGAAAAACAGGCATGGTGTTAAACTTAGGGAACCACACACATAGACAACAACTCTTTGCACAGCGCACAAGTGAGCCATTGGGCCATAAATGCAAGCACCTCTCCCTGAATAGCCGAAGATGTCTAGCAACTTGTGCCAAACAAGAGCGTTCAACACAAACAACGTTCCAAGGGCACAGTAAACAAAAGCCGCTCCCAAACAGAAGCATTGAAGAGAACGGCCGCCAAATACCGCTGGGCCGTTCGAAACGGAGGTTAGGCAATCCAAATTCTCAACATCCACAATGGGAAGTAAGTCACTACAAAGGGGGCGAAACTCATTTTTATGGGGAGATCCGGGAATGCCGTTGAACAGTCCTCTTGAAACGTACAAGCAATTCATTCCCTCAGTTGGGTTTTTCAAATCTGAGTTTGTATTGAACGAGGACCATAGCAAGCTACATGAAGTAGCTCCACCCAACAAAGGGGGAATCACTCCTAATACACAGTTAACCCAACTTCCTTCATTGGGAACCGAGTGTGGGCTGGGCTCCAACACACACTGCACATATGCCATGAGCAGCGCTTGCACGTCATGAAGAGGCTTCGCGCAGGCAGTCTCCGAAGCTGCGCTGTGCCATTTGGATGAAATGCACTGATCTCAAACACGCTCGACTCTGGGTGGACTTATGCAGTTAGGTCTTACGTGCATACCCAAACGGACATACCAGCATATATTTTATACGTTGTGGCTTCCAGGTGGGACATGCGTACTTTGGGGTATGCAAGTAAGCCCTGCGATCTGATAACCCGCAGGCGAAAACATGGGAAGACACAAACATAGCCTTTTCCACAAAAGTCGACATGAGGGCGCCACAAAGTGGGGTATGTCCAAAAGCAACAGTTTACTCTTGGCTCACATGTTTCCCTTTCAGGGCGTCCCTGATCTTACCATTTAAGGACATCCCACATGACCCCGAAAGAAGCATGCGGCTTGCGCCTCAATGACTCGACCTTCTTGGCCTGCTCCCCGGCAGCTTCCAGTTGGGCCTGGGCAACCTCAGCAGCCAAGCAGCATCGCAGTGGCTACGCACGCCGAGGCTAGCACCAAAGTGCTCCTGTTCAGAGAGACTGTCTCATCCCACATATGCAGAAACTTGGAAACTCGCAAGATCTAGCAAGTCCAAGTTGAAGCTCAAAGATACTCTTGCAAATGTGCAACACAGTCCAAATCCGCTTTGCGTGCTTCACTAGTGTCTCGATTCAGCCAAGGCCGCAGCTGCTGACTTTTGCCGCAGCTCCGTCAACTCCGTCCTGGGATCGGGGCGGGCAGCTCAAAATGCAAACCTCAAAATGTAAACCTTATCAACTGCCAGCACAGGCAGAAACCATCAAGTATAAGGGGTTGTACACTGCAGCTCGACTGCAGCATGGACTTAGGCAAACTGCTTCTCACACAACGGCATCCATGCGCTGCAAGGTGCAAGTAGCTCCTCTGGCACTTGACCCAAGTGACGTGGCAATCAAGAACAACACCGGAAGTGCTTAACATCTCCAACTGTAGGCCTACAGCATCCTGAAGAAGCCCACGGTGCGAAAGCAAACGTCGACAAACAAAGGATTCGCGCCTCAACGACTCAACCTTCTTGGCCTGCTCCCCGGCAGCTTCCAGTTGGGTTTGGGCAACCTCAGCAGCCAAGCAGCATCGCAGTGGCTACGCACACCGAGACTAGCACCAAAAAAGTGCTTTCAGAGAGACTGTCTCATCCCACATATGCAGAAACTTGGAAACTCGCAAGATCTGGCAAGTCCAAGTTGAAGCTCAAAGATACTCTTGCAAATGTGCAATGCAGTCCAAATCCGCTTTGCGTGCTTCACCAGTGTCTCGATTCAGCCGAGGCCGCAGCTGCTGACTTTTGCCGCAGCTCCGTCAACTCCGCCCTGGGATCGGGCGGGTAAACCTTATCAACTGCCAGCACAGGCAGAAATCATCAAGTATAAGGGGTTGTACACTGCAGCTCGACTGCAGCATGGAGTTAGGCAAGCTGCTTCTCACACAACGGCACCCATGCGTTGCAAGGTGCAAGTAGCCCTCTGGCACTTGACCCAAGTGACATGGCAATCAAGAACAACACCGGAAGTGCTTATCATCTCCAACTGTAGGCCTAAAGTATCCTGAAGAACTCACGGTGCGAAAGCGAACCTCGACAAACATAGGATTCGTGCCTCAACGACTCGACCTCCTTGGCTTGCTCCTCGGCAGCTTCCAGGTGCGTCTTGGCAACCTCAGCAGCCAAGCAGCATTGCAGTGGCTACGCACACCGAGACTAGCACCAAAGTGCTCCTGTTCAGAGAGACTGTCTCATCCCACATATGCAGAAACTTGGAAACTCGCAAGATCTAGCAAGTCCAAGTTGAAGCTCAAAGATACTCTTGCAAATGTGCAATACAGTCCAAATCCGCTTTGCGTGCTTCACCAGTGTCTCGATTCAGCCGAGGCCGCAGCTGCTGACTTTTGCCGCAGCTCCGTCAACTCCGCCCTGGGATCGGGCGGGTAAACCTTATCAACTGCCAGCACAGGCAGAAACCATCAAGTATAAGGGGTTGTACACTGCAGCTCGACTGCAGCATGGACTTAGGCAAACTGCTTCTCACACAACGGCATCCATGCGTTGCAAGGTGCAAGTAGCTCCTCTGGCACTTGACCCAAGTGACGTGGCAATCAAGAACAACACCGGAAGTGCTTAACATCTCCAACTGTAGGCCTAAAGTATCCCGAAGAAGCCCACGGTGCGAATATAGGATTCGTGCCTCAACGACTCGACCTCCTTGGCTTGCTCCCCGGCAGCTTCCAGTTGGGTCTTGGCAACCTGCGCACACCGAGACTAGCACCAAAGTGCTCCTGTTCAGAGAGACTGTCTCATCTCACATATGCAGAAACTTGGAAACTCGCAAGATCTAGCAAGTCCAAGTTGAAGCTCAAAGATACTCTTGCAAATGTGCAACACAGTCCAAATCCGCTTTTCGTGCTTCACCAGGGTCTCGATTCAGCCGAGGCCGCAGCTGCTGACTCTTGCCGCAGCTCCGTCAACTCCGCCCTGGGATCGGGCGGGTAAACCGTATCAACTGCCAGCACAGGCAGAAATCATCAAGTATAAGGGGACTTAGGCAAACTGCTTCTCACACAACGGCATCCATGCGTTGCAAGGTGCAAGTAGCTCCTCTGGCACTTGACCCAAGTGACGTGGCAATCAAGAACAACACCGGAAGTGCTTATCATCTCCAACTGTAGGCCTGAAGTATCCTGAAGAACTCACGGTGCAAAAGCGAACATCGACAAACATAGGATTCGTGCCTCAACGACTCGACCTCCTTGGCTTGCTCCCCGGCAGCTTCCAGTTGGGCCTGGGCAACCTCAGCAGCCAAGCAAGATGGGGTTGGCTGATCCAATACGACATGATGGGGGTCCAAAGGCATGGGTACCAGGGGGTTTTGGACCCTGTGCAAACCCAGCAAAGCCCTGCAGCGGCTGCGGCTGCTGCTATGGCACTAGGATGTCACACATGTTCAGTGCAATGACCAAAGTTCACCATTGGACCTTTCAAACAACCCTGTCAATGTGCTTTAAGTACTGTCAAACTCGAAACAAGGACTCCCTTAGCTACGGACTTTCATCATGTCATGTCATACATAGGCAATCCCTTGCTTTTACACTGGGTCGATATTTTTTGTTTTGTTTTCCGTCTTGGCTAGAAAAATGCTGTATTTTACAGCATTTTCTCACGAAATGTGCGTATTTTACACTAGCCCATCAACATCATCAGCATCATGGAGGGGGCTCCCCCGCGTGTGCAGTTCTTCGAACATCATGGGGCGGGCATGGGGGGGCTGCCGTCCCCCCTGCCACACCAAGGTGCTACTCGCCCCCCAACCCCGCTACTTTCTAGATTTTTTGCCTCCAATTGAATCATCACTTTTTCGATCATCATGGGGGGGCTGCCGCCCCCCCCAACCCCCCCGCTACTGTTTAGATTCTTTTGCCCCTAATTGAATCATCACTTTTTCGAACATCATCCCCTGCTACTTTTTTTGCCCCTAATTCAATCATCACTCCCCGAGTCATCATGGGGGGGGTGCCGCCCCCCCAACTTCTAGATGTTTTGCCCTAATTCAATCATCACTTCCCCAATCATCATGGGTGGGCTGCCAAAGGTCTTGGCATACGGTAGCACCAGGCAGGCGTCGCTCCAGAATGCCTGAAAGATGCTTAGCAGGATGAGGCAAGATGTTGCAAAACGAATCCCGAGCTAAAAAAAAAACCTCATCCGCAGCTAGCCCAAGTTTGCCCATTATCTCCTTCGAGTTGCCTTGGACCATACAAGTTGCCTGCCTGAAGCCTGCCTGAGCCACAACCTGCTGGTGATGCTAAGGATCGAAAGGCGGGTGGCGAGGGGCACCAGAGAGGAACTGGAACTGGTGATGCTGAGGATGCAGGAAGCCAAGGCCAAAAACCAACTAGGAAAGCAGAGGATGCGAAAAGCCAAAGCCGCAAAAAAGCCGCATAAACCCAACAAAAAGCCGCAAAAACAAAACAGAGAGGAACTGTGAATGCAAAGGATGCGAAATGAAAAGCCACAACAAGCCACATAAACCCACGGAAAAGCCCACAAAAGCCAAAAAGCCACCCACCCTGAAAAACAAATCCAAAAAACAACGAACAAAATGCCCTCCTTTTACATTGGGAAAACGCAGCGTGAAAAGTGTGAACTGCGCTGGGAAACTGGAAGCAACAGGTCACCCCAGTTGCCCAGCCCTCTTCGGAGTCGATCATTCTGGTCTGAACATCCCCGCCAAAGGACAAGGGGTAATAGCTGCCGGACACAGAGGGACCTTGCCAAGCAATGTATCTGTAGCATCCACAAAGAGGTCCCTAGGTTGCTCGTCAGGATACCCAGGATCGGTCCGAAATCTTGGAAATCAGTGGGTCCACGACTGCTACAGTAGCCTCTGGCTGAGGCCACGACAGAGGACTTTCTCCGTAGCTCTGCCAACTCTTCCCTGCGATCGGAGGACTCAAAGCACGCGATCGATGCTTCAACACCAGCTGAAAGCACGGAGCTGAACCGCTCAACGCGCCGCGCGGTCATTGACAGTTGGCTAGGTGTATGTCTCAAATAACAATCTGCCTTCAAACGATTTGCCGTAGACGAAGACCACAAGGACAACTGCATTGCTAATTTCTTGGGTCCCTCGTCTCAGCAACCCGCCGATCTCCTAAGCCAGTTGAATGGTGTTAGACAAATTGCATCGGAAGAAGATGTGGTTGAATAAGCCGCAACGTCTCACAAGGAGACATCTAAGTTTATTCAATTGAATAATAATGACTAATCAGCCTAGGAAAAAGACACGGCCCCAAAACGTCGAACACAGAACCAGTTATGAGCTCGTAGACTGCTATACCTGGAACACATGTTTAACCTTCCTCTTTGCAAGGAACCAGGATCTGGGTATTTAAACAAACAATTGCAACCAACCCTGGTGAATAGGAACCCGCTTTGCCGCTCACCGTGACCTTGCGCAATTTTGACTCAGAGCCATAGGAAGGGAAGGTCATGAGCTTTTGGGTTCTCAATGACCCCTTCCGGTCGCCAATGGTTGCTAGTACGTAGGCTCGTTGGCTTCGCTTGCCCTTGAGATCAGCAATATGCAATTGGCTTGGACCCTCTCACAACAAGTTGGTTTCTTGGCAGTTTTCTTTGAGCGTTGGATATCCTTTTCAGACTGGTTTGTTGAAAGTAGGAATGGGTTGGACATGGGATCCTTCCCAGTTTCGGACCCCCACCGCGCAAGGCTTAGCGCCTCAACGGCTCGACCTGCTTGGCTTGCTCCCCAGCAGCAGCCAGTTGGGTCTGAGCAGCCTTAGCAGCACGCAATGCACCCGTGCACGTCGTGATGTCAGAGAAGCTCTGGAACACAACTTCTACTCAGAAAGGCTTCCTCAACAAAACAGTTTCTCGTGCCTCGCAGCTAGCACGTGGGGCTCGAGCTTCGAACCACAGGGTTGCTTTGATCCCTGGCAGAGTGGGAAAGTACCGGCCCTTCAAAGGGAAACAGGACAATGAACAAACCTACCAGCAAAACCAACGGTTCTCATCCGGCCATAGAGCAAACCTCCCTAGTTGAACTCCGAAACGGTCGAGCCAGCTGAGCTTACAGCAACTGACTTCGCCCGCAGCTCTTGTAGCTCTGCCCTGTCGACAGCGGTCAAAGAAAACCTTCTCAACCTCTGGTATAGCTGGCTCTTCCTGTGCGGGGTCTTTGGAGCAACCATGAACATCGTTCTTGTTTCCCGCCTGCGAGCCCAGGTGTCGAAGGATTTAAGGCCATGCACCCGGTTCAGTAATCTTTTTGCGCGGGGTTAGAGGCCGGACTCAAACAACCTGCGCAAGGATCCCTACAGAGCTGCGATTCTTACACAATATGAATTTGGCAACGTAAGTAACCCTCGTTGAAAACTCAGGATTCCGATTAGATGTCACCCTGCACTCGGTCATTCCAGAACTTGATGCTTAAAACAAATCCTTAGAGGAGGCCTGGAGCGGAAATCCTCTTAGGCAGGCCAAATGCGACGACCGAAGCCATCCACCGCTTCCAACCTCAAGGCTTCAGCGCGCTGATTCTCCGCGGCCTCCCAAGTCCAACGGGAAAAACACAAACACGCAAAGACACAAAGACTCAAACACGCACACACACACACAAGAGACACACACACACACAGACGCACGCACACTACACAGACGAACACAAGCACAGACGCAAGCACAGACACAAACACACAAAGACAGACACGCACAGACAGACAGACAGACAGACAGAGAGACAGAGAGACAAAGAGACAAAGAGACAGAGAGACAGAGAGACAAAGAGACAGAGAGACAAACAGAGACAGAGACAGAGACAGAGACAAACACAGAGACATACATACGAACGTGCGTGCGTGCGTACGTACATACACACATACACACATGCACACATGCACACATAAACACACGAACACACAAACACATGCACACGCACACACGCACACACACGCACCCACGCACGCACACACAGACACACACCACACACACCACACACACACACACCCAACGCACACACACACACACAAAGACACAAAGACACAAAGACACAAAGACACAAAGACACAAAGACAAAAAACACACACACACACACACAAACACACAAACACACAAACACACAAACACACAAACACACAAACACACACAAACACACACAAACACACACAAACACACAAACACACAAACAAACAAACAAACAAACAAACAAACAAACAAACAAACAAACAAACAAACAAACAAACAAACAACAAACAAACAAACAAACAAACAAACAAACAAACAAACAAACAAACAAACAAGCAAGCAAGCAAGCAAAAAAAAAAAACAACAAAAAAAAAGCAAGCAAGCAAGCAAAGCAAGCAAGCAAGCAAGCAAGCAAGCAAGCAAGCAAGCAAGCAAGCAAGCAAGCAAGCAAGCAAGCAAGCAAGCAAGCAAGCAAGCAAGCAAGCAAGCAAGCAAGCAAGCAAGCAAGCAAGCAAGCAAATCAAACAAACAAACACACAAACAAACAAACAAACAAACAAACAAACAAACAAACAAACAAACAAACAAACAAACAAACA
>CAUJNA010002090.1:195000-250000 GCA_963377175.1 Effrenium voratum | reverse complement strand
CGGGAGCCTCGGTGTGTCTGCGGGTGGCTGAGGGGTGGGAGGGCGTGGTGGCTGGGGGGTGGCTGGGGGTGGCTGGGGGGCTGAGGGGTATCGTTCTTTTTAGCTTGACCTGAGTTCTCAGTGGTGATTTGTTGGCGAGTCTTGGGCTTTTGTGTCTTGAGGCCCTTTTTCGGGTTCGAACGGGGTTTCGCCAACGGAGATGTTGAGTACTCTTTGGATCAATTGTGGGTGAGTTTTCTCGTGGGGTGATGTTGAAGAGCCTAGTAGGAAACCACAAGGGTTGAAGGGAAAGACGTTTGTTCCTATGTTAAAACAATGTTTCCTGTGTTCCATTGGCTTTTCATGTTTGAAGTTTCCCTTTGGTTTCTCTAATTTTGAACCATGTCTCCTTTCATTTGCAACCATGTTCCTTTCGTTTTGAACCATTCTTTACTCGGCTTCCCTTTGATTTTCTTTTGGTTTTCCATCGGTTTCTCACCCAAAGGCATTTCTACTCTGATTTCAAATCAGATTTTCTTTGGTTCCCATAGTTTCCCGTCGGATTTTCAACCAAAAACAATTGTCGACACAAAAGAAGCTTAGTTACAATCTGATCAAAAAGCAAATCTTTTCGCCATCACGTCGGTCCTGAAAGCGCACGAAGACAAAAACGCTGTTTTTTCGTGGGGGGGAGGGGGCAGAAGGAGGGCCCGTTTGGACTAACTGGCCAGCACCTGGAAACCTCCCAAGGACACATTGACATGCTCATTTGATCATTGGCAGGCAAAGCATCTTTAGTGAAACAAATTCCATGTTACATGCTCGTTTGGAGAACAAGGTGCGGGTGTGCACGGCTCGTAAGACCCGCACGAAGGCAAGTCGACCTCAAGGATTGGCATGGCCGATGTGCCAATCAGAACAAATGTGTCTCAATGGGGGGATCCCAAAATGTGGGCGTTCCTTTGGGTTCTCCTTTTCACCAAGACCAAAAAAGAGAGGGGAACTGGAAAAAGAAGAGTCCAGCAAGCCAACCAACCAACCAGCCAAACATCCAAGCAGCAAAAAGCCGACCAACCAACCAACCGACCGACCTCGCTCGATGCTCGATGCTCGGAATCCGAGGCCCTGCAGCGGCTCTTGGTGCCCATCGCCTCGAAGGCTGGCATCACCGGGGCGCCCGGCCCTCGCCGGCCGCTGAAGTTTTCGGGCGCTAAAGCGACGGGGTCGGGCCCACGGGGATGCCCCCACCCCGCGCCCCCGAAAAGTGGCGTGACTGTCAAGAAGGGACTCTTTGGTGGAGCCCCCGAAAAAAACGATAGATGGGACATCAAGGAAGACTCCAAAAGGAAAGAATGGTGCGAATTGTGAGAAAGGACCCTTGAAATGTGGACACCAGTGAGGTGGGGATTTATGTACACCAAGCACTTTGGAGGTGGTTCCTTTTTAAACTCATGGCCAAATGGCGCAACAGTATTGCTGTCGGCTTCCGATTTAAAACCAACCCAACAATGGGTGCCCTCAACAAGCAGGACACCCGTATGGCCATGATTTTTAAGAGTTGGAACCACCTCCCGAATGGTTGCTGGACATAAATCCCCACCTAAATGATGTCCACCAAAGGGCCCCCAATTAAAACTCACACGCCTAGCTGCAATTTGTACGAAGCTAAATGCTGGTTTGAAGGGAAGGCACAAACATTACCCGAGCTAAATGCTGGTTTTGCAGGAAAACACCAAACGCAGATCATTTTGGGGCTTGTATGGTGTCCAAAACATTGACTCGCCCTATCAAGGACACGGGGTCTGAGTGAAATGGGCTGGTTTTTATTGGGTTGGACCCCTCAAAATGGCCAAAGCGGTTTTCCTGTTGGTTTCTTTTTCCAGGGTACCCAAAAAAGACGAGCGCATTTCAAGCGGACCAAGGGCCCGAGTTTGACGTCTCCCGCTTCCACTTCAAATTCGTCCAGTTGCAGACCCTTGGGTGGCTCGTTTGTTTTTCGAGACCCTCCCCGAACGGTGGAGCTCCCTTTTGGTACTTAGTTCTCCTGTGTAGTATATGGGGGCCGTCCGTAATTGCATGTCTAAACTTATGAACAACAGCAACCTGTTGAACCGTGCGATTGGGAAAACTCGAGACGCGAAAGGCCGGCGATTGGACCGCGAAAGGGCAACAAAATTATTGTGAATTCAGACGCTGCATGGTGTTTAGATTGTGGTGCCGACGCACGTCTCGTTCATTTTGACTGCACGGTCTCGCACAAAAGTGCCTCCTGGAAAGCTGAATGTTAAGTTTGCCTGCGCAGGCCCAGGCTGTGCTTTCTATTACTGGTAAGGGCTGGAAGCTGCAAACCAAAGTTTCACATTCCGCGATTGGACCGCGGTTGGACGGCGATTGGACGGCGATTGGACGAGTTTCACCAGTGAGGCCCTGCCCATCCGAGCTACATCACTTCCAAGACAGCGAAAGCTGAAACAGAAACAGCAGCGATGACCAACGTGGCTCCGCGATTGGAATCTGTGGGATCGCGATTGGACCGCGATTGGCCGGCGATTGGGGGGTCCCCGGGCAAAGTAATTCTGTACAACCCCCATATGTTTTGTATATATATATATATATTTGCGAAGCGGGTGAACCCCAAGTAAGGTGGTTTCCTTATTTTTTGGTCCGTAAGCCAAGCCAACCGGGGTTTCATATAGGCCTTGGAAGCAATTGATTGACTCTCTTGCCCAAAGCGAATCGACTGCATCTGACCTTTTGGTTCCCTCTTTTGGCCCATCTTTAGTGAGCCCCAAAAGGTGATCGCCTCTAATTTCTGGGTCTAAGGGGCAACTGAGTTTGTCCATTGCCCAATGAATGACACATGATTTAGGAGCTGATGCATCGAAGCCGGAGTTTTCTTCATCGATGAGGGAGGTAAACCGAAGATTCCTTGACCAACTTAGTTTTGTGAAACTCAAGGTGACATAAGAGGCGGTTCAGACTGAAGCAAGCCAGGTCCCAAAGAGCATCACAAATGGGTGTGTCCTTTTGGAGCGCACTCCTTTTGTTGGGTTAGTTTTAAAGGGGAACCAAAAGAAAAGCCACCGTGTTTGCTTGGCTTTTTTGGGTCCCCCGAAAAGCAACACCCACTATCAGCCCACAATGCACCTGAGGCCAGCAACCACAAGAGCTTGGACACAGCTGGAGCTCATACTAGAGGCGGGACTTCAGTGTTTGGGAAGATCATGTTGGTGCAGGGGGCATGTCCAAAGTTGTTTCTTAGCTAGACGGCGCGCAGAAAGAGATAGAAACTCGCCTCTTCCATTTGCCGAAATGAATACGTTTTTGTGTATTGTGCCTTTTGGTTTAAAGGGAATCGGTTTCACTGCTGGAAATGTGTGTATTTTTTGTACGGGGCTCAAGCAAGTGGAAGAACTTGTTTCGTAGCTAGAATCCGCTCGGAAAGCAAAGTGGGAGACTCGCCTCTTCCATTTACTTTCGAATATGTTTGATTTTCCCTGTTGGTTTTAAGGGGAACCTCTCACTACTGGAAGTATGTTTATGTCTTGCAGCGGGCTTAACCAAATGGAAAAACTTGTTTCTTAGCCAGAATCCGCGCAGAAAGGAAAGTTGGAGACTCGCCTTTGGCAGAACTCGACTTATTTGCTCCAGGTGTTCTGATTCAGATCATCAGGTGTTGCATGAAGGTAATTTCACATCATAGTTCGTGACAAAGCACATTAGTTGCCCCAAGCTGATCATTCTGGTGTTGTTCTGCGGGTGTTTCGGCATGGAGCCAAATACGAAGTTTTGATGTTGTGGTCTTTTTGGGAACTCAGCTGCCCCCCGTTTATTTTTTTTTTTAAAAATAAAAAAAGTTTGTTGTTGTCTTTTCTTGGGGATGATTGTTTGCTTGACGCCATGTCACTCCGCCTGAATGCTTTGGCGCCTTTCCATTGCTGATCCCTTGAGCCTTTTGCTCCTTGTGACGGCGGCTCAGTTTTGTAATCGCCGGGGGACCTCCTATCCTAAGACCCCTGAAACAACTTGGGATGTGGTAGCGTTCACGCTTTTTAAAGGTTTTCTATTTTTCGGCTGGGGGTTGCTGTTGGGCATATCACCGGGGCGTATTTTGAATCAGTGGAACTTGTAGCCCAACTTGTAGTCCAAAAATCACGCAGAGGACTGTGAGCACTCCTCAGCCATGCGTGTGACTGCAAGCGGGGAGTGCTTGAATGACCAGAGATCAATGAAGGTGGCGTGGCGGGCCCCCAAAATCATGATTCGTTGCAGGCCCCCCCCAAAACAAAATATGTAATAGTAAGTCAACAAAAAAATGAAATAGTATATTCAAATAAACAAAATGAATGAATAAACCTCAAAAGGCTGAAGCAAAGCTGCTTCTGGGTAAAAGCCCATGAAGGTCCTTTTCTGGAGGTTCCGGGCAAGCGGCAAGCTGAGGCATGCTACCGAGGCGAGCACTTGCCGAAAGAGCGGTGCTTGGCAAAGCACATCCACGCGCTTTGACCGCAACATCTGCCGCTGTGTTTTTTTTGTTCGTTCCAGCAGATGAACAAATGTCAACCCCCCCCCCCGCCCGGGCCGCTCCCAAAAAGGGCCTCACCCAAAAAGAGCTGCCTCTAAAAATGAGGGTTTGTTACTTTTCCTTTCACAAATGTCCACCCCCCCCCCCAAAGAAAGAAGAAGGAAAAGGTCACCCAAAACGGGCTGAATTTTCGTGTCAATCTACGGGCCGCAGGCCGCAGGAGGGTATCTAGTCGAGCAGTCGGTGTTGAGACCTTGGACAGATTTGAGTTCTAGAATTGGAGGGGCAGTTCGACCGGAGATCTCCATTTATGGAATTCCATTTGCTTTATGGGGAAGACTCGATAAATGGAATTGGAGGACCCCACCCCCCTCGCCTTTGCATTCCAGGAATTCCAGTGTTTGGTTCCTTGGCCGCGAAGTTTATTTGAGTGTCCTTTCCGATTTGAAAAGAGTGATCACGCGGCATTGCTCTTTCATAGAATTGGCCGGCAGTTCACAAGCAAAGAAGTGCCTTTGCGTTGAATCCAAGTTGATTTGCAGGTATGTCTCATCGTTCAAACATCAATGACTAATTAATGTGTATTATATATATATATATATAAATGGTATCCACCCGTCTCAGAGAGTCAGTGTACCTTGTTTTCAAAATATATCAAAAGTGAAAAGTTTCAAATGTTTGCTGCCTGCAACGTGCACTTTTCTGGTGAGCTTGGCCCCCTGCGAGTATCTCGACAAAACAAATCTACTCAAATGGTCCGTTGACAAGGGGTGATTAGCAAGTGAACGTAGGGGCAAAGACAAAGCACGGCTCAAATGGTCTTTTGACCAGATGTGGCCAGTGAGAAGTGACCGCTGAGAGTGCCCCTTGGAAGCTGTTTGGTCTCTGTGATCCAGGCCTCAACCAGGTCATGCCCTTTACGGGTCCTTGGAAGTGGATGCGAGGCTGTTAAGTGATGGCCAAGTGATTAACCTTTTGTCAGGTACCTCTTGCTTGGTGGTTTGGAGTGGTGGGTTGGATTGGTTCTATGCCGTTTGTTTTCCCAGAAGCAATGGGTGAGGTGATCTGAGTTGGAACTTCCAAACCCAGGTCCTTCTGCTTAGGTGACCAAGTCCTCCTTCGGCAAGCGAGGGGTAGGGGCCTCAGCCGACTGTGGGGATGTAGCGAGGCTGCAGCTGGTGCTAGTAAAATACCAGGAGGGAAAGTCCGCCGTTATCTGTTTGCTTGTTGTTTTTTTTTGAGTTTTATGGTTTAGGCCAGGCTTCCCAAGAAATGATTCTCAAGGTTTAGGCCAGGCTCTCAAGCGCCCTAGTGGCGCGCACATGCATGGGTCTTTGGAAAAAGGCGATCCTTTGTTTGGCTTACTCACGTTGTTGGTTCGATTAGATCTGTCTTCTGCAGCGCTCCTACTCGTAGAAATCGCAAGCTGGACGTGAAGAATGCCGTGAATTGTTTGGTGACACGAGAATCTGTGTTTCAGTATCGGAGATCCGTGCAAGGACTGTCAGCTGTCCTTTTTGCACAAAATCCCCCATGTCTTTCGGTCTGAGTCAATGGGCAGGTCGGAATCCTGCAGAGCATTTACCACGCACAGATCGAATGCCGCCAGCCGTCGGAACCTCAGGATATCTCTAGGTGTGGCAATCAAAATGAAAAACGATCGGGGCGGAGACCTTCGGCTTTGGTCGATGTTGCAACTTACCGATCGGGCAAGCCATGTTGGGTACCGTTTTTTTTGAGCCACAGCCATATCTATATATATATATGATGTTGACCGGGGGCAGGTGTGTGAAGGAAAGAAAATCGATTTCATGTGATTGCTTTTTCGTGGCAACGTCGCTAAGGCATCCCTTCTCACATTTGTTCTGGGCATTTGATGCTGCCCAGCCTTTCTGTTGTATGCGCTCACCGGGCATGTTGTTTAGTCGTCGGGGACTCCTACGTGAAGCCCAGCCTACAGAGCTTTTTGGGCCCGGTTGCAGGGGACTCCATTCACGTGCATTGGTTGATGTTTGAGTCGCGTTTTTTGGAATAAGCAACTAGGTGCCCCAGTAGTGCCCTTTCTCACCTTGTTTTTTGAGGGAGGGTTCCCCTACTAAAACAGACCACTGAAAAAAGTGGGTACCCTTATTCTCACCTCGCTACTGGAGGACCTAGTTGCCATGTCCTTGTTCAGATTCACTGCATGCAGCCCGTGCCTTCCGCGCCAACATCGATGCAATCTGAGCGAGTTCCTGTGGCATCACGAAGCACTGACTTAGTCTTGCAGGGGAGAACTCGCACTCGCCACAGAACTACCTGGAGTCTCCATGACCCTTTAAAAATGGTTGGCGATTACCCAAAATAAAGGGGTCATGGGCCCATTTTTCAAGGGTCATGGAGACTCCAGGTACAGAAAAGGAGTCATCGTTGATGGCAGAACTGAATCATGAATTCATTCTTCATTGCATTGCGCGATCTTGTTTGTGTGCGCTCTTCAGTGTGCAGAAGCATGTGGGTGGCCCCGGGTGATTCAACGAGTGGAGGCAGTCACTCAGTTTGAGGGCTAAGGAAGCGCTCGGACATGGATGCTTGGCAACACTTAGTCACTTGGAGCTTGCGATCGGACAAAAAAAAGAAGAAGCCAACATGCAGCCATCGTTTTCCAGTCCTGTCGTGCGCTTCTTGTCCTTTAACTTCCTTTCCACAACCCAAGAAAAACAACATCCAAGCCAATGAGACGCTGGCGAACCAACCTTCCCTCCTGATCCCACCCACCAACCCAGCCATGAGCAAGGTCCTTTGCTTGGATCCAATTCTGAGTTCAGCTTTTCAAAACATAGCAAATTGCGCAGATCCATCCATCCAGAACGACCAAAAACCAAATGCTAGGCCCACGGTGCAGCACTTCTCCGACTCGGAGGATGCCGGGCGCCCCAGGACCCCCAAAGTGGTGGTTCTTCCTTTGGATTTTTCTTCAAAACCACTAACAGAAGGTACCCTCAAA
This sequence comes from Effrenium voratum, assembly GCA_963377175.1. NCBI lineage: Eukaryota > Dinophyceae > Suessiales > Symbiodiniaceae > Effrenium > Effrenium voratum. The sequence continues at coordinate 242,510 of CAUJNA010002090.1, read as the reverse complement.
AAGACATCCACATGGGTGGGGCCTTCTTTTTTCCGGGTAGCAACCAAAAGGAAAGTGTCGCGCTTTCTTTTTTTGGTCTGGGGCGGGGACTCACACCAAGATTGCGCTTGCTGAGGGATAGCCATCAGCTGCTTCTGGATGTTATACAACCAGGGAAAGGATTCCTATTCAGGCTACGTACCCAAGGCCAACATACCTTGTTCCGAAATTTTTGGATAGATCCATTGCTAGATCTTTATTGGACTGAAACGGATTTGGGCGTGCCCTCGAACACTCCCCACGGAGCTTCATTAAGGGATCCCATTTGTTGGTTGCCACGGTTTGGCCTTTGGACCTTTGAACCTCTGAGAACACCAGCTTTCATGATGTGTCATTTTGCTACGCCCATTGTGCCCACCCATGCAATACATCCATCCATCCAATCCATGCATCCACCATCCACCCATCAACCACCCATCCACCCCACATCCACCCAGAACAGGAAAAACATCTCGCCGGTTTTCGGGTCTTCCCTTTGAGACACTGTGTTGTCTTCGTTTCGCTCACGGCGTTGTTGCTGAAGGCTGCATCTAGATGGGCTGCCCATCTGCCCGGAGAAATGGACGGACAACCGTCACGTGACACAACTCAGCAAGTGCACATGGGGTCCACCTTCAATTTAGCGATGTGAGTTGGCAATGCTTGCAACAGAAATCCAGTGCAGGGACCTTCCCTTTATATAAACTCTGCCAAGAAAAGGTGCCAACTTTTCCCTATGGCCGGAGGTGTCGGGGAATTCGAACGACTCAGGATGGAGACGCAGAGTGCAAAGACCCAGGCGCGCATATCAAGCTTGATTGGACCCCTAGATGGTGTTCCGCGATGTGCTTATAGTGTGTGCATTCTCCAGTAGCACTGGACGTCTGCATGTTCCTACACATTTCGCGGTATCCTGTGAACACAGATGGTTGCAGACTTGATTTGCAACTAAGTATGATATCCTTTTGTACTTGTGTCGGGCCGTTGCGGACCACACGAATTGTCGACAAGTGAGCAAAATATGTCGACCAAGGCTCCTCTGGAGTGCATTTGGCGTTTTAATTTAGACACCCTGCAAAATGGTTTGTGGACATGACTCCCCATCTAAACGCTGTCCACCAAAGGGTTCCCAATTAAAATTCATAGTCGTTTCTTGTTTTGGGTTGCTGAATAATCGTTATAACTCACCAGATAGGTCACTCCTAGAAGACCACCGCCCCAGATCCTCTTTGTCCAGTTGGCAGGGGTGCCGCGGCGCAGCTTCGTGTCTCAAGCCAAGTCAGACAAGGCGCGGCTGCAATGGGCGCGGCGCTATGCTCGGGGGGGTCGCCTCTTGGGCTACTCACTTCCTGAGTTCCTGGACTTTAAACTTTAGTGGTATATAACAAGTTCAGACTTTGCTTGGCCAATTCACTATCACCAGACTGAGGACAGGATCAGCGGGAGCTTATAAGTGGGTTAAAACCCGGATACCAACAACTCACTTGGCCGAACACGTGTCTTTTTGGCTGCCAGGAATGGTTTCGATGGAAAGGATGAAGGGATTCCTGGGCTCGGGTTGATGTTCCATGCTTCATGCTCATCAAGTGCATCCGTGCAACGACGAAATTGGATTGCTTCCCCATCAACGAAGGCCTGACCTGGATGTGTTTGTTCATTTGTGGCCCTTAGGATCACATCAACACAATGGTCCTGAGGCGTTTTTGAAGGCGATTTGACATTCAAAGCACCCAATGCCTCGTTGCAAGACAGGGCGAAAGTGCGAATTCGAAGTTGAACGGATCCCTTTGAAGGACCCCTCAGTGAGGTTCCATGTTGGTGGATGGGAGACCAACTCCGGCGCGTTTCCAGAACGACGGTTAAGTTGCCAAACTTCTCCTGGCCTTGCTGGGTTGTTTTTGAACGTTTCTTTGCAAACCTTCGTAATTGCTTGGCTTCGCAAAGCTCCGAAATGCTTGGCTTGGACCATGCTCGCCACAAGCTTTGAGAGATTATTCCCAGCGATGCGGCATAGGCCAATCACTGCTCGGTTGCGATTGATAGATGCAACGCGTCTCCAAGTTCAAGGCCTGCTAAGGCTGTCGCTTCCTTACATGTTTTCTAGTGAAACACTTCCAAAATGAGGATAAGGTCCAAATGGGTGGCTCGTTTTTTGTTTTTTTGGAGGGTACCGTTTTGTGTTTTCAAAAGGAAACCAAAAGGGAAAACCAGCATTTGGAGGGTCCCCTAAAGAACACAAATTGTTTGAGATACTGTTGAACAAACCATTCGCGTGACGCCGCGGTTTTGCACAGCAACAACCAAATTTACGCCAGATATTGAGACAGCGAGGGGTTAATTTGTATCGCATCAAGGTATCACAGAGCAGGTGTTGAACAGAACCAGGAATTTGACAAGGTTTTTTTTGCAGGGGATTACTCGTCTGGTCAGGGTTTGCTTCTAATCCCGACTTTGGTTGGATAGACAAGCTCAACACCTCAATGCACTCGACCAGGCATTTGTTGACACGCCCGGGCCTCAGAGTCTCAAAGATCTTGGAGTGGTTAGCAGATGTGGGCTGGGGTTCGAGAAGGTGCGCGGGTGGTTGCTGGGGACAACACCTGGGCTATGTTCTGCTGATCTTTCCGGATAGACGGAAGGCCCAGTCAGAGACGCACAAGCTGTAGACCCTGCGTGCAAAGGGAGGCTTTCCGAATGGTTGGTTTCCTTTGGAAAGGCATCCAAAACGGGGGCCCCCTGATGCAAAAGTGTCGGGGTAAACAAGGGAACCAACAAGTGCATGACGTTGAACGAGGGACCAGTCCATGCTACTTGAACGTTAGGATAGTCATTGCTGTACGTGAGGCTACAGCATGGAGGAACTGCGCCGTTCATATGGGTGGTTTCGCAAACTTAGGGACCCCCTCCCTTCATGTTGCTTCATTTCCCTTTATGTTCCTCTTGATTTTGCTTCATGCTTTTTCATGTTCCTCCTCATTTTGCTGCATTTTCAGAATTGTCCGTGATGCTCCTCTTCATGTTGCTGCATTTTCACAATTGTGCGTCATGTTCCTCTTCATGTTGCTGCATTTTCACAATTGTGCGTCATGTTCCTCTTCATGTTGCTTCATTTTCCTTCATGATCCTGTTCATTTTTGCTTCATGTTCCTTCCTGTTTCTCCTCATTTTGCCCGACTATTTCCTCGACTATTCCCTCGTCTATCTCCTCGACTATTTCCCGACCATTTCCGGACCATTTCCCGACCATTTCCTCTTCCCGTGTCTTTCACAGTCTTCCCGCAGCTTGTTCTCGACTATTTCCTCGACTATTTCCCCGACGATTTCCCGGCATAGTTTGCCCGATTTGTAGATGTGTGTTGAAATGAAGGCGCAGCGAGGGAAAGAGCCAGCACGCCGAAACGTCACTCCTCGCTCTCCTCTACGTTCCTAGCTGCCTTTCTTGCCTGGAACCGCCACTGCAAAGGAAGAGAGCGTGATAAGCAAGTTCCAGCGCTCCATGCCTCTGCCCCGTCGGGCGTCGGAATGCGCACTGCCTGCCGAACCTACCCTGCTCCAAAGAATCTGCGGCCCGTGGTGTGGAGTCGCTGCGGATCAAAACTTTGGACACCCTTCAGAATCTGCTGACGCAGAAAGTCCTCATCCAAAGGATGGCGGCGGGCCCGAAGCTGAACTTCCAGAAGTGGTGGACACGTGCTTTGCGTCGCACACGCAGCGACGGGGCCCCCGGGCGTGAGTCCGGACACGAAGTGCAGTTGCTGGCATTTCCTGCGGCGGGGCCACTGACCCATTCTGTCGCGTCTTTGTGCGCGTGTCTGCGTGTCCCCGCCCCCGCCAGCCATGCGCGCCCCAGCGCAGATCGATGCTTGCTCCGAGGGCTCCGGCGCCGAAGCGCCTGTGAGCCTCGGGAAGTCTGTGCAAGCGCAAGAATTGTTAGCTGTCACCTGTCTATGGAAAATTCCTCACATACAAAATACTAAAATATATTGTAGTTTGTTGAAAAACAATATCATTTGGCTTTCATTTTTATTATAATAGAAATCCAAATTAAGAGGACAGAAACGTAAAGATGGCATGACAAAGATAAAGATGCCATCCCTTTCCGTCTCCAAGCCTCTATTCTATGGCTCTCCGTTCGTTCACCTGGCATGCGATTCCAAGAGCTGACAGGTGGGTGAATCTCTTTCTTATGCTCGCATTTGACCGAATCCTATGCCAGGCTGGAGAACGAAATGAAAGGAAATAAAGACAAAGGGAAAGCAAAGATGACGTGAATTATTTAAGGGCTGCCGCCCAGTGCCGCCGACCCCTCCACTGGGGGCCAGCCCAGGTTTTTTTTGTTCTGGCAGCGGCTTTTGGCTGGTTCAGGCTTGCTTGCTTGCTTGCTTGCTTGCTTGCTTGCTTGCTTGCTTGCTTGCTTGCTTGCTTGCTTGCTTGCTTGCTTGCTTGCTTGCTTGCTTGCTATCGGGCGGGCCGTGACAGAGCTTCAGCGCTGAAAACTGTGCCCTGCAGGTGCTTGAGCGCTTTTCCAGGCCGCACTCGTTTGCCCACAGCGAGCACCAACCAAAGGAGTGCGCCGGCAGCAGATAGGAAGAAAACAGGCCGAACGGGCTGGCCGTGACAGAGCTTCAGCGCTGAAAGCTGTGCCCAGCAGGTAGTTGAGCACTCTCGGCCTCCTCAGCTCAGGGGCAGTTGGTGTAGTGGTATCACACTCGCTCAGCATGCGAGAGGGGCCGGGCTCAATCACCGGCCTGTCCATGCCTATGTACGCCTGCGTCTGTCGCAGTTTGCTTATCCCTGGTCTTTCTCCCTTTGGGTTTGCTGTGCGTCTTGCCAAGGGCGGCTGCTCCGCCGCGGCCGGGTGCCGAACGTCACTTTTGAATCCTATATAGAAAGTAGAAAGCTATCGGTCCCCAGGGCGCAACCAGCAAGAACAGCTTCGCGTCCAGCGCGCTTGGAGGCCGCACTCGCTTCGCCGCAGCGAGCACGAACCAAAGGAATATGCAGTAAGGCTATCGGTCCAGAGGGAGCGGCCAGCCACAAAAGCTTCGCTTCCCGCGCTTTTCCAGGCCGCACTCGTTTGTCCACAGCGAGCACCAACCAAAGGAGTGCGCCGGCAGCAGAAAGGAAAAGGAAAGAAAAGAAACGAAGAAGAACAAGAAAAAAGGGAAAGAAAGAAGGCTGGTAAGGTACAGGGCTGAACGGGCGAGGGCGAAAGGGAAGGGAGAAGGCTGCCACAGTCACGCTCCAACGCTAAACGAACACTCCCCCAGCGCCTTCCCCTTGCAGGCAGGGGGGTCGGCGGATATAGAATAGAAATGCTTTCCCTTTCTTGTTACCTTTGTCTCTCCTCCCTATCATTGACGGAGAGCAAAGGGAAAGGGAACCATCAATCTCAGAGATGAACCGAGTGAACGAAGTGAATGGGAAATCTCATGCCTCACTCACTCTCCGTTCGTTTACCTGGCATGCGATTCCAAGAGCTGACAGGTGGGTGACAAGGGAGTCTCTTTGGTCATCCCTTTAACCGCTATCTCATGGACTCTCTCCCTTGACCGTGTTAACGAGCGAGGATGACATGATGAAGGGAAATATTAGAATAGAATTATTATTAACAAATATTATATAATTCGATTTTATTAATCCATCCCGCCTCTCAGTCTTCTCTGTGAGGCATGAAGGGATGGATGGGTTGGAAGAGGATGAACACGACCCAATCCATCTTTTCATCTTCATTATTTGGATTGGGTGAGTGGGTGGCATGCCATCCCTTTCCGTCTCCAAGCCTCTCTTCTATGGCTTGGTCAAGGGAAAGGAAGGGGATGGGAAGGACCAGCTCACGCAATCTTCATTGATTTGCTTGTCTGTGAGCTGGGTTAACCCTTCCCTTCCTCCGTCTATCCCTTTCCATCTCATGCCTCGCTCACTCTCCATTCGTTTACCTGGCATGCGATTCCAAGAGCTGACAGGTGGGTGAATCTCTTTCTTATGGTTATCTCGCTATGAATGGGCCTATCACACATCTTCCTCCTCAGCCCAGCCGCTATGACGTGAGGAATAGAAAGGCTTGGAAGGAGGAGGTGGGGTGGCTTTCTTCATCCCCACCGCTCTCCCACTGTCGAGGAAATGGTCGAGAAAGAGCTGCGGGAAGACCACGCAAGACTAAGGGAAGAGAAAGTAGTCGAGGAATTAGTCGAGGAAATGGTCTGGAAAGAGACTTGTTCTTCTCATGTTCCCTCATGTTGCTTCTCAGTTTCCGTCACGTTCATTCATTTGTGCTGTTCATTTTCCTTCATCTTCCTTTTCATGTTCTTCCATTGTCCTTCTCGTGTTACTTCATTTTCCGTTTTGCGTTCGTAGTTCCTCCCTGATTTGCGCTGTTACTACGCAGCAGTGTTTCCGTTGTTTGTCTGCTCTTCCGCTGCTACCGCGCACTCTCGTTTTGCCAAGGCACATGGACCGCGACCCGCAAGCCGGCAGCATGCTCTTCGAGAGGCATGCCGCACTGTGTGGGTTTCGTGTATTGAAGGCACCCTTTCCTTGCTGGTTCTCAGGGAATGACCATGGGTGTTGAGAATGAACTTTTTTGGGATTCCCTTAAAGGAAACCTTAGGCGATGGGATATAGGCGTCGTTCCCTCATTCCCTGCCGAGCAAGAGAAAGTTTTGGCTGTGTTCAAGGGAAACCAAAGGGAACTCTTGTTGAGGGCATCCTTTTGTTGGGTTTGGATTTTGGGATACCAAGAAGAAACCACCTTTTTGGGGGAGGTTCCTAGTTGGACACAACCCATGTTGTTTGCTTTGATTTGGCTGTTTTATAATGACCATACGATTGCCGCAGCACACATTGATCAAGTTCCGGGATGCCGTGTCCAAGCTATATTTGATACTCCGGGTGTTCACACCTTTGTCTTGACATATAAATGAGCCAATCATTCACTTTCAAGTCCTTGGTCCCTGTTTATTCGATACAAATTCTATTGGTTTGACTTGATTTGAGTAAACATGTTAGTATGTGAGTACAATTGTGAATGTTTTCCTTACGGCTTGGAGCTTTGTCAACTGGATTCCCTGGCTAAGCTATTCAGTGTAGTTGTTGTTTCATTGATTCATTGACCTGAATGCTGCTGCATGTCGGACATGCACAGCTCCCCTGGAGCATTTGGGTTTGTGTTCTTAAGGGTATCCCTTTTCAGGTTGGTTTAACGGGAAGATTTGGGCAAACCCATTCTTGAAATCAGGCCATATGGGTGTGTCTTGTTTTAGCGTTTTAGGTGCCCCCTCCAAACTGCTGGTTTTCCTTCTCGGCTCCCTTCCCCCCCAAGAAGAAAAACACCCTGAACAAAAAAAATAGTACTCTCCCAACAAAAAGATAGACCCTTATCAGTAGCAAGCTGCTAGCTGAAGCGCGGCTTGTTTTGTCTTAAGGGCGCAGACCTTCGCCCGGGTCTCCAATTTGAGGAGATGCTCGCGAATATGCTGTGGCCCCTTGCATGACACATCGACCTGGAGTCTCCATGACCCTTTAAAAATGGAGTCATTACCCAAAACAAAGGGGTCATGGACCCATTTTTCAAGGGTCATGGAGACTCCAGGGACTGACAAAGGTTAGACATGAAAATCTTCGGGGTCTTGCCTAAACTTCCCTATTGCCCGCTGGAATGGTAGTGTACAAACTGGCGTTCCCATCCCTTTACTTGTTTTGATTCCAAGGACGCAGGGCATTGAGTCACTTTCACTGGGATCTCCTTTGCAACTAGGTTTCACTTGCAGTTCAGCAAATATGGACCAGAATCAAACATGTTGTTTGGTTCGTGGCAAAAGATGAGGTAAGTTTTACTCCCGCCAGAATTCCTTGAAGTCCCCCCCCCCAAAAAAAAAACACACAAAAAAAGCAAGTTGTCGCTTGGTCTGGGCGTTAGGCAGGTTGGCTTCGGCCGGCCTTTGAGCAGCCGCAATGGTGTGATGACCTTCTACGACGAGGCTTTCGTTGGTGTCATTTTGTGCCTGAGAGCCAAGGGCTGCACCAAGCTGCCCTTTGCTTACAAATGTGGTTGATTTTCCCTTGTTGGTTTCAATCAATTGGAATCTATCACTACTGGAAACATGCTTTATTTTTCCGGGGCTTGAGCAAATGGAAGCAAGTCATCACACACACACACACACACACCTCGCGACATGTTCTAATAGATGTCCGTGTCACTCGGGGGCGGAATGGAATGTGTTAAAGAACCAGGATGGTGGGGGGCAATAGGTTGCCCGCGAACAGATCTTCCAAAGCGGCAATGGGTGTCCTGAGTTTAGGGAGTGGAGCTTTGTAGGAGACTTGTGCCAGTCACATCAGCAGTTCTCAGCTGGAAGACGATTGCCATTCTTCTTCGACAACCACATGCTTCTTGGTCCACACACACACACACACCTTGGACAAAGGCTGCCACATGTTGTCTTCACAAGCGTCCCAAAGGGAATCCTTAATCCCTTGATGTGAAGCTATGTGCGTCTCCATTAAACCTGCGAACGGTTTTATGTTTTGGCTCAGATGGGAAAACTCAGCCAAGGACCCCCAGACAGTTGTTGCGACTTCCGTCTCTCGCAGGACCTTCCGCTGTACTACATCCAGCTGGATCGGCAGCGTCTCAAGGAGGGGTAGTTAGGGCACGGCCAGAAGTTGCGGAAATGAAAGCAGTGGGTAACCTGCACAGTTCGACATGTTTTTTCTCTTGTGGGGGCAATTGGCTGGCATCATTTGGCATCATTTGGCCGCGATGGTCCGAGATTCACCGACATTCATGTCACCATGTCTGGTGTATACCTGGAGTCTCCATGACCCTTGAAAAATGGGTCCATGACCCCTCTATTTTGGGTAATGACCCCATTTTTAAAGGGTCATGGAGACTCCAGGTATTTCTTTTACAACCGACAGAAAGGTCCGAATGCAAAACGGGGCTGCAAGCATTACAGCTTCGCTTCACAATTCTCAGCTGAAGGCGCGCTTGGCATTTCAGACCCTTGTCGGAGTCATGGTCGTAAACGGAAGCTTTGGCCAAGTCGTGATGAGGCAGTGGATCCCCAAGAGCTCTAGGGACCACACCTAGCTGGATGTGATTTGTTTGGGTTTGGTGAACACCCACACAATTGTTGGTGGGGAATAAATCCCCATGCATCTAAATGATGTCCACCACGGGGTCCCCAATTCACCATCTTAATCCGTAACTGGGTGCGATGGTTTTTCGCTGCAGGTTGATTACTCCTCCTCCGATGGTTTAGGCGATGGCCCCAGATGGCTTCTTCTTGTTGCGGGTACTTTGCACGATGGTGTTACCCTCCTGTGCACCGACATGGAGAACCCACCAGAGGTTCTTTTTAAAAGGAATACAGTCTTCCAGAACCCCTCAGTCAATGTTAATGGATTATGTTCTGCCCCTTTTCTAACAATCGTGGGACTCTGTACTACAAGGTCCGTTCTTGGAAGCTTGCAACATGATGCTCAACGGTTACTGGTAAGACTTGTGAGATGGTGGACGAGGTCCTTTCGGCTTGAAATAGAGAGAGAGAGAGAGAGAGCGAGCGAGAGAGAGAGAGCTTAGACATTAAGCCATGGTGAAAAGACTTGCTCGCTCGGGGCCACTGGGGCTAGTCATGGATTCTATTGCATTTTGGGGGTCCACAGCCAGGATATGGATTTCTTTGAAAGGAGCAACTCAGAACACACAGAAGTGTTCACCGTGGCACGTGTGCAATTGTTTGAGTTTTGGCCTTTGTGACCCGCCAGTTCATGGATCAAATCTCCAATCCTTCCTGCTCTGAACCAAACCTTATGAATTCTGGTGGACAGGTCCGAACCTGCCGACGGACGGAAAAGCAATGAACTGTGACACAACGGGTGAGGAACTGGCCTGGCCCGTCCTCAAATTGGGGAGTCCTAAACTTGTTGTTTCATTCATTGGGAGAGCTGTTGAAAAGGAACACTAAAAAAGGAAGCCGTCTTAGTCGGGCATCCCTGAAATTAGGGAAGCACCCACAGGAGAAACATATCAGCTTGGCGCTTCGAAATCCACCCGATTTCTTCACACGTTGTCTAAGTGGCACATTGAAGTTCGGGCCCAAGCTAGGTGAATTGCGAGCCGGCAGGTGATCCGATGCGGGCCCAAACCCAGATGTGCGACGGCAAATTGGGCCAAAAAGAAGAAGAACCATGTCACTTTGGACCCAGTTTCCCTGCCTAGCTCAGGTAGCAAGAAGTTGGTTTCTACTTGTCCAGGTTACATAGTTATAGCTGGTAGCAAGAAGTTGGTTTCTACTTGTCCAGGTTACATAGTTATAGCTCAGGTAGCAAGAAGTTGTTTTCCTACTTGTTCAAGCATTTACATGCCACGACGCACTTCAAGCAGCGGCTGTCACTGCCGAGGCCCCTTTCACAATTTGCCGGAGCTTTGCTGAGGCTTGGGTTACCTGGTTCACAAAAACGTCTTGGCCGAGCTGCTCGAGGCCAGATTAATGTTGAGTGGTCTCCGTGCGAGTGCAATAGCTGACAGGCAGTTGTTCTTCCGGACCCAGGTACCCTCCCACCATGTTTCTACTTGGAATCTGAGAGGGAGTCCCTTGAAAAGGAAAATTAACTTCCAGAACCTTCCATGTTAGTTGGTGGGAGGGCAGTGAGTTTCCTTTCTGTTTACCACAGGACTGACTTTCATGGACTGACTTTCATGGTGAAAAGACGCCCTTGTCAAGGAGTCCATGCTTTGCAGGGGTTCATTGATGTGTGTCAAAGACTTTCCAGACAGGTGCCGCACTCTCTTGCCTGGCCACACCTGACTGTATGGCTTGGTCGCCAGAGGATCCTGTCAGTTGAAGAACAAGTGACAAGATCACGCACCAAATCAAGCACCGCAACTGTCGTGCTGAATCCACGAGTTTCTCATGTGGTACATGCGAAACAACAAAAACTCGCAGCAGATAGTTCTGGCCCTGGCTTAATTAATATGCCTGTCCCGAGCTGTTTTCTTTGCAGCTCGATCCTTGAGGCCATGAATCGAGCTCCCGGACCTCCCAGTTGGCAAAACCGAAGAGGGTCATGTTCTGTGGAAGTCGAAACAAACTTCGCAGCAATTTGTAGCGGATTCCTGGGGCGGCAAATCCAGCAGGTGCCGATCGAAAGGCGTGGGATTTTTAGTCCAAGGTGTGTGCTGTGTGCGTGACCCAGTGTATTCGGCATGGGGCATCTTGGGCCATGGCGTCACAGCGAAGCGCCAGGACGCCAGCAGGTGCAATGGCGGCGTGGGGCCGAGTGGAGCCGGTGAGGGACAACGGCTTGGTGCTGTTGCCCGCCTCTCCCGATTCCGGGGGGAATAAAGAAAAACCAAAAGGACACATCGGCTGGGTTTCTGGGACGAGATGATGAGCAGAGATTGTCCATTTTACACCGAAGCGGATCGCAAACGGACGCAACCGCTTGAGTCTCAAGGTGTTCGTGCCAGAAAGGACGCACGCCACCTGCTTCAGGGTCCGCAAATTTGAGAACAATGTTGGGCATGGCGAAAAGCCACCTGTGGCTGGCTGTTGTTTTTTCACATCAAGCCAGTTAACATGCAATACTGTTCCAAGGCTTGGATGTGGACTGCGCAGTGCACTTGAGCCCAGCAGCTCTTGCGCACAGGCATGCACAGGCCTGAAACGGGGAAATGCAAAAGTAACAAACATCTCGAGAAGACCAACTTTGCGGGCTCGGTAAAAGGGGCGGAAATGGCTTGACTCGCTGGATAGGAGCACAAAAGGGAGCTAGGGTGAGAGAAAAGAGTCTGGGTTTGTCTTTGGTACCCTTTGTTTAGTGGTTTTTAAAAGGGAAACCAACAGGAAAACCACCTTTTTGGGGGGTCCACACCCATATGGTCATTTCGGCCGTGCATGGGACAAATGGCTGCTCATCAAGACGGACAGGCAGATAGACGCACGGTCAGAGACGGACAGACTCGGACACCGACAGACAAAGACAGAGAGACAGGCAGAGACAGACGGGCAGACAAAGGGGGGGAGAGAGAGAGAGAGAGAGAGAGAGAGAGAGAGAGAGAGAGAGAGAGAGAGAGAGAGAGAGACAGAGACACACACGCACAGGGAGAGAGAGTGAACCCGGCTCAAGACTGCGACAGTGAGGGTTGCCCAGTGGTGTGTACGCAAGCACTAGCGAGAGTCTCGAAGCAGATCCCATGTTTTCGGACCGTCCGCCGATTTGGCCATCCTCCGATTTGGGCAAGCGGTTATTCAGAGGACTTGTATTGTCGTAGTGAAACAGGGGCCGAATGCCTAACCCTACAGACATTTGGGTGTGTCTTTTTGTAGACCGAAGCCAACAAAGGGGTACCAACTCCAAACAGAGACAGACCAACTTGCGGCCTTGCAACCGCTCAGCCGCAGATCCGCGAAATCATTTGTGCCTTCTCTTGAGGAATCCTTTGAAACCGGTTTTCCACGCGAGAAACCAAGAAACGATATTTGTGAAGGGCGCCCAAAAGGACGCGTTTCACCGAACGCCAAAAGAAAGCTGCCCATCGAACCTCAACGAGAGCTAAGGCGCAGATGGAGGCCTTCAGCCTGGGCCTCATTCGGGGCTCATTCGGCCCTTGGGATGCTGTGGCTGGTGGCATTTGATTAACTGGGCTCGCTTTTCGAGTTGTTTCTACTTTCGGGCATTTTCCACATACCCAGACACAGCCAACCAACCAACTCTTGGACCATTCCGTGCAGACAGGTTATCGACTTCGCTCAGGCAAGCCCCAGCATTCGAGAAAGAAGTTGAATACATACGCCGCAGTGATTTGGGTTAGGTGTTGGCCCAACCCCTCAGAGACACGTCCTCACTTGCAACGTGACGTGCCACGTTGCGACATCAGTCGAACAACACTTTTGTTGGGGGCGTTACTTCTGTACAGCGGGCTCTTTTTGATTAATCAGCCCTCCCTCCGGCCAAAAAGAAATAGACACGAAAACCACCGACTCCTTCTTCTCCTGGTGGTTCCCAGCCATTCCCTTCGGTTTTTAGTTGTTTTCAGTTGGTTTAGTGGTTGGATTTCCCCAGTTTCACCCGCTAAAAGATGAAAAGTTCGTCACTTTTAGCGCGGAAACAGAAAAAGGGGAGTTCAGTTTTCCTTGTTCCAGCGGTATAGAGCCCCAGTTTTCGGCTTCCCCATCGAGAGCCCAGCGCGAGCGCGCGCGGTGAGGCTCGTGCGCAGCCTCCGGATGAAGTTCCTGCCCTGGATCGCTGATGTTCTTCGGACCGGACCTCGGCCTTTGACTTGTCCTCCGGCCGTAGACCTTCGCCGTCTCCAATTTGTTGAGATACTCTCGAACATGCCGTGGCCCCTTACATTACACGTCTAGGTCCAGCAGTGCCCTTTCTCACCCTTGTTTTGGGGAGCAAAAATTAACAAAGGTGCCTTTATAAAAAAGTGCCTGTATTCTTTCCTCTCTACTGGAGGACCTAGTGTCAGTCCTGTCAGGTTGCAGACAAGGTTGCAGATTTGCCTTCCTGGTCGCTTTGAATATGATAGTTCCCTCCATGTTGGGTGATGTTTCAGGGGGACATATATATATATATACATGTATAAAAAGAGATATACTATGCAATAGGGCGTTCTGAACCAGAAGGATACGGAGTTCCAACAACATAATTCATGTCGACCCTTCAAATCAAGCTGGTGGATTCAAGAGGCTTGTTGATCCTGAGTTCCCATTCGCGAAAGACTTGCCAGGAATTTGACTTGTGAAAAGGAACTTTGGATTGTTGAGGATTGCGATGGCACCTGCCTTTGATCAAGCCGGCCTTGGCCGTTGATCACTTCATGAACTGGGGCAGGATATCTACAGTGCTTGGTAGGTCCACCACAGAGCAGGTGTGAAATGCTGCATGAAATCAGCGGACTTTGGCCACGGAATCTGGATTCTGGAATCAGGGCTTTGATGCAACCAGCGCCCTACCAAATGGGATCTCAGACAAAAACATTTGACCCACAAACAGATACATAATATTTTTATATATACATGCGTTCATATGCTTATACATGTCTGGGCGATGGCAGGTTGTGTTTTGGGATAGATTGCGTTGATATATTGCGTTATGTTTACTCCGCAAATGAACATTGGGTGTCCCGCAAGAACTCATCAAATACTCACCGATCACGATTTGAGGTGTCTTGGAGTGTTCGCTTTTGGCGTGGTGGACAAAAACAGGTGCTCTGAAAAGACCACAGCTTGGAGCGCATCGAACTCACGCCTATCAATACGGAGCTGATGGCCAGGACTCCTCCTCCCTGAGGCCCTGTTTGAGTGTTTGAGCTTACTCTCCGGGCGCGGGGCGGGGGCGAGAGGGGGCGGGCACTAGGTCACCGTTGCCGAGCGACACCAAGACATGGATCCTCCGGTGCTGCAGCTTGGCTGAGCCGGAGGGAGTTAGGTCAGGCGGAAATAACAGGATGGGCATCACATTGTCTTTCTTTTGAGGGCACCCTTTTTCTGCGGAGGGGTATTTATTTTAGTTGTTTTTTAGTTTTTAGTTTTGTTTTTCATTTTTGTTTCACGTTTTTTTCCTTTTTTTTGTTTATTTTGGCTTCTTGGCTTTTTGGCTTCTTGGCTTTTCGGCTTCTTGGCTTCTTGGCTTTTCTCGACTTTTGGTGGCTTTTTGGCTTTGGCTTTTCGCATCCTCTGCCTTCCCAGTTCCTCTTCGGCAGTGCTTTCCCAGTTCCTCTCCGGGCGTTTTGGCTTTTGCACCCTTTCATTGGTTTTTTGGCTTCCCACATCATCAGCATCACCAGTTTTCTCCCTATTTGAATCATCACTTCTTCGAACATCATGGAGGGGCTCCCCCCCACCCACCTGCTACTTTTTAGATTGTTTGCAGAGTAATTGCACCCCTATTTGAATCAACATTTCTTCAAACATCATGGGGGGGCGGCAGGGCAGCACCCCCCCCAACCCCCTCGCTACTTGTTGTTTTTTTTTTTACAGGGATTGAAATGCCCTCCAATTTTACAGGGATTGAAATGCCGTCAACCCACCAGGTACTTTCTTGATTCTGTTACCCACGATTTGTTGGTGATGCTAGGGATGTTGGTCGGACATGGATGCTGGGGATGTTGGCGGGCTAGTGTAAAATGCGTCAATGTTGCGAGAAAATGCTGTAAAATACGGCATTGTACTGGCCCGGACGAAAAACGTGGAAAAAAAACAAAACACAAAATACATCCGCACCCTTTTTCTGCTGGTTTCAAACGAAAACCAAAAGGAAGCCAACCATGTTTGGTGGTCCAGCCTTGCAATTGACACACCCAAATGGAAGGACATGTTTACAACTGTAGGAGGACACCAAAATGATAGTATTTCGGATGTCAGAACATCAATGGTTCAACGTTGAACGGCTGCTTGACCAAACTCATGTGCTCACCTGAAGGCAATCGATGCGTGCCATGGTCCAACATGGAATATAGTCTTTGGGAGCCAGACGCTATGGGGGTAGAACGAGCTCACCAATGAAAAAGGGTCCTTCACTTGGGAATCCCTCAATTCAGCTTTTGGAATTAGAGTAAATTTGCTTTGAGGGTCTGAGACTATAGTCAGGATCTCCATACCATGCAGAGGGCTTGTCATAGAACATGCGAACCCACCCGAAGGCCGATAGGTCATCAGATAATCGAGCCGTCCAAGATGGACCCCTTACAGTGTCGACCAAGGCTTCATGTGTTGGGCATTTGTTCCCATCTAGATGATGTGTGCCAATGGATCCCTAGCTACACATGAATACCCACGTCGATCACTGTCAACATCATTGATTATCTACTGTTTCGCGGAGGATATGGAGCGGACAAGAGACCAAGCTTGAGACATGGCTTGCCGCATCTTACAATTGTGGAGGGGTAAGTCTGTTCCCATGGTCGTGAGATCGAACTAGAACCCTGGATGGAATTTTAGTCTGGCAGAAAGTACCAGGTATTTGTTGCGGAGACATGGTTAGTCGCTGAATCGTTGAGACCTTCTCATCAACCAATTGTACAAGGAGAAGATGCACGCAGAGGGACCCAAACTCTTGAAGACTTGTGTGCTGTCGAGTAGTTGATGTATGTATACATAGATATATATATATATATATGTATATATGTATGCATACATGTTTCAGATTCAGGTGCGGCAGCTAAAGGAGGGAGCTTTTGCTATGCGCTATTCGGATGTTGCTGAGAGGTACAGTCAACCTTGCACAGGATTGCTCTAAGCCTCAGATACCTAACCCAGGATAGAACAGTGTTTTGCTTTTGGTTTCCCTTCAGGGATCAAAGCATAGGTGCCCTTCTTTAGCTTAGCTTGTTGGAAAATCGATGGCGCTGGTTCCCTTTGGTTCTAATTTCATTTCCCAGTGCCATTGCTCTAGCCTTGCGCTGATTTTTCGGTCTTTGGAGCACAGCTGGAGTTGAAAGTGAGGCCTTGATTCGAGACCAGGGGTTGAAAGAGGGCGTTTTGGGAAATGCCGAAACCAATGGACGTGTCTTTTTTTAGTCTCGACCCACTAAAATGGTCGGTTTCTCTTTGGTTGTCTTTTGCCGCAAAAGAAGGGTAGCCTCAAGAAACAGCACATTCCCAATGTCCGAAGTCCTGTCCTCTTAAGGGTCTTACACTGGTTCCAGGACTTGTCCTAAGGTCCCAGCGTTAGTAGAAGTGGGACTCCGTTGGTTTGAACCTGGGCTCGTCAAATGCCTAGGTCCCCGGTAGTGCCCCTTTACCCTTTTTTGGTTGGGAGGGGTCTACTGGAGGACCTAGTTGCCATCCAGCCTGTAGGGGAGGTACCAATTGGAGCGAGTTGTCAGCTGGATGGTGCACATGCGTGGTGGGCCTGACGCGATGCTTCCCGAGGTGAACGCATGGGCCTCGTAGCCGTGGCCTCGCCTTGTTGCCCTCGGTCGATGGCTGACAGCGATGGAATGTGTGGAAGCTTTCGGCAAGTTCTCGGCAAATTCGCATGAGCCATCTGTGGGAAAGCTTGCTTCCACAGATACCCCTTGTGGTTTTTGCGTGTTTGCCTGGTGGCGACTTTGTTTGAGCCGGCTGGTCTAGCCCTAGCCGATTTCAGCTGAGGCGGTTGCTCCGTACCAGGACCTGTGCCGGAGGGCGCAAATTTTCGGGTCAAGCCTTACATGTTGACCGAAGCTAGCTGACTCACAGCACCTGGTAAAGGAATGATCAAGACCTGCCATTGTTTGGGTCCTTTTGTCTGAGAAGCTCAAAAAGCTGGCACGAGAGCCTCTTGCCAGGCGATGTCGGAGGTCCTGTGAAGGGTCTTGCGAAGTGTATTGTAGGTTGAATATGTTGCTGGATATGCCATCAATGAACAGCACACTGGACAAGGGCCGAGCGATTGTCCCATTGAACCGTGTTGACGCGGTGCTGAGCAGTGCAAAAGAGGCCAGAAAGGCTTGTGATTGGCCAAATGCGTCTCACGCCCATGAAGCGAGAAATTGCAGAGAAGCTTCCGAACATTGGCCTTGCGTCGCAAGAGGGCTGGTCTTCGTTTTCGGTAAGACATGTTTTTTGGGTCAGGCCTCAAAGCATTACCAGCATGGCCCAAACGCAACGGCGCTTGGTTTCTTGGAAGGTTCCACAGGTTGATTGCCTGTTTTGAGGGCAAGCAGCGTTGTACCCTTTTCAACTTGCTTTAAAGGGAAACCAAAGGGAAAACCGCCTGTTGACCTTGCTTAAAAGGGAAACCAAAGGAAAAAACACCGTGCTTGGGTTTCCTCCTATTATGACACACCCCAATATGTCCCCCAAACTTTTGTTTGGGTAGTTCCTCGGCCGTAGCCTTGACATGTTTGGGCTTGGTCGTACAAGATGCCATGTTCGAACCGGTGCAATGTGAGGGTCGTTACCCCTTGGTGACCCCTTCAAAGGGGAGAAAGACTAGCGAGGGGACCCAATTGGGGCCCTTTCTTTTGGACCAACCCTCATTTGGATGTGTCAAAAGGGGGCCCCTGCAATCAGTTTCATGTTAGCTTCCCTTGAAAGCCCTTCCTTTGAGGTCATCTTGATCTTAACTTTTGGTACCTGAACAATCTTAGCTTTACAGTTGTGTCCAAGAACCGCTTCCCTGGATCTCCTCCTAAAGGACAAGAGCTTGCTGCTCAGTATGTGAGAATCAAGCTCAAGAAAACCACCAGTTGGGGCTGGGGGCTGGTTTTTCTTGGGGTCATTCCACTTTGGTGCATTTTGCTTGGATGTTAGGACTTTAACTTTTTGCCAACTAATGGGTTTCCGTATTAAGCCACTAAAAGTTAAACTTTTAGCAGGGGAGCAGAAAGCAACCGAGTCCATGTCTCAGGGACCCAATGCATCTCCGATCGCAAGTTACTTGCCGCTTCATTCTCCCAGGAGCGCAGTCAGGTGAACCTGGCCATCATGGCCTTTAGCCTTTGCAGATGCTGCCCCGTGCTCAGCTGGCCAGCCCAGGTCGATCTAAGTCTCTTAAACTTGATTGGGATGCGTGTTTAGACTTGAGCGTTTTGCGAAATCCGGGGTTTTCGATTAAACCCACAAAAAGTGAAAATTGTTTTGCAGAGGAGTCGACAGCAACCAAATAAAGTGGTTGCATGTTGAGGGAGTTTCAAAATTACTTTTGGAGTCGGGTTACCTTGAAACAACCATGTAGATGGCAATTTCGAGGACGCTTTGGATCCAGTTTATCACAAAGCCCGCTGCAGGTCTTTGTGCCAAATCCCAACTCACACGTGCGGCTGCAGGGTGGCCTGTGCCACCTAGCCGATCGCATTGTTGTTATTGTTGGTATTTGTTGTTGTGTTTGTTTCGCATTGTTATTAGTATTTGTTTATTAGTTGTTTTTTGTTGTTTTTTGTTAGTATTATGTTTGTTATTGTTATTATCATTATCATTATTGTTCTTATTATTATTCTTATTATTCTTATTATCATTATTATCATTATTATTATTATTCGTAGTATCGTTATTATTATTATCATTCTCATTAGTATTAGTATCAGTGTTATCATTATTATGTATTTGTTTATGTGTGTATTTATTTATTTATTTATTATTGATTTATTATTATTGTGTATTAATGTTTCTTATTATATGTTCTTTATTATTAGTTGGTTTTAGTATGTATTTATTAGTATGTATTTATTAGTATGTATTTATTAGTATGTATTTATTAGTATGTATTTATTAGTATGTATTTATTAGTATGTATTTATTAGTATGTATTTAGTTTTATGTATTTATTTATTTGTTTTATTAGTATTATTTTTATTGTTGTTATTATCATTTTCATTATTGTTCTTATTATGATTCTTGTTATTATCAGGTTCACTATTATTATTATTATTAGTAGTATCGTTATCATTATTAGTGTTATTCTTGTTATATCATTATTACTAATACTTGTTGTATTATTGTTATGATTATTAGTACTATTATTATTATGACTATTATTATTGTTTATTAAACATTGTCATCACTATCAATATTATGAACACTATCATTTTGTTCATATGTGTTGTTATTTTTACGGACCCCTACTGGGGCAAGTTCTGTGACTTGTCCACCTGTCTGCTTTCATGGGGAATTACATAAGACGGAGCCTGGACGCCGTTACTAAGTTACTAAAGACGTGGAGTTGGCGGAACCCTAGAATTCCCTGAGTATGTACCTAGTAATGCCCTGGTATTCCCCTAGTATTGCCTAGTATTCCTTTAGTATCCTCTTGGTATACCCTAGTGTTTCTTCACTACCCCCCTTTCCCAAATATTTCACTAGTAAAGGAAGGTGAATATTAGGGGAATACCTTTAGTATTATCTAAGTAACGCCAGGCCCGGCTGGTTCGGATGCTGCCCTGTTCCTGCGGAGCGTGTTGATGAACGTGGCAGCCTAAGAACTTGGAAGAGTGTGCGGAGGTTTTCTTCCCCAGAATTCGCTCCCCATTTGTGTTTTTTTTCTTTTTTGGTTTTTTGGGGTTTGTTGGTTTGTTTTCCACGAACCAGGCAAAAAAGAATAGAACAAAATGCTGGGGTCCTAATTCCAGCCTAGTTTTGAGGACTTCCCTGTGGTGTTACACTTGCTGGTTCTCAGCAGAATAGGGAATGAACCAGGGATTCCCGAATGAAAGAAACTATAGGGGATGGTTTATAGGGGGCATTCCCTCATTCTCTGCTGAGCACCAGCAAGTTTTGGAGTGGTGTTAGAGGGATGGTGCTTGTGGAGGTAACACAAAGGGATCCTTACAAAGTTGGGTTCTATCTTTCAAGCTGCTCAGGTGACAACATGATGTGGTTGGTTCCATAAAAACTCTGTTGAGAAATGCGTCAAAACCAAATTTATATGGCTTCTCAAAGCTAGTAATGGGTGAAGACACCGAGGAATCAACTCTTGCAATGGTCAAAATCCCATGTCCATGTTGAGTTTACTTGTTAGCTATATAGGATGAAAGCAATGCAGCGACTTTTCTGTGGTGTTGGGATCGGCATGAAAGAGATCATTGAGAGTCTAGTGACATGCCACACCAGCAAATCGTCAACGAAAGCGCAGGTATAACATGGGCCTTCAGCATAGTGACAGCCGTTCTGAGAAGCTGATGTTTGTCCTGAGGATGTGACTGCAACCATTGCTTTGCATAGTCGTTCCGCTTCAGATCTTTCTTCTGCTGTGAGCATCAAAGCGATGCATGCCATGTGGGCGTGTCTTAGAACCGGAGACTCCCCGAAAAACTGGTTGCTGTGCTTTTTTCATCCTTGAAATCCACTCCTTTCACGAGGTATCCTCAAAGGTAGACAGAGCCATATGCGAGTCGAGTCTGGCGGCTGGGGATGACCTATCAGTCTGAAGGCTTCAACCAAAACCTTACTGCATGCAGATAGGGAAACCTAAAAAGATTGGCTGGTGACCTTTTGGTGTCCCTGTTAAACCAACCAAGATGGGAAAGATTAACGAGACACACCATGTATACGAGACATAACCATATTTATATATATATATACATGTATGCATCCATATTCTTGGTTCTATATCATCTGGTGTATATATACATATATATATATACATATATATAATACGCGCACATGCAACAATAACGTGAACATGCAACTGCAACGTTCCACTCCGCCAGTACCTCCGCCAGGCCTGGCATGTGCCGGAGGAGGTGAAGCGCTTTGCGGAGCGGAAGAGTGATGCCTGGCGCACCCAGACCCGTAGCATCCCAGAACCTGAGGTCGGACACGGGGCCCATGGGAGGCTTGTGGGATCAAGGGGTCTATCCCCACGAGGCTTACGGACACCCTCAAAACCAGGGTTGTGGGATCAAGGGGTTTATTCCCATTGACACAAGGAAATCTCCCCCCTGTTATGGGGGGGGAGTCTTTGGGAAGCCGTTTTTGTTGTGTCACAGAAGTCATCATTTCCCACAGCCATATCAACACTGTTGGTTCTGTGTTTGGACACGCAGAATCAAAGATTTTGTCTTTGCGAGGCCTTCGCTTCCTGAAAAGGACAAAAAGGGCGCAAGGGTGAGCACTGTTAGCTTTGGCCACGCCTTGCAACCTTGGTGCTTTCATTCTCATTCGGACCGTTCCGTGTCCATCTCCGGCCATCAGCCACGGAGTTGTTCGTAACTCCCCAGCGAGATCAATGAGATGCCCGACGAGCTGAGAGAGGGACATTCACCAACAAGGTTTCCATGCAGAGTGTTTGCTTTAAACAGAACTTCTAGGGTCAACCATGTTCTATGACTAGAATGTTCAACCAAATCCTACATGTTTCAGCGTCCCAATTGCGCAAGCTTTACATGTTCAACCAAGTTCTATGACTCTCTCGGCAAGCTCCGTGGTTTCTTTGTCCCAGGTGTGTTTGACCTGTGTTTTGCGGCTCGCCGTGCGAGCCAAGAGTCATGGCAATCTGGTGGCCCCAACGGGCCAGAAGCAAACCAGGCAGCTCACATAAGCATCGGATAGTTCAGCTGCCACCCAAACTGCAAGCAGCTGGATGAAGGGCATCGCTGAACCTCTTCCAAATGCCACTCGAAGGTCTATGGGATCTACATTGTCAAGCCTGGCACCTTGCAGAGGACAATGTGAGCGATAAAGGGGATGGACATGGGTGCACCAAAGTACTCTTAGGAAATGATGGCTACTCACCGGGACGAAACATATTCGCAGGGGGCCGAATTCGCGGTTTTGTGCTTGTGCACAAGCTTCATGCCCCTGGCTTCGTGAAGGATGTCTCGAATTTGCCATTTGTGAAGTGCTCTTGCAACATAAGCACTGAGCTCAAATGTCGATGAACACGCTTGCGCCAAGTTTCCAGCATCAGTGAAGATACAGCTTTGCTTGTCCCTGGTAATTGGTATTTCTCTATTGCAGATGAACACCGGACGGACTCTTTGCGGGTGGACCCCTTAATGAAAGGCCTCACGCTGCACTAATGCTCTTCCGGTTCTGAAATTAATGTGGCACCACAGACACTTCTTGGAGGAACCGGTTGAGGCCACCTTCTGAAGGTTTCAGTTTATTCCACAAGAAAAAAGCTTTCACAAGTCTTTGCCCAGAGAATGTTAGCTTACACAAGCCTTTGCAGGGTCAACACACGTCCCCTCAAGCATGTCAGCGCCAAATCATTTTAACTCGCCATTTCAGCCCACCATGCTTCAGCTCCCACTGCCAATGAGTTGCATGCGAAGAGTGATCAACAACTCTGCTCAATGTGGGTTGTGCGCTGGACAAAATCCTGCTTTGAGCACCTTGCAACAATCATAGTTGCAGGATGACGGCACTCCGAAGATGAGTTCTGAAGCTCCCTTCATTTTGCGGTCAAAGGCGGTTGTACCAATTTGGGATCATCAACTTCATCAGGCGGGTTCCTTGGACCGGGACCGATCCCCTTTGAGCTTCTTTCTGAATGGTTGCCACGGGAAATCAAGGTTCAGAGCCCACGACGAAAAGAGGGGTCTCAACTGTGCCGGGGTGGTCCTTTGGTTTCCCTCCAGTCCCCAAGATGCTACCAACTGGTAGGATCTTTTTACCCCCTAATTTGGACACCCTCTTCTTGTGATGGTTGTCCTTGGGAAACATTTTCCACATTTTTTCTGATTGAGGTTTAGTGGTTGAAATATCCAACCACTGAACTGCTAAAAATCAAAACATGTTGCTCCCCAAACCCAACGACCAAGTTGTGGCCCGTGGGGAGCTGAAGCCGGCAGCTTTTTAGGAGGGTCAAAAGGCTGTGGCTGAAGAAGAATAAGCTAGGGATACGCGGGTAGTCTTGGGTTCCATTTACCCAGGTGCAATTTTGGTACATGTTTTTGAGCCACAGCCAAAGCTCCGGTTTCCGGAGGATGCAAGAGCTGGGCCTGCGTGTGGTGGTCCGGGACTTCGAGCGGGAGGTCTGGCAGCGGAGCATGGACAACAGCGGCTCAGCTGGTCTCGGGAGTCGGGAAAAATCGCGCTGAATGGGAAGTCCTCGAAGTGGGCGATGGCAAGATCTTGCGTTCGCTGCGAGAGATGCGTTGGGTCCCTGAGAAATGCAATGAAGAAAAGCCAGCCCCAACTGGTGGTCCTTCAAGGGCATTCCCTACTGAACAGCAAGATATGGAGCCCACTGAAATGATGTCCATCGAAGAGTCTGAACGTAAATCTCATACTAATATTGAGCAGTTGGACACACTCCAGAGGCCTTTGATACTCAATTGAATGCAGACTCGCGTTGCGAGTTACTTCGAATGCCAACTTGATGTGGGCTCCAGCAACTCTCCCCCGAAGGGAACTTTGCGTGGTTCGCGGGTCCCTCGAGTTGCGGCACCGGCGAAAGGTCGGGCTCTGAGGATAGCAACAAAACATTCATACGCTAAAGGGGGGGTGCTTCAGCCCTTTCTTCAACTTTTGGTGGGAGTGAAGCTGTAACCGGGGTTTCATGTTATCCAGCAGTCGCCAATACTGACTGATGTAATTTCAGCTGAGGTGCACCGGCCCCTGAGAGCGTGGCATGATTCGAACTCGGAATATGCGCAACAAGTCTAAAGATATGTCACACTCTTCACGCATGTCTTAGCAAAGCGCATTCAGGAATTTCAAATTCATACAAACAAACAACTGTTCTTAGCACTTCAGTGTTTATACTCAGATGTAAGACCCATGATTGAATTGGAGCCAGCAATAGTATTGCTGACTGCAGCCAGTATGCAGGTGTTGACATCGAAGCTACAACCCCAACTATCGGCGACTCAATTGTCAGGTTGTGCTTGCGCAACACTTCAACATACAGGGCATGTTGATGCTTCGTCCGTCCGCTTGGCGCAGGGATTTTCATCATCTTGAAGTCTTGTGAGAGATCGCGTTGGGCACAGGTTCCATGTACTTGGACATCATCTCGCAGTTTTCCAGCTACTGCTGCTTCACGTACGTTTGGCCCTCAGGCTAAGACAAAACGGCTCAAATTCACGTTGCGGACGCTCCAAGTCAGGGGCCTGTGGCCGAAGGGAGTGATACATGTGAGAAGGCCATGAGCGTCCTTTTATTAAGGTCAAAGGCCTCTCCAAGCTTGATGACATCCTTCTGAAGTGGTTGGCGGAGTATACCCGCCATCACCTCAGGCTGCAGCTGTGCATTTGCAAGGGGTTTCTTTTGGGCCAATTTCCAGTGGGTGTCCTTTTGCAGATGAAACCGGACAAGCTCCCAGGATGGCCTTACCAGAGCATTCAGCGTGCTGTTCAGAGGGAGGTGAATATCTACAGTCATTCACGCAATGGGAACGGCATTGGGTACACTCGCCACTTCCATTTGCTGAAATGAATATCGTTTATTTTCCCTGTTGGCTTTACATGCAGTCTGTCACTACTAGAAATATGCTTGTTTTTTCCAGGGGGCTTAAGCAAATGCTCTTACCAAGTTACCTTAGATGGGCGTGTCTCAAAGCCACATGACGTCAAAGGACTGAAGTGTGGCAGTTGCTCATGTGGCTGTGGTTGTCAAAACTGTTTTGGGATCCCATTTTGGTTGGGCTTTCGGTGAATTCACCACCCATGTCCGGCTTCCTATTTTTTCGTGGTTGGATTCAATCGGATGTTCACTGGGGGCTAACCGATGCTTTCGAGCCATGGCCATGTCTCGTGATCTGAAACCCTGGGATCTGAGGCTTGCATCCCTGGCGCTTCGTCTATATCGAAGGACGTCGTGGGGCTTGGCTTGGGGCTGGTGGCATGTGGCACCTGGCAATTTGTTGGGCACTTTTGTGGCAATTCCTTCAAAACTTCAAAACAGATGCCCAAAAACATCCTTTTGCCCCCCCCCCCCCGGGCGCGGATTGTGGAAGAGGATTGCCAGCCAGAAGGATTCAGCGGATTACAGATTGTGAATAGGCCTCCGGGCAGGCTAGTGTTTGAATCGACACTCTGCGAGACACCCTTTTGTCCGAGTACACAGATGCCAAAATAGGGGATGCAGGATAAGGCAAGTTTGCCCGATAGAATCCGGTGTGGGGTGAGAATGCAAGAACCTGGTCATCCGTACCAGGCAACGTCGGATCCGTTTGGACTGCGAATCTATCGAGCAAGCGTTCTGAATTGGGTGTGTGTTTTTGTCAAGGGTATGTTTTTTTTTTTTTTTTTTTCTCGTGGCTTAAAAAGCTCTATCTTCGACGGATGCAAAAACAAACACCCTTTCACGACGTTGCTTCCAGGAATAGAGCACTTCAAAGGCTTGTTGGATGCACACAACCTAGTGGTGAGAACCTAAGACTGGCACGACAGCATAAGCAAATTGCCGATCCATCCAATCCCTTCCATTGTTTTGAATTTAGTGCCACCCATTTATCCCTTTTGTTGAGCCTAGCAGCAACGCCTAGGAAACGCGATCTAGTGACATGAATTCAATTCGGTTCCCTGAAGAGTCATCCACAACATGATGTTTCTTGGCAAAAGGAAACATGCAAGACATGCGGTTAGTTGTCCCTCCAACCACAGTGGATGTTGGGAGCTTACTTCAAACCATGAAAACGGTCGTCTTCTAAACGCGGGGCTGCTGAATCGATTCAGTTGGAGTTGCGCCTGGCGAAGTTTCTTCAGGAGTGGACACCACCTTTAACTTTCCAGAGAACCGCGCAGGGCTCAGTGACCACTGCAAGTTGGAACCACCTCAAGCGGTTGGACTGGACATGAATGTTCACCTGAATGATGCCTACCAAAGGGTCTCGAATGAAGATTCAGGCCCAGTTGTTGACAGGAACAATGACTTTGTGCGAGAGAGTTGGTGCATGCGCCGCTAGTGTTTGTGTGGCCGTGTGTATGTTTCTGAATCCAGTTGTCCTGCTTTGTGCTTATTTCCCTTTGATCAGGTACCCACTACTTGGTGGTTTGGAGATTTCCCTGGCTGTTGTAGAGGGTAGCTGGTAAACCACCCCTACACCAAACCACCGATTCGGCTCCGAACCACCCTTCTTGAGGGCTGATTTGAGGAGCTTTTACAGCTGCCTCTCAAGCGAGTGACAGCCTTGCTCAGGCGATCGTTGCAACTTCCGCTTTGCTCCGGCGAATCCTTTGCACAGTGTCGGCCGCCCAGTCGAGTCGAGTGACGCGCAGAGAGGGCGGGGGCGTGGTCGGTTCGGGGAAGATGTCGGTGGTTTTTTGGGGACATGGGGTCTAAAACCTTCCCCCAGCAAAAGCCGAGGGGGGATTTGAAATGTCCAATTTCCATTTTCCCCATGTCCAAAGTCTGCATCATGGAGTTCAACAAAGAAAAAGAGTTTGTTAGAGGAATCTCCTTTGGCACAACCCCCTCTGCCCTTTGGGTTCCTTCCGCTTGGAAGTTTTACGCGTCGGAAGCTCTCGCTTTGAGGTGAAGGCCACGGAAGATCTGCAGAAGTCCAACGTCACTTTGGCGCGCCCGAGCCGTGCACCCAGGAACGAGCAGTGGACCTGGATGTGACCTATGGGGGGTGAGAGGCTGGTGGCGTATGCGGGAAAATACGGGGACCCCCCCAAAAAAAAAGAAGAAGAAGAAGACAAGCAAGAACATGGTGATTTTCTTTTAAACATCCCCACCAGCATGGAATGGGGGAGGGGGGTGACCCCTGGAATTTCATTCGTTCCTTCTTGCCGTTTTGTGGGAAGCCTGGAAAACGGGAATTGGGAGATTTGTTTAGCTGTTTAACCAAGCTACAAAGGGTACCCTCAAGAAAAACTGCGCGGTACGTCGGCTCTGCAGGGCTTCCGGTCGTGTGAGCCGAGGTCACACGGTGTCCTATGACCCGGCGATGCAACCCTCGCCAGAGGACTTGCAGGACCAGGGATGAAGATGACCTGAACAGTTCCGGGACATATCTGGAAGTATTCGTAGAGCTCGCAATGGGGTGTTTCTGGGGAAGGCCGCAAATGCCAGATTTGAGAGTGGCTGGGATGGTTGGTTTGCCGGGCTTGGTTTTCAAGACGTTGCATGAATGGTCGTTGTACAAGTTTGTTCAATGGCGTGTGTTGGAGCTTCCATATTATTCACAGTGTCCAGAGAGTTTGCGGTGAATGGTGCAATCTTGCGTCTTTGGAACTGGGCACTGTGTTGCAGCTTCCATGTCCGGAGAATCTGCAGTGCACGGTGCAATTGCGCGTCTTTGCATGCTTAGCACGCTTCCCTGGGCACGTTGTTCCCAGTATGATGCGAGCAACACCTGGCAGCGCATGTGCTGCTCGGACTTCAACCCGACGCATCCTACCCCGTGAAACCCGAAAGAAGTCATTCCTGTCCGATGCGAAATCGGTCTCGGGGGCTTCCACCACGGTCCGTGTCCGAATGCCCCCGGTTGCCGGGCACAATAAATAGATAAGCATAGACACGATATATGTATATTATCTATAATATACATAAATATATTCCCCCATGTATGCATATATGTATATACAGCAATGCTATTCATACAAGTATGTAAATAAGATCTGTGAGAGCATGTGTCATGTTTGCCTTTCAGAACTAGAGGCTGATGCAATCGATATTGCATTTTGAGAGCTATGAGCAAGATTCTAGGGGCTGGCTCGCCTTTTTGTGGAGTTGGCACCTTTTTGTTGTTCCAGGGGTTGATTCGAAGGCCTAAAAAAGACACAAACCAAGAGGAAACCCAGTATTTTTGGGGGGGTCTCCACACAAAATACCCCACACACCTTAGCGGTTGATTCCTTGTCCATTCTTTTCAACCATCGTTCTTTTCAAAAACCGGATCTGTTTCCAACCTGGGTGTTTGATGGTTTCCTGAAAAGAAGGATCCCTAAAAAGAATAGGGAAGGTACTGGTAGAAATATTGATTTGCACCTCAATGAACCAGGGCCCCAAAATCCGACGAGGGGTATCTGTTGACTGGGTGTCACTTTGTCTCGTGGGGTGCCACACCTTGCGAGTCTCATGGGTCCGGACTAGTAGAAGGATGACTAGGTCCCCCAGTAGTGCCCCTTTACCCTTTTTAAGGGGAGGGTTCCCCTACTAAAAAAGACAAAAAGGAAAAAAAGTTGGTACCCTTGTTCTAAGGCCTCAAATCTGGAGGACCTAGATGACCTAGCCCGCACCTCCTCCTTGGGGCAAATGGCGCTCGGCATGTCTGTGCCCCCTGCCAGGACGGACGCCGCTTGCTGTCCTGTTTTGCGAAGAACCTCGCACCGGACAGCAGGGATCCCGAGTTGCAGACGTCTTGTTGCGCAAAAGTTGTGCGCATGATACCAGAGGAGAAGCTGTGAATGACACTGCAGATTCACATGGAGCTCAAAGCACATCCCTTGTAGAAGCATCTCCTTTGGAGACGCAATCCCCTGTTCGGGTTCCATGCTGACTTGCGGGTGAGTCCTCAAGTTGTTTGCCCGCTGTTTTTCGATCCATCCATTTGCGGATGCGAGGCAGCACTGGCAGCCACGCTGATGATGCCATGCACCAGGAGACGATGTTTTCTCAGCCGCAAAGGGCCCCAGTCTTGGCCAAAAGGGCAAAAGGCGAGTGTCAAGGATGGAAGGGGAAGGTGTTCAAGGAATTCACTTGAGTCCGTGTATCACGCTGTCAAAGGAAATCCTTCAGTGCTTCAGTTTAGGTTCAGGGTCCATGTGATGCAGGGTTGCCGTCTTGCTAAGTACGGTGTACCACTTACAAACTATTGCAACCTCGGTAATCCAATCTCAGCGGGGCTGAAGAGCACAACCGACGAAAGCCGCCAATACACAAAAGGAACAGGCTCTGTTTGCAGCATGGACAGCATGGACAGCTTTTTGGTGCTGGACCTCGAGTTTTGTGTTTTGTTACTGCCCGTTGGCCTTTTCCATCCTTCAAAGGAGGGGGTTGAATGGTTGAAGTGAAAAGGGCCACCATCTCGCAGGATGATGCAAATTGTTGCCGCGTTGATTGCGAATTGCAGGGTACGTCTTTCAGAAATGGGTATGTGTGTGCAGGAAATCCTAGTCGGAGTATTCGCAGGTTTTTTGTTCGACCTGCACGAAGTGTGCTGGTAAAATTGAAAGAGAACCAAGAGACTGTTCCAAGCAGTTGACCACGACCTAAGGGCAACTGTTTTCGTGTGAGACACGTTAGTGGCAGCCCTTGCAGATATTCTCGCTAGGGTGAAAATTGTGTCGTCTACTTTCACCCAACTGTAGATACGCTAAAATGGAAGTTTATCAATATTCCGTTCAGCCCCCAAATGACCATGGACAACTTTTCCCATGTGGTTGACATATCATGTTGATGGTTTTCCAACCAATGGTCCTCCCATGTACAGAGCTGTTCGATCAACCTCCACATGTGTTTCAGAATATGTTGCATCCTTGTGGTTTCCCTGTACAGCCGTCCACGGGGTAGCCTGAAAAAACAAGACACCCAGATAGAACCGACAAAAGTTGGGGAAAACAAGAAATCATGGTTGTTGTTGGGAAACGTAAAAAAGAATAAAAATAAAAAAAAATAAACGTATGTTTGCTTCTTGTGGTTTTGAGTAGTTGAAATCCAACCACTGAGCTGCTAAAATGTGTGAGGTAGTTGTTGCTCCCCTTTCAACGTCAACCAGGAAATCGGCATGAAGAGGCGTTTTTTGTCGAGCGAGGCCGCGGGCCTCCTGCTACTCCGCCGACTTCCGGGGCGAGCTGGAGGTGCGAAGGGGAAGGCCTCAGGCCGGAGGTTGTATGCACCGTGTATATTGTATGTGTTTATAGATATAAGTATATGGTGGATATATATATATATATATTTATTTATATATATGTATTTATGTGTACCTGTGGCTAAATTGCGTGTTCTTGATATGTCCCGGTTTCCTTTCTGTGTTCTAAACCGGAGGAAACCAGGAGGTGAGTTGGGCAACAGTGAGCCCCTTTTTGATCTGTTGTGGCCAAACATGGCACCAAGCTGCCGTCTTTGAGGGCGCCCAAATGACCACGGAGCCACGACTGTAGCACCAAACAGTCAACACTGGAGCAAAGGAGCAGCAAAACGATCTGAGATAGAGGAGGAATATGCCGCAAATACCAGTACGGGAAAGGGCTCTCGCCAAATGGCAGCATGGGTCGTTTTTCCAGTGGTCTCAGTCTCAGTGAGCGCGCATTTGGCATGTTCGAAGAAGAAACACAATGGCAATGTTGAAGCTTTGCTGGAAATGAGCTTGATTGTGTAGTGGTATAAGTCATTGCAAGGGTCTCTTGTTGGACTAAATCGGCTGATATTCCCGCCCTGCAAGCGTTGAATTGATGGATGATATGGCTCATCGGAAGGTCATTGCAAAACGTGTTGATGCTCTCAGATTCTTGAGGTAGCATGCTGACACGGCGTGGACGGTCGCTGTGACGCGCATGCTGTCATTCCCCACTCCCCAACACCATCCAGCCTCCAGGCAGACTTCAAAACAGTCGGATGGGCGCATTAGCTCCAAGAACTGAATATACATCCCTTGAAGGACACATCCAACTTTGGGCGTATACACTTGGTGGCTCCCAGCCATCCGGTTCCTTAGCCTTTTAGGTTTTTACTGTTTGGTGGTAATTTCCATCTAACCCGCTAAAAGTTAAACTTTTAGCAGGGGATGTGAGGGCACCCCAGTACAGAGAGTTATGGCAAGTGGATGTTTTGATACAGTCAACTGCCTGTGTAAACAAGGAGCACATAGTTGTAGCCGCACAAGTCAGTAATTAGTCTACCAGAGTCCTTTCTCAAAAGTTGCAATCCACTAGTGGCGTCCATTGAAACTGCCACTTTGGGAGGTTCCCAAAAAACGGAAATGAAGGAACCCCTGTCTATGATCCTTTTCAGAGGACCATGGGATGAGCCCCAAATTGCCTACCAGGCGCCACAAAAATCGCCCGGACGCGCGTGGCAGGAGCTGCTCTTTGGCGCTGCCTCCTGCCTCGTGCTGCTGGCCGGGCTCGAGAAAGCCGCAGGTTTTTTTGAGCCCTCGGTTCCATTCAAAGGGATCCCATTTCGGGTACCTGTTCTTGACCAGCCGTATGTTTGTTTAGTTGCTTATACATATATATATATATATATATATGGTCACCCCCCCCCCAGGGCCTACCTTTGCCCTCTTCTAGTTGAAGGTGTCAACTCTACTCTGTGTGCCTCTTTCTTGCAGATGCCTGAACACACGGTAAAATACAGTGTTTCGTTGCTTTTCTACCTTCTATATGACAGCAGATGTCTGATTCTTTGAGGCTTGAAAGGCAGCAAAGCGAAAACGGAATCCGTTTTCGGATTCAAGTCTGGCTTTGTTTGAATCACTGGTTTTTACAGTGGTTTTGAGTACACCAGGGAAAAACATTGAAAAAAATGATGTTTTTGGCAGCTTTGAGCTCTGCAACCTGCACAGACCCAAAAGCACAAAATCTCCTGAAAATGAAAGCTCTGAGACCTGCACATGCCAAACACATCTCCAGACCAAGTTTGGGAGTCTGGGGATATGTGCCCTTTATTTGTTTAGCCACATTTAAGCTAAATCATATTTGGGAATGAGTTACTATTAAATTTTGTTTGCAAAGGCCAAGTGATTTCTTTCCAGAATAAGCCATATTCCAATTCAAGTTGTTTTTGGGGATGGATTCTTGATTAAATTATTATGTTCAAAAGCTAATTGAATTCTGTCTGCATTAAAGTATATTTGGATTCTACTGCAATGATATTTTCCTTGTTTGGAAAGGTATTCCTGTTCAAATTCTGATCTAATATAGACATTATGGTGAATTATGAATGGTGGTGAACTATGTGCTTACTAAATTCCATTCAATATGCAAGTTCAATTCGGATCAAAATCGTATTTGGAAAGGAATGTGTACTTGGATATGTTGGACTCCAGGCTCCAAATTATGAGGCCTGGAGAATCCAACATTAGACATTTCGAGGATTCTGATCTCCAGATTTTAGGTTTCAGGTGTTTCAAATTGGACATTTCAAGGGATTAGAGATCCAACAAAATGCTGTAAAACACAGTGTTTTGCAGCAGTTGCTCAGAGTGTGTTCCCTTGGACCGAAGATTGTTTTCCCCAAACAACAGTTTTCCCTTCAACATTCCAATTCAATTCGCAGTATTTGGAAAGGAATCTAGAATTAAAAATGTTGGAGGACTCCCAGCTCCAAAATATCAGGCTTGGAGAATCCAACATTAGACATCTCGAGGATTCTGATCTCCAGATTCTAGGTTTCAGGTGCTTCACCATGGACATTTCAAGGGATTGCAGGTCCAACAAAAAACTGTAAAACAAAGTGTTTTGAAGAAATTGCTCAGATTGTGTTCCCTTGGGCCGAAGATTGTTCATTTCCCAAACTCACACCCCCTGTCCTTAAAAATAAGAGGGTTTTGTGCATTTTGAAGTGGAAAGGTAGGCCCTGGGGGAGGGGGGGGGGTGAGCATATATATATATATATATACTTTTTTTCTGGGCCTGCGGCCTCTAGCCGGCTACGCCTCTTTGAAGTTATATTATGTCATGTCATGTTTTTGCATGAGAAACGTAGCGTGTGCTATGATATGGCTGGTTAGGTTATGCATGTTGCCCACCTTAACCCCAGATAATGCCGGGGATGCCGGCTTTCTGGGCCCCATCCGGCCCCCAACCCAGAAGGCTGACATGGGGTCGCGCGCGCGCGCGCGCGCCAGAGGACCCAAAAAAAGCAGCCCAAAAAGAGCAGCCCGCAAGCCAGGCCGGAAACGCAAATGCAACACAACACCGTAAATAGCAGTGTTTTGTGGCCGGGGTCGCGCGCGCGCGCGCCCGAAAACCAACGCGAAAAAAGCAAGGACTGCGCAGCGCGCGAGCCAGCCACAGCAAAAGCAAAACGGACAGAACAACAGCCCAACGCTCAGCACAGCAGTTTTTGGCGGTATTTACAGCGTTTTGTAGAGCGAGGACCCAGCCTCGCCGGCATGCCCGGCAGCGCTTGGCGCCAAAATGCGCAAACATGAGCCTCGCAAATACCCCGCCGATACCAACAAAAACAGTGCTTTTTGGGTGGAGAGGCTTTTTGGAAGGAAGTCTTGATGATGCAGACCAAGCCCCGCTGAAGCATCACCCAGGCCCAACCCCAGACCCTGACGATGTCAGCCACATGGCCTAAACCCTGCATATACGCGATGTTTCGCGATTCCCACAGTCAAGCAAAACCGCAAGCCCGAGCTGGTGATGCAGAGGTGCCGGATTTAGGCCGCGCATCACGACCAAGTGGCGAGGGTCGGCGGCACCAGGGTGCAGCCCCTATAGCTAAAGCTAGCAGGCTAATTGCCTAGCGGCGACATGCTACCCCAAGGAGGCGTAGCCGGATTTACACGCTGACGCGACACAGCCACCGGGCACCCCTTCCCGTTCTTTCATTTCCTTTCCCTCAAAGTCCTGTGAGTTCTCGGGATGATTTGAACTTCACTTCCTTTGCATGTCTTCCCTGACAGTTTCCTGGCATGTCCCTTCACTTCCTTCCACTATTCGCATTCCTTTCCCTTTCCGTTCCCGCTGTCCGGCTCCCTTCACGTTCTGCCCTTGCATCTCGGTTTCTCTCCAGTGCCCTCTTCATTTTCGTGCAATTCCTTCGACTTTCATTTCGTTCACTTCCAGTCACTCCTGTTTCCTTGCATTTCCCCTTCAGCCCCTTGTTTCGCATCGCCAGCATACAGAACATCATCCGCATCATCCGGGATGATGCTGGCAATGCTGGGGGCGTTGTCCAGTATTAGGCACCCCCTAAAAATACTCGTTTTTGGACTCGTTTTTGGACGCTGCGGGGAGCTGGTACAAAAATCGCTTGAACCAATCCGCAAATCCTTCGCCCCTTATAAGGGAGGGCCCAGCACAAAACGTACGCGAATGGTCGGATCATGGTCTGCGCATGGTCGGCGGCATGGGGCGGACGGCCTTATACCTGAAGGTAAGCCCTGCGGGCTTGGCCTGCGGCCCGATCAGCAAGTGTGATGGCTGGGCAAGCGATCGCTCCGCAGTCTTTCCGCGCGCGACCCATTCGAACTCTTGATTGAGCGCGAACAGTTGCTCAACTGGGGAGGCCCCTCTGTGCGAAGCCAGTTTAGTAGCTTTTGCGGCGCCGAAAATATGGTGCAGGCTGAACCTCACAGCTCTTGCAAGGACGGCAAAGCAGGCAGCAGCAACAACAACAAAAACATACCTACATATTTCCCATCTATTTTCTTTCCATTTCCCGTCATTTCGCCATGTCCCCTTTGGCACGCGCGCGCAAGCAGACACGCGGGCACGCACGCGCGCTCACGCACGCACACCCACCCACGCACGCACCCACACACAGGCTCACACACACACACACACCAGACGCACGCGCAACACCCACCCACCCACCCACCCACCCACCCACACACGCGCTCACGCACCCACGCATCCACCCCCACACACACACACACAGAGAGACACACAGACACAAAGACACACACCCACACACACACACACAC
Organism: Effrenium voratum; assembly: GCA_963377175.1. Classification (NCBI taxonomy): domain Eukaryota; class Dinophyceae; order Suessiales; family Symbiodiniaceae; genus Effrenium; species Effrenium voratum. Next base: position 207,563 of record CAUJNA010002090.1, on the reverse strand, counting down.
ACACACACACACACGCACACACACACACACACGCACACACGCACCCACACACGCGCGCACGCACGCGCACTCACGCACGCGCACGCACGCACGCACGCGCCCGCACGCACGCACGCACACACGCACCCACCCACCCACCCACCCACCCACCCACACACACACACACCCACGCGCGCGCGCGCGCACGCACGCGCACGCGCACGCACGCGCGCAAACGTGCGCTCACGCACAAACGCACGCACGCGCGCTCACGCACGCACACCCACCCACGCACGCGCTCACGCACCCACGCACCCACCCCCACACACACACAGAGACACAGATACGCAGACACACACCCACACACACACACACACACACACACACACACACACACACACACACGCACGCACGCACGCACGCACGCACGCACCCACCCGCCCGCCCGCCTGCCCACCCACCCACCCACCCACCCACCCACGCACACACGCAGCGCGCGCCCGCGCGCGCTCGCACACGCCCGCACACGCACGTGTGCGCCCGCGCACGCACGCACGCGCAGGCGCGCGCGCACGCATGCACGCACGCATGCGCGCACGCACGCACGCGCGCAGGCCCGCGCGCACACGCACGTGGGCCAGTTGCCACGCAAAACGCATGTCAAAACCAATCGTTTTCCTTGGTTTTGCAGTAAAACCCTGCATTTTCACATGTTTGTCCGGTGTTTCAAGGCTGCAGCAGGACGCCGTGTGGAAGGCAGCTCCCAGCAACGTCTCCAGCATCACCAGCATCACCCGCATCACCGGGGCAAGACCGCAGACTTGCAACCCAAGGTTGCAGACCCAAAAACAAGCCCAAAAGCGCACCCGCCGAGAAGCAGATGATGCAGGTGATGCTCATCACTTTCCTTTTCACGCATCCTCGGCATGCAAAGGGTCGGCGGCACCATGCGCAGCCCCATAGAGCTTCGCTCTAGAGCCTTGCTCCAAAGGACCAAGGTGGTAATCTGACACAGCCGTTCGGCCAGTTGGCCGCGGCCGGATTTACGTTGCTGGCGCACAACCGGCCGCGGCAGCATCGCGAGGCTCAACCTGACAGCTCTTGCAAGGACGGCAAAGCAGGCAGCAGCGACAACCTCAGTTTTCCATCCATCTTCCACGTTTCCCATCTATTTTCTAGCCATTTCCCGTCATTTCGCCATGTCCCCTTGACCGCCCGCCCGCCCGCACGCACGCAAGCACGCGCGCACAAGCACACACGCGGGCACGCACGCGCGCTCACGCACGCACACCCACCCATGCACGCACCCACACACAGGCACACACACACACACACACCAGACTCACGCACAACACGCACCCACCCACCCACGCACGCGCTTACGCACCCACCACACACACACACGCGCGCACGCACTCGCACGTCACGCAAGCACCCCACACACACACGCACACCCTCCCACCCACCCACCCGCCCACCCCCCACCCACCCACGCACGCACGCACGCACGCACGCACAGACGCACGCACGCACGCACGCACGCACGCACGCACGCGGCGCGCGCGCGCTCGCACACGCACGCACGCAGGCGCACGCACGCACGCACGAAAGCACGCACGCATGCGCGCAAGCACGCGCACGTGCGCGCACGCATGCACGCGCCTAGGCCCACACGTGCACACACACGCTTGGGCCAGTTGCCACGCAAAACGCATGTCAAAACCAAACGTGTTCCTTGGTTTTTTGCAGTAAACGCCCGCATTTTCACGTGTTTTTCCTGTGTTTCAAGGCTGCAGCAGGACGCCGCGTGGAAGGCAGCTCCCAGCAACTACATCCCAGCATCACCAGCATCACCCGCATCACCGGGGCAAGACCGCAGACTTGCAACCCCAAAAACGCACCCGCCAGAAGCAGATGATGCAGGTGATGCTCATCACTTTCCTTTTCACGCATCCTCGGCATGCAAAGTGTCGGCGGCACCATGCGGCAGCCCCATAGAGCTTCGCTCTAGAGCCTTGCTCCAAAGGACCAAGGTGGTAATCTGACACAGCCGTTCGGCCAGTTGGCCGCGGCCGGATTTACGTTGCTGACGCACCACCGGCCGCGCCGGCAGCCTCAGTTGACTGCAATCTGTTCGAAGCACGGGGCAACTTGCGCGAGGCACGTTTGCGGAAGGAAGCAGGCCCATAAGCGTGTGGCAAAAAACATCTACTAAGATGGCAGGTAGTGCACTAGTAGTAACGCGCAGGCTGCGCACACTTGAGCTCTCAAACCGCGGCACCGTCGGTCGAACCAGGATGTCATGTTTTCAATGACGAATCAATCTGCATGCAGAATGCCCGCGCCTCCAAAACATGCCAGTTGTAAGTACCTTTCCCATGGCAACGTCACAACACACATTGACATCAACTCAACACACACACACACACTCACTCACTCGCTCGCTCGCTCACTCACTCACTCACTCACTCACTCACTCACCCACTCACTCACTCACTCACTCACTCACTCACTCTTATTTCAAGACACTTCGCTGTAGGCAATGCAATCTCCAAAGCCGGGTTTGGCGGGGGCCAGTGAAGCCTCACCAATAAGCAGGTTTCCGCAAAAAAACTTATGTTTTTCACGCTTTCCGAGGCCTTGCGCCCACGCGAAAGTGTCAAAAACACAGTGTCTTGCTCCAAAACCGAGCTTAGATGGGGATCAGTATAGCCTCACTGTTAAGCAGGTTTCCACATTATGCGCCTTTCCAGCCGTCAAAAACGTAGAAAAGCACAGTGTTTTCCAGTGTTTGCGCAAAACTAGGCCCAAGTTGGGGCCCATGCTCGGGGGGGGACCCCCAAGAGCCGAATTGTGTTTCTTGAACCTGCCGGCCGACTATGGGCTGATACATAAAGGGGAAAGAAAGTCGGCGGCACAGGGGGCCCCATTGTGGGGAGGGGTAAACCCCTCCCCAGCGGGTGGGAGGGATCTACACACAGCCCCTTCGCCCCCTTTGGGGGGCGCGGCCGAATTTATGTTGCTGACGCACCACCGGCCGCGCCGGCAGCCTCAGTTTACTGCAATCTGTCCGCAAAAAGCTTATGTTTTTCACGCTTTCCGAGCCCTTGCGCCCACGCGAAAGTGTCAAAAACACAGTGTTTTGCTCATGTCTTGAGCGAAAACCATGCCCAAAACCGAGCTTAGATGGGGATCAGTATAGTATAGCCTCACTGTTAAGCGGGTTTCCACATAATGCGCCTTTCCAGCGCTCGGGGGTACCTTCAAGAGCCGAATTGTGTTTCTTGAGCCTGCCGGCCCACTATGGGCTGATACATAAGGGGGAAAGAAAGTCGGCGGCACAGGGGGCCCCTGTGGGGAGGGGTAAGAGGAGGGGTAAACCCCTCCCCAGCGGGTGGGAGGGATCTACACACAGCCCCTTCGCCCCCTTCGGGGGGCGCGGCCGGATTTACGTTGCTGACGCACCACCGGCCGCGCTGGCAGCCTCAGTTGACTGCAATCTGTTCGAAGCACGGGGCAACTTGCGCGAGGCACGTTTGCGGAAGGAAGCAGGCCCATAAGCGTGTGGCAAAAAACACCTACTAAGATGGCAGGTAGTGCACAGAAGTAACGCGCAGGCTGCGCACACTTGAGCTCTCAAACCGCGGCACCGTCGGTCGAACCAGGATGTCATGTTTTCAACGACGAATCAATCTGCATGCAGAATGCCCGCGCCTCCAAAACATGCCAGTTGTAAGTACCTTTCCCATGGCAACGTCACAACACACACTGACATCAACTCAACACACACACACACACACACACTCGCTCGCTCGCTCGCTCGCTCGCTCGCTCACTCACTCACTCACTCACTCACTCACTCACTCACTCACTCACTCACTCACTCACTCACTCACTCACTCACTCACTCACTCACTCACTCACTCACTCACTCACTCACTCACTCTTATTTCGAGACACTTCGCTGTAGGCAATGCAATCTCCAAAGCCGGGTTTGGCGGGGGCCAGTGAAGCCTCACCAATAAGCAGGTTTCCGCAAAAACTTATGTTTTTCACGCTTTCCGAGGCCTTGCGCCCACGCGAAAGTGTCAAAAACACAGTGTTTTGCTCATGTCTTGACACAGACCCCTTTGTGGGTAGCTGTCGGCGCACGAATCGGCTGGCTTGTTGGGCCTAGGAAAGGGAAGTTCGGGAAACAGCCCCAATCAATGGGTGCAGCTGCCCTTTTGATTTTTACTTGCATGTTTTAACCTGGTCTTGATTGTGACTCAGCCGGCCGTATGATGATGAGAAGGATGATGATGATGATGACGATGATGCAGCGCAAAACAAAGTCTCCCACACCTCAAATTAAAAAATATATATATTAATTTGAGGTGCTTTCCTTGACAAAAAGCTCACCAGGAAAAGGAGACAAGGATGCCACTCCCTCACCTCAAATTAAAAAATATTAATTTGAGGTGCTTTCCCTGACAAAAAGCTCGCTAGAAAAGAGACACAAGTGATGATGATGATGACGATGATGCAGCCGAAGACAAAGTCTCCCACACCTCCCATGAAAAAACATTAATTTGAGGTGCTCTCCCTGACAAAAAGCTCACCAGGAAAAAGAGACAAGGATGCCTCCCACACCTCAAATTAAAAAATATTAATTTGAGGTGATTTCCCTGACAAAAAGCTCGCTAGAAAAGAGGCACAAGGATGCCACTGAACAATTGGGCAATGGATGACTGTCATGATAACGATCATCGTAGCATCACGGCTTCTTCTTGGCTGGCTTTCCAACGCAATTGACCCCGGCAGGACTCGAACCTGCTATCACCGGCTCCATGGGCCGATGCTTTATCCATTGGGCCACGGGGCCATTGACCCTGCTGCTCCACACAGGCTTCCTGCGCGAGTTCCTTGGCGCGACCATGATGATAATGGCACGGGCGTGATGATCGTTATCATCCGCGTCATGACAACTATCATCACAACATCCTCTGCATCTCTACTGGTTCCTGGAAAACTATCATCATCACATCCTTTGCATTGCCAAGGATGTCTAACGTCCCTTTTGATTTCTATATATAATAAGATGTTAGATGATGCTAGGTGATGATCAGATGATGATAAAGATGATGACAAGGATGATAACTATCATTGTAGCATCCTTAGCATCACTAACGGCTGTGATGAGAAGTATCATCGCAGCATCCTCTGCATCACCAATGCTGCGTGATAAGAAATGACGACGACCATGATGATAATGGCGCGGGCGTGATAATCGTTATCATCCGCGTCATGACAACTATCATCACAACATCCTCTGCATCACTACTGGTTCCTTGATAACTATCATCATCCCATCCTTTGCATTGCCGAGGATGTCGAACGTCCCTTTTGATTTCTATATAAAATAAGATATTAGATGATGCTAGGTGATGATCAGATGATGATAAAGATGATGACAAGGATGATAATTATTATCGTAGTATTTTTAGCGTCACAACCGACTGTGATGATAACTACCATTGCAGCATCCTCTGCGTCACCAATGCTGCGTGATAAGAGACGACGACGACCATGATGATAATGGCACGGGCGTGATGATCGTTATCATCCGCATCATGACAACTATCATCACAACATCCTCTGCATCTCTACTGGTTCCTGGATACGTATCATCATCGCATCCTTTGCATTGCCAAGGATGTCTAACGTCCCTTTTGATTTCTATACATAATAAGATGTTATATGATGCTAGGTGATGATCAGATGATGATAAAGATGATGACAAGGATGATTACTGTCATCGTAGCATCCTTAGCATCACTAACGGCTGTGATGAGAAGTATCATTGCAGCATCCTCTGCGTCACCAATGCTGCGTCAGTGCTAAGACATGACGACGGCCATGATGATAGTGGCACGGGCGTGATGATCGTTATCATCCGCGTCATGACAACCATCATCACAACATCCCCTGCATCTCTACTCATTCCTGAATAACTATCATCCTCGCATCCTTTGCATTGCCAAGGATGTCTAACGTCCCTTTTGATTTCTATATGTAGTAAGATATTTGAGGATGCTAGGTGATGATCAGATGATGACAAAGATGATGACAAGGATGACAACTTTCATCGTAGCACGGCTGTGATGAGAAGTATCATTGCAGCATCCTCTGCGTCACCAATGCTGCGTGATAAGAGACGACGACGACCATGATGATAATGTCACGGGCGTGATGATCGTTATCATCCGCGTCATGACAACTGTCATCGCAACATCCTCTGCATCACTACTTGTTGCTTGATAACTATCATCATCGCATCCTTTGCAGTGCCAAGGATGTCTAACGTCCCTTTTGATTTCTATATATAATAAGGTATTAGATGATGCTAGGTGATGATCAGATGATGATAAAGATGATGACAAGGATGATAACTATCATCGTAGCACCCTTAGCATCACTAACGGCTGTGATGAGAAGTATCATCGCAGCGTCCTCTGCATCACCAATGCTGCGTGATAAGAAATGACGACGACCATGATGATAATGGCGCGGGCGTGATGATCGTTATCATCCGCCTGATGACAACTATCATCACAACATCCTCTGCATCACTACTTGTTCCTTGATAACTATCATCATCGCATCCTTTGCATTGCCAAGGATGTCTAACGTCCCTTTTGATTTCTTTATAGAATAAGATATTAGACGATGCTAGGTGATGATCAGATGATGCTAAAGATGATGACCAGGATGAGAACTATCATCGTAGCATCCTTTGCATCACTAACGGCTGTGATGAGAAGTATCATCGCAGCATCCTCTGCGCCACCAATGCTGCGTGATAAGAGATGAGGACGACCATGATGATACTGGCACGGGCGTGATCATCGTTATCATCCGCGTCATGACAACTATCATCACAACATCCTCTGCATCACTACTTGCTCCTTGACACCTATCATCATCGCATCCTTTGCGTTGCCAAGGATGTCCAACCTTTTGATTTCTATATAAAATATGATATTCGATGATGCTAGGTGATGATCAGATGATGATAAAGATGATGACAAGGATGATAATTTTTATTGTAGCATTTTTAGCGTCACTAACGGCTGTGATGATAGCTACCGTTGCAGCACCCTCTGCGTCACCAATGCTGCGTGATAAGGGACGACGACGACCATGATGATAATGGCACGGGCGTGATGATCGTCATCATCCGCGTCATGACAACTGTCATCACAACATCCTCTGCATCTCTACTGGTTCCTGGATACGTATCATCATCGCATCCTTTGCATTGCCAAGGGTGTCTAGCGTCCCTTTTGATTTCTATATAATATAATAAGATATCAGAGGCTGTGATGATAACTATCATCGATGCTGCGTGATAAGAGATGACGACGACCATGATGATAATGGCACGGGCGTGATGATCGTTATCATCCGCGTCATGACGACTATCATCACAACATCCTCTGCATCTCTACTGGTTCCTGGATAACTATCATCATCGCATCCTTTGCATTGCCAAGGATGTCTAACGTCCCTTTTGATTTCTACATATAATAAGATATTAGATGATGCTAGGTGATGATCAGATGATGATAAAGATGATGACAAGGATGATAACTATCATCGTAGCATCCTTAGCATCACTAGCGGCTGTGATGATAACTATCATCGCAGCATCCTCTGCATCACCAATGCTGCGTCATAAGAGATGACGACGACCATGATGACAATGGCACGGGCGTGATGATCGTTATCACCCGCGGATAGTTATGATCGTAGCACCCTTGGCATCACTAACGGCTGTGATGATATCTATCATCGTAGCATCCTCTGCATCACCAATGCTGCCTGATAAGAGATGACGACGACTATGATGATAATGATGATAAGGATAAGAGAATAAGAAAGAGATGATGATAAGGATGATGATGATGACGATGACTGTGATGATAACAATCATCGTAGCTGCTGATGCTGATGAGGATGAAACTTTGGTTATACTTGTGCGCCAACCACCCTTCCCGCGCGCCTCCCCTTTTTAGAGAAAGGGTCGGCGGATATATATATATATATATACATATATGCCCATATATATATATATGTATATATATACATGTATACCCTTTTTCGCAGCTTCCAATGGCAGAATCTCCAAAATTGAACTTAATCGGCCCACTTTTCTTGGTCCTTAGGTGTCCTGCATGTGCTGGGACCCAGTCCCAATTGGGATTCCTCCATAGGACTGGGGAGGCCTGTTGCCTGATTCAGACGAGGCTGCACCCTGTTCTCTTTCGATCCCACAACCTGTTCGAGGGCTGGGAAAAGTGTCCACAGCCAGCCGAGCCTTTGAAGCGAAGACTTCGGGGAGTCAGGTTTGTGCGTCTTCCTTTGGATCTTGTTGGAGTTGAAGGCGAAACCAAAGGGAAAGCACCTATTTGGGGAGTTCCATTTGATGCGCCATCTGATGCACGTAGAAAGGCCAAAGATATTTGCGGTGACGGCATGACTCGGAAATTGTGACTACACAGCCCAAAAGACGAACCGTGGTTCATTTGGGCTCAGCAGAAGGCGCATACACGGCTTGGGGTCTTGTTTGGTCCCACCATGTCTTTCGCCGCGTTTTGTTTTTTTTGGGGTTCAACACGCACGACCCGTGTACGCTCTGAGAGACCTCGATTCGAGCGTGCCCGATGGTTTCGGTTATGTTGTGGTGGGTACGGAGCCAGCGGGGAATTCAGGCGGTCCTCTACGTTTCACGGGGGTTCCATGCTGGATCCGCTGGCGATATCGGATGCCATGAGCGCCGGACAAAAAAACCCTGCTGAAAGGAAAGCCAGAGATGCTCTTGTGGATGCCAGAGAGTGGAGAGTTGAGCACTGTCAATCTACGCCTAGCAAGATCAGAAGGGCATCCGGTTTGAGGACGTCAAGCTGCACACACTGCTAGCTCAGCCATGATGCCCCGTATCCCTTCGCATGAATCATACTTCAAGCTCGCGTATGATTGTGCTTGCATTGTACAAATGAGGCTTGTTGGCACACACACACACACACACACCAGTATAGGTCATTGAAAACATTTCCAAATGCAAACTAGATGGTCCATCCCTTGTGCAGAAAATGGGGCGGGGGAGGGGGTCTCCCTTTAACGCACCACTTAGGGTGTGACTTTGGTAAATTGTTCAGGCCAGTTGTGTTCCATGATGGGGGCTAGGGGGAAGGAGCCCAAATGAACCCTTAAGCCCCGAAGACCTGAAAAAAGGGAGTATTTGCCCCCCCCCTCCCTGCCACCCAGCCCCCCGGGAAGAAAGATCAGGCCCTTGCGCAAGCATCTCGATCTCGAGGTGTCTGCGCCTGGGGCGGGCAAGAGCCACCACATGTCGGCGCTGCGGGGGCGCCTTCAGGAGACTCCAATCGCTCGTTGCCTCGCTCGCATGGTCGCGAATGGGCCGAGTTTAGAAACCAAGACAAGGGACCCGTGGTTTTGTGTGGTGAAAAATAGGCTCAGGTGATATCCCCAACAGCACGAGGCACATTTGCGGGTGGGGTTGAGACATGTATGCATTTGACTTGTACATCATAAGCCGTTGTAAACCAAGTGATGCAGCTCGGCGCTCGATTGTCGTGAAGGTCTGCAATGTGGTTTCGGTGTTTGTTTGCGGCTGATTACACGAGTCTCAATTTTCCATTTGCGCGGTTCCTGACGATAGGAAGAGATGCAGTTCGACATTCACGAGCCTGAGCCCGAGACGTGTCGTGGCTGTCTCATGCCAACCGAATCTGTTTGAGTTGGAGCTTCGCAGACACCGGTAAATCTATGCAACGTTCTCCCTCCGTGCCTGAACTTTAGAACTTTAGACGTTTGGGCCATTGTAGAGGCACCAAATAGTTTGGGCTGTATTTTGGCCATCCACTCAAGTGAGGCAAGTCCATCCATGCCAAGCCCAAGCACGGGTGTTCGGAGTGTGGGCCTTTGACCTCAAGATTTGTAGTTCCGCACCCGCAGGGCATTGCGTTTTGGGAGCTAAGTCCTGGTGAGTCGTAGGTTAGTTAACCCCCCCCTATCCCCCCCCCACCCCACAAATAGGGTTTTGAGTGGCTTCACTGAAGGGTTGTTCATGCGATTCTCTGATTCGCTCGCAACCTTTGCACATGATGCACATGTGTGGGATCACTTGCCGAGTCTCAGATGAAGATCAACTAGCAAGGCAACCAAGTGTCCTATGTCCAAGCACCAGTGGGCAGGCATCTATAATTACAGTAGATGTTGGATTTCCCCCTCACGGCACGTGGTCAAGTAGCAAGGGATACCCTAAAGGCCAACTCAGCCCAAATGGACATACCCCCACCTTTTTGGGCCTTAGGTTGATTAAATTTTGGGGGTGCATATAGTCTATATTGTGTATCTCCACTACTTTTCTCGGTGTTTTCCAGCTGTCTTAGGTTTTTAGGTTGCTTTTCTTGGTTTAGTGGTTGGGTTTCCGAATTGAACCCACAAGTTCAACTTTTAGCAGGGATCTGAGGACGAGATGCAGGCACGGGTACAACGAGCGGAACCTATGATGTAGGTCCTGTACTTGGGGGAACTCTGATTTCAGTTGTTGCACATGTTCTAGTTTGCAGCAGAAAAAAAGGACAGCCCAAATTTGGGGGGTATGCAACTCCAAGGTTCGATGGCTCCTCTGACATCTTGGTGACCACCGCCTTGGCAGAGGCGAGTGGCCGGTACAAATTTGGGTGGAGCTCGTCGATTTTTTTGAGGGTATCCTTCTCCTGTGAAGGGAAACAAACATTTGTTTTGTTTTTCTTTTGGGGGGGGGCTAACTTGTTGAGGGTACCTTTTTCTTGAAAAGGGAAACCACACATATCTTGGGAAGCAAGTCGACCGGATCTGAGCTTTTTTTGTGCCCATGTTGGTCCAAGGGCCTCTGGGCAAGTGAGGCTAGTAGGCGGATGTTTTCCCCCTGGACTTGAAGCAGCCAAGGATCTCCTCTTATTTCTTGGTTAAATTGCGTCCTTGGTCCCAACCAAGCGTCAAGACCCAGCGGAACGCCTCGGAAGTTCTGTTTTCAGAGCCACCTGGATGCTGAAAAAATCCTTGGGCGGACAGCAGCTGTCGCGACCCGTGCTTCCCTTGAAAGTATAATATGGTCGAGGGTGCTTTGACTCGCAGCTGAGAATATACGCATCTCGCGTTTGACTTTTAGCCCCTTGGAAGGGGCCTCGTCTGCCGCAAGATGCCGACGGAAAAAAACGGCGTGTCAAGTTTTGTTTGGTGCCCCTGGACACTTTTTGTCTGGCAACCATTTAAAATGGCATGTCCGTTTCAGGTGTTCCCCCTCATTTGGCAGCTTGAACATTTTGCAGGTCTTGCAGCGAACGATGATCTCCCAGAGCACCATGCCACTTGGATTCGCAATGCTCGGGTTCATGGCTTGGAGTAAACCATAGCAGCCCGTGTCACCCTTTCAGCAATTCAGCCATTTCATCGAGTCGTGGACGCCCGGAGTTGGCAAAACCTTCAACCGTACTTAACTGGCAGCACCCCAGGTTGCACTCCTAGGTCCCCCAGTAGTGCCTCTTTACCCTTTTTGGGGGCAGGGTTTCCCTACTAAAATAGACGACAGGAACAAGAAAAAAAGTTAGTACCCTTGTTCTAAGCTCTCCACTGGAGGACCTAGACTTGGTGTCTATATGAGCCCCCGCCGGATTTTCTTGAGATGCGAGTCCCGGGTTCACAGAGCGGCCAACTGGACGCGCGAGCTCAGGCACTCACAGAAGCTGCCGGGGGCTCGCTGCGGCTTTCTCTCATCGAATCGGTCCAGAAAAAACCTGGACGGTCAGTTCGGAGCCTGGCAAACCTCATAAACATCGCTTGATTTTCATGGGTTGGCAACAGGGTTATGTGGGGTGCCTGGCTTGCATGCGTCAGTTCGCTCGCAAGTTTCGGGTTGTTGTTTTCCGGTGACAAATGTGGTTGTCCCGCACCGCGCAGTTGTTGAGTCTTTTGCCAGGATGTTTCCTGCCCTCTCCTCAATCTGAAAAACAGCAGCCAGGATCGCCTAAGAGGGGGATGAGTGTTTGTTTATGTGGCCGTTCTAGTGTGTATAATCCTCGCAAACGTGTGCATACTGATGCATACATCCATGATCTCTTTTCTGTGTTGCTAACATTGTGGAATATGGGCGAAAAAGGCCATACTCGGCCAAGGCAACCAATCTTTCTCCATGTTTCTCCCAATTAAATTTTGACATGGCTGTCTCTGTCATTATGCGCTTTTTGTTTGCATAGATTGCACGGACATGCCTCTACTGAATCTGGAAGTCAAATGGCAGTGATGGGACACTCTTCACGAACGGAACGTATATTCTAAACCTATATTCCTGCTAGGTCTTCATGTAAGCATTCCAAGTGACAAACATGATGGGTGTGTCTTTTTTAGGGGACCCCCCCAAAATGGCTTCGGTGTTCCAGTTGTTTCCCTTTAAACCCACCAAGAAAGATTTCTCCAAAAAAAGGACGAGCCACCCATATTGTCCGACATGCTCACTGGAGCTGAGCGATCTGAAC
>CAUJNA010002090.1:157500-190000 GCA_963377175.1 Effrenium voratum | reverse complement strand
CTCTTTCTTTGTCCAGGGGGAGCAGCACTTGCAGCTTGCTTTTCGTTGCTGATAGTATTTCACTTTCGTAAAACAATTGACCAATGTTGTTTGTTTCTCTCGGAAGGGGAATAGCGCTGCTGTGTTTGCGGCTCTTGACACCTGTCTTTACAAAAGCCGCTCCCCCGGACCCCCTCAGAGTGTTTTGGGGATGTGTATGTATATATGGATGTATATAATTTAGTTAAATGCATATATATATATATGTATATATATATATATATATATATATCTGGCCCAGCCCCCATATATATATATATGAATATGTACTGGTTGTTCACTTGTTGAGTTGCTTGCGAGATATTCACATGGTGTCAGTAAATCGCGCTTTCGCTTCAGAAGCTGCACCGGAATCTTTGGCTGGAGCATGGGCTCACATTTCACCCGCCCCTAGCCACTGCCGACTTGCTAAGTTGCCCTTTAGCCTCAAAAGGGCTCTAAAAAGACTTGGGTTTATATGGGTTTCTGTAAGTTTTCTTGAGGGTAGCCTTTGTGGGGTGGTGAAACCAAAGGAATGCCACCATCTCTCAGATGTAAAAAGATGAACCTTGTGACACACCCTGCAGAAAGCGGGAGGGCACCCAAAGGAACCAAGGGAGCCTTGTAGGATAGAGAGCGGCTCGAGCAACTGCGGCCGGCGGCCTCGCAGGCACGTGAGCGAAAACATCAGTTTGAGGATTGCTTTACTTGCTGATGCGATAAGGGAATGAGAAATGGAAAGACCCCTGTAGCCTATGTTCTGATTTGGTTTCCTTTAAGGGAATCCTCTTCCGAGCACCAGAGCCTAGACTTCCGAGCACCAAATGAAAGCAACCAACGTGGGGTTTGTAGGAATCTTTCCAGAAATGGTGGTTTCTTTTTGGTATCCCTTCATTCAAACCCAAACAAAAGGATGCCCTCAACAAGATTTCCCTTTGGTTTCTCTTGGACATCTCGATTGCTCCCAGGACATCTCGATTGTACTCTCTTTGGAATGGACAATTCCTCAAGATAGTCAAAAGTCCCCATGCTGTGGATGGACGAAATGCTGCACCACTTTGAAACAATGGGAAACCATTGTTTGATAATATTTACAGCGGAATCATCATTCCATGGTTTTTTGGGTGGTGCAGGATTTTGTCCATCCACAGTGGGACTCTCTCTAAAAACCTACTCTAAACTTAGGGAACGGACCCGTGTTGGGAATGAACCTGGGGATTCCCTGGAAGAAAACCAAATCGGGGTTGGGCAACTGGGGTCACTCCCTCATTGCCTGCTGAGCACCAGCACCAGCAAAACCGCGCTGGGCCAAATCGGCAGGGAGGTTCCTTCGCACGGAAGTTCTTAGGAGGTTTTGCTGATCCTTGCATGGGTCTTATTTGTTGTTGATGTTCTCTTTTTCTTTTTCTGTTTCTTTGGGGGGGGGGCCCCCCCAATGGAATGATCATGAAGATTCCCAGCTTCTCGAATTTGTTTCGCGGGGCTCCGTCAAGACCATTAACATGGAACGCTTTCGGATTTTGAGTCCCCTTAGACCCGCAAGAATGGTCAGCAAGCCTACTGAGAACTCAGTTGTTCAAAGGCGACCTTTTGACCTTTTGGTTTTCCCATTTTGGTCCATATTTAGCCATGGCCCCAAAAGGTGAACCTTTTAGTTCCAGGTCCCATAGGGGCAACTGAGCCAAGCAATTGAGCATGTCGGAAGCTTGGAGTAGGGACGCGATGGATCTCCAGGGTCGGAACTGCTCAACTCGGGGTAGGAAGGTGTGTGTTTCGGAAGGCCAATCAGACAAGGACCAGGACGACTTTGAGCACTGAGCACCCGCAAGACAATGACTTCGCCTTCCCTTCAATCGGAGCTTGATTGCCGCGATGCATTGATCCAGCGCTGAACATGTAAGTGGACTGGGAGGTCCTGGTTGCCACCATTTTCTAGAACGGACCCTTAGGTGAGTTCCATGTGTTCACTTTGACCAGAAGCCCACTGCAGCCGTCCAGGTGAGAGTGGCCCACCTTCAGACACGGCTCTCGCGGAAGCGGATTGAGCAGGCGACGACCTGCACTCGGTCGATGTGGCCCAGGGGCAAGAGTGTGGTTGTTTGACTGTTTGCCTGCTTGTCTGTCTATCTGTCTGTCTGCCTGCCTTCCTGCCCCTCTTTCTCTCTCTCGCTCTCTCTCTCTCTCGCTCTCTCTTTCTCTTTGCCTCTTTGTATTTCTGTCTCTCTGTCTCTCTGTCCTGTCCTGTCCTGTCTATCTGTTGGTGTTTAGTTTGTCTGCCTGCCTGTCTACCTGCCTGTTTGCCTGCCTGCCTGCCTGCCTGCCTGCCTGCCTGCCTGTCTGCCTGCCTGCCTGCCTGCCTGCCTGCCTGCCTGCCTGCTTGTTTGTGGGGTGTTTATATATATATATATATGTGTGTGTGTGTGTGTATGTGTGTTCGTGTGTTTGTTTGCTGAGTTGGTGGGCTTGGCTTGGCATGTTTGGTCTGTTTTGGCTTGATTTGGTGTGGTTTGGTTGTTTGCTTTGTGTTGTGTGTTCGCTTGTTTGTTTGTTGGTTGGTTGGTTGTTGGTTGGTTGTTGGTTGGTTGGTTGGTTGGTTGGTCAGTTTTGTTTGCGTTGTTTCTTTGATTGTGTGGTTGTTGGTTTGGTGTGGTTTGGTGTGGTGTGGTTTAGTTGGTTGGTTGTTTGTTGGTTTGTTTGTTTGTTTGCTCTGGTTCTTTCTTTATTTATGTCTTTATTTATTTATTTCTGTTCGTCTTTCTTTCTTTCGTTCTTTCTTTCTTTCTTTCTTTCGTTCTTTCTTTATGTCTTTATTTTGTCTGTCTTTCTTTGTTTATGTACTTATATGTTTATGTTGTGTCTGTATTTCTTTATTTATGTATTTATTTATTTATTTATTAATGTATTTATGTATTTATTTGTTTTATTTATTTATTTATTTATTTATTTATGTGTTGTCTTTTTATATAGCTATTTATATATATATACATATATTGATTTATTTATTTGTTTATTTATTTCTTTAGTTCTTCTTCTTCACTTCTTCATTTATTTTTATTTATTTATTTATTTATTGATTTATTTATTTATGGGTTGTCTTTCTTTCTTTTTATTTATATAGCTATTTATATATATATATATTGAGTGGTTTATTCCTTTATTTATTTATTTATTTATTTATTTATTTATTTATTTATTTATTTATTTATTTATTTATTTATTTCTTCTTCTGTACTTCTTCATTTATTTATGTATATATGTATTTATGTCTTATTTTATTATTTATGTTATTTCTTGTTTTCTTTCATTATTTCTTTCTTTCTTTCTTTCTTTCTTTCTTTCTTTCTTTCTTTCTTTCTTTCTTTCTTTCTTTATTTCTTTATTTCTTTCTTTCTTTCTTTCTTGCTTGCTTGCTTGCTTGCTTGCTTGCTTGCTTGCTTGCTTGCTTGCTTGCTTGCTTGCTTGCTTGCTTGCTTGCTTGCTTGCTTGCTTGTGGCTTGTTTGGTTGTTTGTCTGAATTACGCGGAGTCCAATCACCCTGGCAGTGTGTTCAGACAAAAGCAGGAGTGCAGGTTTTGCTATCCAAGGGGCCAGGGAAGTGGACAAGGGGCCTTTTCGACGGGATGGCACTCGTCCAAACGGTCGGTCCGTGAAGCTCAAGGACTTTTGACCATGGCATTTGTTTATGGCGAACGGAGAACACATCCTTCCATTTGCTGAAGAATATTTTCCCATTTTCCCCTGTTGGTTTTAAAGGGAATCTATCACTACTGGAAATATGTTTATTTTTCCCAGGGGTCTTAACCAACTGGAAGCATCAGTTAGCACGTGGAGCCCCAATTGTGGCCCACCCATTGTGAAAGTCTCCAAAAAAGCAGATTAATAAACACACATGTGGAGATGGGTCGAGATTTAATTCAGATATTATCCTCCATTAAATCCCGACCCATCTCCAAATGTGTGTGTGTGTTTATTTGTACCCATTGGTTGGGTACGCTGACTGATTGTTGCTCACCTTTGGGGGAGCAGCTCTTTGAGTTCTCGGCCGCTACATTCATCCTCGGCATTGCGTGACTGCTTTGAACTGTGGCAAAGGAACACATTGGCCCGGCTCACGGGTTATAAGAGTCAGCACCCGTGCAGATGCCCTGTCAAGGAACATCCAGTCAGGATGGCGACTTGTTTGAGCATCCGAACCTCGCCTGTGCGGTTCACTTTGACTGTTGAGTTGGGTCAGTTGGGTGGTTTGGGATAATCAATGCGCACGCATACCTTCTTAACCTGAGTTTCTACGCCCCATCCAGAATTCTTGATGTATGAATTTGGGAGGACATGGGTGGTCCGTCCCAAATCCGCAGTGCAAGGGCGCCAAACCAGGCCATTGGATGTGTCGCGCGTTTTGAGTGTCGGAAACTTCTGCGAGGTGATGGACGCGCGGGGCAACTCGGAGAAGTGGAGACCTGCGGTGTGCGACTGGCTGGTGGCCTCTCGTCTGCTCTTCGGCGAGGAGATCTGAAGCGAAGTGAGTTGCAGAAATTGGTGGCAGCCATGTGGATGGACGAAATCCATTTCGCACCACTTTGAAACCACAGAAAAACCATGGTTCGCTTGGTATTCACAAGGGAGTCATCAACCCAGGGTTTCTTAGGTGGTGCGAAATGGATTTCGTCCATCCACAGTAGGCCCTTCAGTTGGTTGCCTGACATGCTGAACAGAGATGAGGTTGCCCAAGAGTTGTCCCTTCCTGCGTCAAGTTGGCCTTCAAGCGGTGTTTATGAAATTCGGGGGTGGTGTTGGGCCCCTCACCTACAGTCGAACTTGGCAGAACATCCAAGTGAACGGAAATCAGTCCGTGGCTTGCTAGGCAAGTCGCCGGGGCGAGTTACTTGCTGAGATGAGAAACTTCATGTCTCCTTTGAACAGCGAGTCAGGTCCTTGAGAATTGCCGGGGGTCGGACATGTTGGTTGAGGAGACTTCGGTTTGTGGGCGAAGCCAAAATTCCGCACCAGTTGGGGTGGATGAACTGGTGCATGATTTTTTGTCCATCCACAGTAGGGGCCGCAGACTTGGTGAAGGTGCCTCTCAGTGACGGCTGGGCATTTCCGTTGGATAAGAGCTCTAGGCAGCCCTCAATATCAGATTTCCCCTCTGACCCTGCTTCAAAAAAATCCCAAATGGGACTGGGCGTTAAATAGACATGTCCTACTTTCCCCCAGAAAATAAACCCAGAGGGGGCATGGGCAATTTGTCATTTTGTCATGAACTCCTGGGTGTGTCGTTGTTTGAGGATACCCCCTTTTGGGGGTCCCCTAAAAACGGGACGCACAGCCCTTGTTTAAAACACCCAGAGGTTCCCAGGTTTGAGACGTACCTTGCCAGGAGGCAGTGAGTTTGCGGCTCTGCGACACACTGGAGGCAAGCCCGGGACGAGCAAGTTTGGCAATCATGCTCACGATCCGAGTCGAGGGGCGTCAACTAGGTTTGATGCATGCGCGAGCTCAAATTTCATTGGGAATTAGTCACTGTCCATCATCGCCCCATGAAGGTTTTGTGATCATAGGATCACTGTCAACTCTCCTAGATGGCGTAGTTGGGGTTTGATTAGAATGTCGTTCTATTCAGCTTGAGGTGAAAAGATCTGTCCAAGGACAAAGAACCCTGTTTGAGCGGTCTCTTGTCCAGTTGGATGAATCACTATCAGACTTTCATGGGAACACGGCTCCGCACTGTGCAAGTGAGCCGTTGTGAGATCCCTTCCGCGACAAGTCGATGGATGACCAATATTAGAGAAGGCATCCTGGACCGGGGGGGGGCAATTGCAAATCTGTCGTGGCCATGGCGAGGATGCCCATTCACTCAGCATTACGTACTCCTATGTGAAGGAAGAAGGCATAGTACATGGTGGCGCGGGTCAAACCAAATGCCCTCGCAATTGCTTGAGTTCATTGAGTTCCTTTTCAGAACTGCCTCCAGAAGCCCGTTTTGGTTTGACATGACCTACTCCATGGTGGCCGGGGTCGAATTCCTGGTTTCGTGGCAATTGGAGTGAGGCGCGTATTCATGTTCACAATCATGATGGTGTTGTGTTTTTGTGATTTATTATTATTATTATTGTTATTATTATTATTAGTAGTATGAGTATTAGTATTAGTATTAGTATTAGTATTATGATTATTATGATTTTTTGTTAGTACTATGATTATTATTATTATTTATGATTATTATCATTAATATTATTAATGTTATTATTCGGATTATATAGTGTGATTGTTATTATTAGTATTATCATTATTAATATTATTAATAGTCGTATTATTATGATGCTTATTATTAATATTATTAATACTATTATTGTGTATCATTATTATTATTATTATAATATTATTAATATTATTAATATGAGCATGATGATGATTATGAGTGGTATTATTATTATTATTATTATTATTATTATTATTATTATTATTATTATTATTATTATTATTATTATTATTATTATTATTATTTATTTATTTATTATTTACTATTTTTATTGTTATCATTATTATTATTAGTATTATTACTGTTTATTATTATTATTATTACTATTATTACTATTATTATTATTGTCATTGTTATTATTTATTTATTATTATTATTATTATTATCATTATTATTATTGTCATTGTTATTATTATTATTATTATTATTTATTATTATTAGTATTATTAGTATTATTATTAGTATTATTATTAGTGTTTATTATTTATTATTATGTATTATTATGTATTATTATGTATTATTATTAGTAGTATTAGTATTAGTATCAGTATCAGTATCAGTATTAGTATTAGTATTATTATTTTTTATTGTTTTTATTAATTTTATTATTATTATTAGTATTATTATTGTCTTTTATTATGTTCTTTTATTATTTATTATTTACTATTATTATTTTTATTTCGGGGGTGCAGTAGAGTGGCTGTGTGTCCCATGAAACCCCTTTGGGTGGCTTCAATTCGGGGGGTAGCGGAAGCCATCTGGTTGCTGCTTGTTTTGTTTGAGGCTACCTTTGTTGGGCTTGTTTAAAGGGTAAACCACAAGTTGCAACCGTTGCCCTTTGCATAATCTACGGCGAGCTCACCCGGGGGTAAAACGACTGGCAAAGAATTCTTTACTTGGGGATCCAATTCGTGTTTCAGGTTTCGAGGGGTACCCTTTGTGACACCTTGCTTACTGGAAAACCACCAAAAAAAAACAGCATTGTGCTGTTAACCACCTGCCGTTTCCATCGTTGCCGCGCTGTCTCCAAGGAAACCGTTGCCATTTTGGGTTCCCTTTAGACAACTCACTTCCTGAGTTCCTTGACTTTTGTCACTTTTTGGGTTTGGAACATTTTCTAGGTCCCCCAATAGTGCCCTTTTACCCTTTTTTGGGGGAGTGTCTCCCTACTAAAATAGACTACAGGCAAAAGTTGGTACCCGTATTCTAACCTCTCTACTGGAGGACCTAGTTTTAGTGGCAAACAAATTCTTTGGTTGCTTTTCTTTTACCGCCCTCGACCTTTTAGCGCTTTCTCAAGGCCATCCTGCAGAAGCTGGAGCCGCGGGCCAGTCTCATCGAGAGCCTCGGATCGAGATCGACGCGAGTGGGTGGCGCGTCTCTTTTTGGGTTGGACCCCCCCAAAAAAAGTTTGTTCTTTTAGGTTTTCCTGGTGGATCGTCTGTTCTTTTTAGGTTGGACCCCCCACAAATGGATTTCGGTGTTCAACTTTTGGTTTCCCTTTGAACTCACCCCAAAAGGGATTTGATCGAAAAAGATAAGACACATTCTGGTGGGGTTCACAGTCCAGTGCCTTTTCTTTTTCGGCTTCCCGACCAGTGATGAACCACCAGGCGTTTGTCACCTTCTGCTGGAAACACCTGGAGTTGAGGTTTCAACAGGGGGTTTCTGTTCTGCGTGTCAAGTAACCCATGAGGCCGAGTTTCCCATGAGGAAATCAGAAGGGGATGCAAAAGGGAATGCATCATTGTTTGTGTTGTCCAGACCCCATATTGAACGCCACATGCTTCAAGAGTTCGCTGACCCACTCTGTTTCAAGGGCGTCCCAGATGGCGCACCCGCAATTTCTCAGGCACACAGGCTTGGTTTTTGCCGCTCTTGCCCTTTTTGTCCCAATTGGTCCCCTTTCCCACAAACCAACAGAAACACCCGAACAGGTTGACGAAGGCTGCGGCAATGTTCTGTTGATGTCGCACTTGTTGGAGTTGCGTTCACGGAAAATCCAAGGAAATGTTGGATTCTTTGGGTGTCGGGCAAAATCGTGGGACTCCCAAACTGCGCTTGTTTTGTTGGTTTCCCTTTGAACACCCAACAAAAGGGTTGGTACCCGGATGGTGCTGGGCACCCCAATTCATGGTTTTTGTTGGGAAACATTTTACATTTCTGCTCTTTGTGGTTTAGTGGGAAATCCCCACTTAACTGCTAAAAATGAAATTTTTGCTCCCCTTCCAACGTCAACCAAGATTTGGAGCCGCGCCCAATGCAACGAACCGCGCACGAAACGCCTTTGTTTGGCGACGCTTTGTTTTTTGGTTCGCCTTTCAACACCAAAGGATGGTTGGCACCCGGCCCAATGAACCCGAACACGAACTGAAGGCCGCGCTGAGGCTCTTGCTGCACCGAGTGCCTACCGTGAGCCGTACCAGCGCCAGCGACTTCGTGGACGCCTACCTGCAACATCAAGGGACCGGAGCTCAGAGTCGCAGAGTCTCGCGGCCTTCGGAGGCCAGGTCCCCCAGCTAGGTGCCCTTTCTCACCAACTTTTTTGGTTGGGAGGGTTCCCCTAAATAGACTACAGGAAAAGGTTGGTATCAACTTATTCTAACCTCTCCACTGGAGGACCTAGGATGTTTTCCTCCATCCAGCCAAGCGAACCAGGCAAGCAACCAGCCAAGCGCACGACCACTTTTTTTGGGGGGGAGGTCCAGAGATATGTTGAGACGAAGCTATCAGAATCAGATTCATTTGCGCGCACTTTTAAGAAATCAACATCCCTCTCATAGATGAACTTAGCTTGCTTGAAAACACCCCTTTTGGTTCAGTGGCACCCTCCAAATCCCATTTTGGTTCTGGTGGACCCTAAGCCCTCGAGAGATGGTAGCCCCTACAAAGGCCTTCGAGCTTCTCTTTGATGTCCTTGCCCGAGCAGGGCAAGGGACAAGAACTTCTTGGAAGGGATGTGTGTTTTCCCACAAAGGGGGCCCTATGCACTTGTACTGTTGTTGGACGCTGAACATGTTTTAGTCGAAAACGATGTATTTTACTTGTGTCAGTTTGGTGTTGAAGAGGATACCAGCGCCCTCTAGTTGTTCGCTGCGTGATCGCCTTGAAGCCAGAACCATCAGACTGTTTGGTATGCACGTCATGCAGTGAAGGCCGTTACCTCCTTCTCAAACATGAAGACCATTCCTTATTCCAGGGGGAACACACACACACACAGAGACACGCACACATGTCACTTTGAGGATTTCGGGCAGGGGCCCTGAACATTGACCAGGAGACATTGTGAGTTCTAAGTATTGAGCTTAGATGACACTGAGGAGTGATCAGCTGAAACTTTGTTTAGCAGCTTCAACTTGGTTTGGCAATTGACGATTGGCATGCACGGTGGACATTGCAATGCGCCTACAAGGTCGAATGTGCGAGTGTTACCTATCAGCAACTCGCCATTAAAAATTGCACAGTTCTGGCAAGCCCTCCTCAAAAAGAGGGACCCTGGACAAGGCTTCAGGAGAAATGATATGTGTGAATACAGCCTGCTCATTAGTCGGGAAAGGGATATAGCAAAGAATTTAGAGCCACAGAATCAGAGCTTTCCCATGGCACATGGTGATCTTTGTTGGAGAAATCTGCATGCAATGATTTGGATGGCCGGGAGATGTGGATGCAGCATGCGGAGGTGATGAACATGCGAGTGTAATGTGTTTCTTGTTCTCAGGGAAGGACTTGGCATGTAATTAAAACCTCAACCTAATGGAGGCTTCAATGGCAGAGCACCGCCAGCACTAGCCCAGCACAATGTTGACTCATGGCACATGGCTGTGCCGTTTTTGGGGCTACCCATTTGTTGGCGGTTTTTAACAGAAACCGAAAGGACAACCACCATTTTGGGGGTGTGCCCCAAAAAGAAGACACCCACACGTTCCCTGCCCGATTCGGGACGAATTGTTCGAATGTGTGGCTTTGAGGCTTCGCTACTGAAGGGACTGAGGATGTTCTCGACGCCCTTCGACGTGTTCTGCTAGTTGGAAGGGAGCCAAGGAGCTGTGGGTATCCGAATTGGCTTCTAAACAGGGAGAACCGGTTTGTAAGGACATGGTAGTCTGTCTCAGCTTTGTGTTGATTCCTCATTTACCCGAAGCATCAAAGTCTATCCACAGACTCCTACAAGACTCTGCTTGTGCAAGTTCGTGTTCCATATTGGGTAGGTACTCTACAAGGCCGCCTCGAACAAGATATCCTTTGCCGTTCAGCTGTCTTCTGACTGTTTTTGGTGGTCAAACTCAGAAACTGGCGCGGTGGCCCTCTAACCTCCCTCTTAGGGAGTGACTTCAGTGATAAATTATGATGCCAGTCAGGGGAATGTTGACCCCGGATTGATAAACCCCTTATTAATACTGGTGTGTTCCCTCCAATAGTACTGAACCAGCACTAAATCCAACGACTACACCTCATATTCATAGAGGGGTTTATTCATCCCTCTTTGACATCAGTGGTAAACCGAAAGTCTGCACGGAGAGTTTCATCGGCTCAGCCCCAGGCTGCGGCGCAAGGCAGCGACCCAGAGCCTGGTGAGCTTTTGCTTCCGCGTCGCGTTGCCGGCGCCTCAGAACGGCGATCATCCAGGTGCCCGTGGAATGCCAGCGAAAATTCGGGTGGAGTTCACCTTTCCCCTTCGTTTGGGTGCGCTCACGAAACTCAAGGGTCAAGCCTCGAAGAAGGCACTCCCCATGTTTCTTCCAGGGCACTCGGCCGCGAAGTCTGGGGTCGTTTTTTGGACGGTTTTTGGGGGTTGTCAAAGTCAGTAAATGGGGTTGTTTCCCTTCAAGTCACTTGGGGGGCGACTCTGATCATGGTAAAATAATGAGGCCAGTAAGTATCATCATTTGTGACTTTGTGCAGAAGCAAGGTCCAGCGAATGGTTAAGTGTTTGCACGGGACTGTTGTTGACCTGTTACACCAGTTTCTCACAACCAGGACTCGAGGATGTGGAAGCCATTGCAATTGTCCTGCGATGCCAACGATGTGGCCATGGCACTTCATCACTTCTAGCCGAACTTCTAGCTGAACATGTTTCGATAATGTTATATGTGTGATGTTCATTTCAAATATTTTTTTAGGATTAATCTTCTTTACATCGATAAGGTCTTGGGGGTCGCATTTTTTACTATGTATATATATATTATAGAGTTGTTGTAGTGGTACTCCGGCCGAATCGTCGTGTTGTCTTGCTTGTGGCGAGCGGCTATGCCAGTCTCGGCCTTTGCGGTATTCTTGGCTTGAGGACGTTGCCAAAAGGACCTTCAACGGATGTCAATCCATCGGTTCCCGTCGACCGGGGAATCGAACAGTCGTTGGAGTGATCCTGCGTGTATCTCGTGATGCAAGGGGGCATGAAAACCCTGTGAAGTTTATCTGAGCATTAGTTGTTTCTCAAATTCCATAGCGCGAGGAGGGCGACATGTTGAAACCGATTCCACTGTAGAACTTGATGGTATCAATCTACTTATATTCGTGTAGCTCAAAATCGGTGACACCTGAAGAGACTTCTGTCCTTTAAAACCATGGACACGGAACCCCCCAAAGGAAGAATAGTATCTAGGTAGAGGACTGACTGGCTCTAAGATGGCGTCCGCCGGCCACAAGCCACTACCCCAAGCGGAAAATGTGTGTTGTTTTACCCTGAACGCGAATTTGTGGTTCTTTCCAGTTGCAAATGCCATCAAACTTGCTCGTCCCAGCGGTTTCCCGGTTTCCCCACCCCCCCCCTTCGGCTTGTAAATACCATAAATACCATCAAACCTGTTGGTCCCAGCGGTTCCCCCGCCCACTTATAAATACCATCAAACCTGCTGGTCCTGGCCCCGCGAGCCCACAGTCTCCGCGCAAAATCCGCGCGAGGCAGGACCTCAGCGACGAGCTCTGCAGCTTTGTGGAGTTCCTCTCGCTGACGCCCAGGGCCCATGAGGCTCCGCCTGCGGCGCGGGACTCAGCGCTGCGTCCGGCGAAGCTGTGATCAAGAAATGGCCTGGGGGGCGAATTCGAGGGGTCCCTAAATTTGTTTCTCCCCTTTTGGGTGGTCTTAAATGGCCCCTTGTGGGCCATGTTCGGTTAGGGTTGCTTTCAGGTGATGTTCAAGATCTGGGTGATGTAGGCGGAAATATCGGGAGCGCGACTGGTTCTCAACGGACGACGTTCCATTATTTTCATTGAACCGGCCACGCCACTGGGTCCATTGAACTCGGGAGGGGCCTCTTCCCCTGAGTGCCGCCCCAGAGGGTTGGGCCCTCGTGTTTAAAGGTGCACTCCAACCATCTTTGGACAACCTTTCCAGTCGCTCAGAATGAACGAAACGAGTCTGGTTCAAAAAATACAAAACTTAGAGAGAGAAGAACATAAAAAGGAAACAAGAAAAGCGAAGATCTGGAGCCTTCTTTGGCGTGGACCTCGCCTGAGGTCCGGCTTTTGGCGTGGGCCTGCTACGTGATGAACGCCAAGAAGTGGGACCTCTCAGGCTTCGGGTTCCAAGATCTACGTGAGAGAAATGGAAATGGCGGCTCAGCACCGTTTTGGGATCCCATTTTGGCTGGTAGGTGAATTCACCACCCATTTTAGGCTGCCTTTAGTGGGGATTGGGATGTGGCAATCAAAATGAAACGATCGGAGGGGTGACCAAACCGCAGGTTTGGTCCATGTGTCCACTTACCAGGGCAACCCATTTTGGTATAGGTTTTTTGAGCCACAGCCAAAATGAGTATCCACACATACGGCTCCCCCTCAATAATGTTACTGCAATGGGGGCGGAACAACATGTATTCATCGATGTGTCTTGGCTTCAAATTGATGTTAAAGTGGTTTGGTGTCGGTTTCGAATTGAGTTAGTATTGGCTTTTTAAAGCCTAGTATGAGCGGAGTTGGGGCCGGCGGCCAAATTTGCTGGTCTAGGATTGGTTTGTGTATCGGCTTAAAAGCGAGAAAGGAGGTGTCTGAGAAGATAGCCAGATAGTATTTATTCATTTGGTGCGTCTATTAAGAGGGAGAGCGATGTTATACATATTTACATTCATACAGAGAGTACATTCCGTTACACTACACTACACTATACTGCGTTGCATATCGTTGCGGTTCGTTACGTTACATACACAACCGTGTTACATAAATAACCGTGCACTAGGCGTGCGGGTTCCAGAACTATATATATATATATATGCGTAGAGAGAAAGAGGGGGATACACATTTGCAAGACAAGGGCGCGTGTGCAATCATGGGGTTGTTCCGAGAGAAGAGGCACCAAAAAAAACAACAGCGGCATTTCCACCCCATCGTTGGCATGTGTGAAGTGAATCTGGGTTGATGTCGGGTTTTCAGAGGAAGCATGCTGACACGCAAAGAACTGGGGAGCCCAGGAGCGAAGTCTTGGTAACAGGAAGCAAACGGGGAGCCAAGGAGCAAAGCGTCCACGCCAGGTTTGGCAGGTTTTGGCCTTCCATTGCAAAGGTTTTGGCATAAAATACCATGAGTCCCACTGGTAGACCAATTACAAACGAGGGGAACGCATGATGTCCACGACATCTTCCAGTTCCAGTGTGACCCTTTCTGTATGCAAGTCAGGATTTTGAAAAGTGAACAAGTCAGTGCTACAACATGTCCATTTGGCATCCAGCTGCTTGCGGCCGTTCGAATTCTTGGCCTGCACACCTCACCCGTTGATGGCTCCGTGTCGCAGGTCTGAGCAGCGTTTGGTCGAAGCGGCATCTCTTTGTGGACCAGGCGTGGCTTCAAAGCAAGAGTGCAAGGGACAGATATGGGTGTGGGTCAAAATTAAGCCACCAGGGAACCGCAGGCTTTAGTGCTTAGTTCCATTTACCAGGGTTCCATTTTCGGTACATATTTTTGACCCACAGCCATATGTTGTTTTGGATGTTGTTGTTGGGGACGGATATGTTTTGTTGCCTTACTGGACATCTTCGTCATAGACCCAAAGTCCAAGCGAGAACATCCATATTGTACGTCCAGCGCTTTGTTTGATGCCTGTCTGCCGTTTACCCATAGTTTAGCAGGAGCGAGGCAAAGCGGCAAAGGGCCTGACGAAAGAGTGCGGTTAATTCTTTCTAGGAGGGGGATGGGTGTTGGAAGCCTGTACAAAGGGTTGTAGTCAGGTGACAGGCACAGCTTTGACTGAAGGACGGCTAGGTACTGCAGGGGTCCCTCAATCTCCCTTTTTGGGACCTCCAAAGGTGGCAGGTTGGAGTCTACCACTTTGCCACGGAAGTTGAACTCCGTGAGCCCTGCATTAGGGACCCTTCCAGATATTCCACATGATCTACGGGCCCCAGAGCCCCTGGGCTCAACCAGCGAACTCTGCAAGCCATTTTCAGGCACGGCTGCGGCAAGATTCGTTGCATATTCCAAGCCTGGTACGCCACCCAGCACTCAAAGGACCTCAACATGAAAACCCTTGCTTTCGGCTTTCGCCGAGGCAACTAAACTGGAAACCAGCCATTCGTATTTGTCTTATCCTTGCCAATTGGCCGCGGACTCAACCTCTTCCCCTAATCCCTGCAAAGCCTTCGAGCACATTCCGATCAACGGCCAAGGGAATAAACATTAGCAAGGGAGAGTTCCTTACCTGCTGTGATAAGATGGAATCTCAGGGCACATCAAACAGCGAGCAGACTCTTTCGGTATGAGGTGAACTTCCCCTTCGAGCTGTCCGAGGAGGCATTGGGGTCTCCGAGCAACAGTGGCCAGCGTCTAAGGAAGCTCGATGGCTCGACTGGGCCAATGTTCCTCTTGGAGTCTGGGAGCTTCCCTTCCTGAGCTTCAAAGTGGTCCAGTGACCATTGGATTCGCACAAAGGCCGCGGCCTTGTTTAGTTGGACTTGCCGCTAGCGCGCTCGTCGCGTCCAAAACGTGTGCAAGTCATGCAGCCTGTCCCAATCAGCACTTTAGAAAGTCAAAACGAACAAAAAACGTTCATGCACCCAGCAGTTGTCATGACCAGGCAGCCTCACTTGTTGTACCCATTCCACAATTGCACAGCACCTACAGATCCAATTGTCCAATGATATCCCTACTCCATGCTGATCAACATTCCACAAATGCTGACAACACGCATACATGTGCGCATACAAGTTCAATCCAACACAATACGCGGGTTGACCTGAGTTTGCTCTTGGGGTGCGTCTCCAGGGGCAGTGTTCAAGGGGAAATTTAGATGCGTCAAAAGCACGGGGTGGCAGAGTCCACTTTCTGCCACATCGGGGTGTGTGTTTTCCTAGTCTGAGCTGCATACAATTTGGATTGGTTCAATCCTTTCTGGGGTCTCTTATGAACAAATGTTACATTTTGACGCTTGACTAGATATGGCCAAAATCAGAATAGCCTGTGAGCAGACGAAACATGCCCCAGAATTTCAGTGGGCTTGTCTCAAATGGATATGTCCCCTAAAATGGTTTGTATCCTTTTGGTGTCCTTTTAAAATCAACCAACAGGGGGTGCCCAAACAAAGACACACACACACACACACACCATTGGTTTCCTTTTAAAGTCAGCCAAAAGGCATTTCCCCAAAAATGACACACCCAGAATATGTTGTTGCTCTGTTTGGGGTGTTGTTTGGTTGGGGGCAAAGAAGCTGAGGAACTTGTCCCGCGCTCAGGCCCGACCTTCTCCTGGGCCGGCGATCCCACCTCCCTCCGGGACTTGGTGGATGCGGCTGCTTGGTCAGCAATGGCGCGGACAAACGGCCTACGGCTCCATAGCAATTTGGAGAAGGACAATTCTTAAGAAGACTAAGGCTTTAAAAAACTTAGTCAAGATTCCCCAAAAAGGCAAAAAAACCTGACAAAACAGCTGCAAGCGCAATGTGTAGTCTGAACTTTGCTTGTTTTGTTTTGCTCCAAAATAAACAATGTTTTAATGGTGGTAACTGAGCTCCAGGGTTTTCAGGACTCAAACTTTTGCCAGACTCCCTCCATTTGCTGAAATGAATATTGTTTTCATTATTTTCCCTTGTTGGAGTTTTAACGGGAATGTATCACTGGAAATAGTGTCTCATGTTTTCCATGGGGCGAAGAAGCAAATGGAAGTCTTTAGACTGACTAATTAAGGTGGGTGGGCCCAAAGAATGTGTCTGTGTGCAAGAGAATATTCGAATGTGTTGGCATGTGCGTTAGTTTGGAACAGCATGGGATTGGGAGTGCTCAAGGGTCGGAAACGCGGGCATGAAGTGCTAGACCACCGCATCTAGGTCCCCCAGTAGTGCCCTTTTGCCCTTTGTTTTGGAGGGAGGGTTCCCCTACTAAAATAGACCACAGAAAACTGGGGCACCCTACCTCTCTACTGGAGGACCTAGTAGAGTCGAGTGTTTGTTCAAGGTTTCCCAAAACGAGGTGGGGCCAGATTCTGGCACATGTCCAGATGACTCGTTTCCATGTGCTTTTCACAGCTTAAAACCAGAATGCAGCAAGAGCCACTGAGTGGGGAAGTCATGTGGCAGCTGGCTGGGAGCACTGGATGTATTGCCAGGGGCGGGCTGGTCAACATGAGGGCCAGAGCAGGGCCAGATCAAGGCGCTTTGAGCCTTGGAAAACATACATCAACATGGACCCCCATCATTATTGCGGAATCTTCTGGGAACCCCCTTTGCGACGGAGTCATTCTGAGGTCAGACGTGGACATTCTGTGGATTGGGCAGATGTCCACCGCAAAGCCCGCAGCTCATGCTGTCGTTGACACCGCGTGTGTGTTGTCCAATTCTCGGAATCTGTTTCCTTGTTTGAAACGAAAACCAACAGGAAATGTTGACACTTGCCCACCGGATCTCTTGACACAAGGGTCGCTCGGGAGAATCATGACGATCCTTTTGCAAGCGTGTGTGAGCTGATGCGTGACACAGGATGTTGGAACCTTGCATTGCCGCTAAATTCATATTGATTTCGGTCAAGCCAGCTACCCTCCCATTCAAACACTTTGAATCCAGGGACAGCGCCTTCCTTATGAGAACTACCGCCATTGTTTCGGGACCTGGACCTCTTGTTGTCATGAAGATTACTTGGTTGAAGAAGTAGATGAGGGCAGGCGTGGAATGAGTTGATGTCAACTGAGTGAGCGGTTGCGTGCAGACAGGTTGGTTTGAACCAGCTGCCCCTAGGGTGCATGTGGTTTCGGCTGGAGCCATGGTCGAAATGGGTATTGGAACGCAGCGATTGCCACCCTCATGGAAACGTGACGCTGTGTGGTTCGCCTGAGGGCCTCAACCCCCCAACAAAAGCTTCCTCAATTTTGCTGTTCGCGGGACTTGCTGGAGTTTGGGACTGGACGAACTCCACTTCGCACCAGTAGGTAGAGGGGCTCCAGTTGGTATTTGTAGGGTTTCATCCGTCCCAACTCCTGGCATAGGATTTTGGTCCAGTTTTGTCCTTTCCTCCCGTGTTTCGGATCCGATTGCGCAACCCAAATGAATTTCAAGGGGGGAAGACCTCCAAAGCGGTTGGTGGACGTGAATCCCCTAAGCGAAGTCCGCCAAGTTGTCCCTAGTTCAGAATCATACCCACTTCTTTTTGGCTGCTTGGTTGGATCTTTGGGCTTAAACTTGGGATGTGGATTTTCCATTGGACCAGAAACGACCTTAATGAGAATCGGAAAAATCCACGACCCAACAAGCCCTCTGCAACGACCCACCAAAAGTTGAAGCTCTTCTTGCAGAGGGGGCGTTGCAGAAACCGAGACTTGACTGCTATTGAGTTGGATCTTTAGACTTTAACTTTTCGGGAAATCAACTTCGGGTATGTCCTCACTAAACCCCCGAAAAGTTTTAAAAAAAATGCAGGGGGTCGTTGCAGCAACCAAGCAGAAAAGTTGGGACCCAAATACTGGTGGACCCACAAAACTGTTGGACCCACCAAACTGGACTTGTGAATTGGACCTCTTTGCAGAGAAGTCGTTGCAGAAACCGAGAAAAAGTTGGGGTTCCGAAACTAGGTCCCCCAGCAGTGCCCTTTCTCACCCTTTTTGTGGTTCGGGTTCCCCTACTAAAATAGACTACACAGAAAAAAGAAAAGTTGGTACCAACTTATTCGAACCTGTCAAGTCTGGAGGACCTAGCAAAACTTCCATTTGCTGACATGAATATTTGTTATTTTCCCCTGTTGGTTTTAAATGAATCGATTTCACTGCTGGCAAGATGTTCTCATTTTTTTCCCAGGGGTCTTAACCCAATGGAAGAAACGTCTCAGCTTTGTTGCATTTTGCTTGGGTGAGTTCGGACTTTCCCTTTTTGCCAACGAATGGGTTTTCCGTATTAAACCACCTACAGGTGAGTCACTAGAGCAGAAAGCAACTGAGTCAGGTTTGGTCGGTGGAGCACATCAAGGACTCGGAGCTCTTTGCGCAGCTGCTGTCGCTCAGCCCCGCTCTTTGCGCGAGCCGTGAGTGGCGGACGCCGAGGGGTCGAAGTGGGGTGGGGCCTTGGTATGGAAAAAAAGGGACAGCACCCGCATTTTTTTTTGGAGGGGGCATGTTCAAAAAAGCGTAAAACTGAGTGTTCTATGGTGTAACAACTAAGGGTTCCAGGAACTCCCTCTGCATGAATTACGTAGTTGTGGTGAGAATGAGCCGATGAAAGTTTGTCCTGGACTCCTTTTTGAGGGTTAGTGACATGTAGTGAGGGGAACATATCCCAGTCTCTTCCAAGGGCAATTCAGCATCACAAGCGGGTAAGCGGAATGCGAACCTGATGCTGATGATTGGTTTCGTGTGTTCGTCCATTGGAGCTTTCTGAGGCAGGACATTCCGTTCGATGCGCACGCTCTCCAAATTGACGTGGAACCCAAGAAAGGGTCCCCCCCCTGGGATCCCTCTACAAAAGATGGTTTGGGTTCCATGGCTAACTGCCTCTAACAACAACTGGGTGCTCATTAGGTCAAAATGTGTTTTCAATAATTATGGGTCGAGCACCCAGAACAGTAAACTACCACACACCAATTGAAGCCTAAACTATCTGGTTGTTTCTCATAAATTTGGGGACATATTTTTTCTGGTACTTGGTTTCCCACCCCCTCCACCCCCTCCACCCCCTCCACCCCCTCCACCCCCTCCACCCCCTCCACCCCCTCCACCCCCTCCACCCCCTCCACCCCCTCCACCCCCTCCACCCCCTCCACCCCCTCCACCCCCTCCACCCCCTCCCCCTCCACCCCCTCCACCCCCTCCACCCCCTCCACCTCCACCCCTACCTCCCACCTCTCCAACCCACTCTTACCTCCACCCCTCCCTCTCCAACCCCCACTTTTGCCTCCCACCCCTTGCCGAAACAGCGGGCTCCCCTTTTGCGGCCCATCCATCTCTCAGGTCGCACGCCCTCCGTCATCCTTCAGCAGGTCCTGGCCTCCAACTTGTGCAGTCTGCTGCGCGCTCGGCCCAGAATCGGATCCTTGCTGGGGGAATCGCCCCGTCTTCCACTATGTTCATGTGCTGTTTGGTGTGTTTTATTAGTAATGCGAAGAATGAGAACAATAACGAGTACTATATGCATAAACAACTATATTAAACGTTTGTTTTTTGACATGAAGAGCACGGTCCGGCCAAGTGAATGGGCATGTGTTTTTGGAGGGTGCCGTTGAAGGGATTGAAGGGGAGCTAAAAGGAAACCCACTGTTTGGAGGGTCAAGGAACTTGGAGAACCCAAGTGGCCCCTCCGAACTTGTTGCCGATTGCTGACTTAGCCTTCCTGGAAGCCAGAAGAGGAGTGCAGCTCTTGCTTGGTAAGCCAGAAGGGAAGAGATGAGTGTCTTCTTGTGTCGTTTACTTTCCGGACCCCTGCTTTCCAAAAGGCGAAGAAACGGGCCAAGTGTGAATGGACATTCGGACACGAAGTTCAAGACATGTTTGAGTGTGGGTTGCTTGAGTGAGAACTTGCTCCTAGTCTGCTCTTGAGTGTCAATGCGTCGTTGCTTAGAGTCGGCTTGCCTTTTGGGACATGTATTCTCGGGGACCCTTGACGAGAATTTGGAATGGCAAGGTACCAGCCACAGTTATGTGCCGAGGAGACCGGTGTTTTTTGCTAAATAAGTGAGCTGTTGAGCCGAATAAGCCATGAGCTTGTGTTGGCCAATGCAAATCAAATGGTCGCCGCCTGACTGCTGCGTCAGGCCTTTCCAACACGGCGGCTCCCACGGCAGTGCAACTCGCACGGATCATCCTGCAGCACGCGCTCGGACGCCCAAGCGGTTCCGGCGGTGGATGTTGTAGAAGCTACTGCACTCGTGGCATGGACATGTTTATTGACCTCAGGGAGATGTGGGTGATTGTGGGTGACCATTTCTTCAATTTTTGTCAAGGTCTGGGTGGTTGGACCAATGCTGTTTTTTCTCCCTTGATGTTGGCCGAGAAAATGTGTACTTTGTTTGAATGTCAGCGAGGTAGCGTTCGGGGGCACCCAAAATGAGCTCTTTGCATATCCTGGCAAGGGGCTGGGGGATTCGCACCGCCGGTCCTTTGTTTTAGCATCCTGAATGAACTACCAGTCCGGCACCCTCCAACAGCTGTGTTTTTCAATGTCCACAACCCAAGTCTCGCGGCAGGAGCGTTGACCGTAATCAGCTTATAAGAAGATGGCTATTGTGAACTGCCGTCAGGAATAAATTGTTGTTTGTCCTGTCCATTCCCCCAAAAGTAGCTGGCAACCTAAACTGTTGCGAAGCGTAACTCGCAGGAGATTCAATGATTCACAGCAGCTGGATATCATTTTGAACGAGATGGACATGTACCCAATGACATTGTCCTAGCTTCAGGAGGCCATGTAAAAGCTTGACTCGTTTTCGTTTGTTGAGGGTTTGTGAAAATAAGCGCATTGCAATGTTGAGGTAAACGTGGTGCTTCTCACCAAGCAAGCCATCATTCTCAGGACACTAAACTAATCGCCTTGCCAGATTGCTCGGGTCACCCAGCCCTCATTGACAGTATCCCCAACTGTGAGCGCAGCTGATTTGAGGCAGCTCTCCATTTACCCGGAGCTTCGAACAGTTCGTGGCTTCTAAGGATGCGACACAGACATACATAGCTGATGGTCAGAGTGTTCAGTTCCCCTCCAAACAGCTTTCCCACCAATAGGAGGTTGACCATTCCGTGACAATAGCGGTATGCGTCGAAATTGTGGGACCCCCAAAATGTTGTTTCTGTCCTTCCTGTGTCCTATGTTCCTTTTTGCCCCCCAAAAGGGCACCCCCGAAAACAAACACCCTTTTCAACACAACAGGCAGTCGCAATAGCTGGAGGTATGTAGGTTATGCAAGACTCACTCCCTGTGTTCATGACCTTTAACAACTTTTTGGGAAGGCCGTTTCAGAGGCGAGCCAAAAGTTTGAGGACGTTGGCCAGTCCCCTCAGGAAGCGAAGGAAAAGTGCGGGGGCAATCGAGTTTTGAGGCCTGTAGACAGCACCTCCAGCAGTCAGGCGAGGGGGTGTGCTGCGGCCCCTGTCCATTGGTAGGAGATATTTGTGGTTCCTTTTCGGGAAACCCGGGAACCCCCCCCCCTTCCCTTTGACTTGATAGGGAAACCAAAAAGAAACCCAGCCATGTTGAGCGTCCCCGACAAGAAGGAACAGATGGAAAAAAGGGGAGAATATCATGTACCAGGAAGAAACGATGTTTCATACTCAGGGTGGAGGATGCGTTTGTCCGTTATCATGTAAACATTTGCGGTGAGCCACAGAATCAGCGGTCTAGCCGGGCTTGCATGTACGGCGCAAGTCGGAAATCCTTTGGGCAAATGTGTGGCGACCTCACGAAGGGGGCAAACCGACCCTGACGGAGAGCCCTTATGTTCGTCATTGTGCGGTGGGTGAATTACTTTGATTCATGTTTCAGCCAGATACTGTGCTGTGAAGTCTATCTTTGGAATCGCCCAAATTTGCCAAAGGCAGAACTTCCCAGAGCGTTTTGAAGAGCCGGCTGGAATCAATGAGGGTCAGATCAAAGCAAATCCGAGGGTAGTTTTTCTCCAATCAGGAAGCTGAGACGAAGGTTTAGAAAGACTACTTTGGGGAAGCCTCCTGTCCACTTTGAGGGAACGTGTCCCAAATTCAGAGCGGGTGAGGCCAAATTTCGGGCCTGCAAGGCCCTCCCAAAGTTATTCAACTGGTTGAGACGTTGCTGTGCAAAGGGAGAGACCACCGTTTTTGGGGGCAGTTGACTCAAAGCAAGCCCCATGCCAGGAACAAGTACAGTCTATTTTGCGGAGTGTCCATCATATCCCCACCCTCCTCCCTCCCCTCTCCCCCTAGAACAACGGAAGGGCACCAAAGACCTCCGTGGCGAGTAACCGATCCTTGCTTTCGGTTGCCATGGCCGATCCTGCTGCGCTGCTTTGGGCGGTTCGGGAGGATGACGTCGCCACAATCCGGGCATTGCTGATGGCAAGAGTCACCTGCCTGCTCTATGGGCTTTGAATATATATATATATATATATGAATAGATATGCATGCATGTGTATATATAGATACACAAAAAAGCATGCATGTGTAGATATATTAAAATAAATTCACACACACATACACATGTGAATACCGTGTTTTTGCGAAAGTATCCCTTTCTTAGGTTGAAAGGGAAGTAAACTGCTCTTTGAGGTGTCCCAAGTAACTTGTGCCGCTCCTCACAATTTCATCCAACATGTCGCGTGCATGTGCCAAAGCTATACAAATCCGTTCCGTGTCATGTTGTGTTCCCCGCAAATCGTCTCCCCCCCCCCCAACAAAAAAGGACAAAGAAACAAAGAACAAGCTAACAAAATCAAACAAGCAAGCGAGCGAGCGAGCCAGCGAGCAAGCAAACAAACACACAAACAGACAAACGGACGAGCCAACCAACCCAGCAACACATAAAACAAAACAGATGGATGTTAAGACTTTAACTTTTTGCCAACTAATGGGTTTTCCGTTAAACCACTAGAAGTTAAACTTTTAGCAGGGGAGCAAAAAGCAACCGCGAAAACAATCCAAACACCCGGCTGAAAAGACCTTGTAGCACACATCCGAAGCTGTTGTCTGAGGCCGAGGTGAGCACAGAAGACTCGTGCGGGAATTCAGCGCTGGCTGTCGCCGTGCAGCACGGCCACTTTTACAGCACGCTGTTGCTCGGCTTTGTGGTACAGTCCGTGGCCTCCTTTTCTTTCCTTGGGCATGTGAATGTTGCTTCCCTCTACTTGGTGGTTGGAATTGGTGGTTTGGTGGTTAAGGAGGCGCTTCCCGTCTACCCTCTACAAGAACCAGGGGGTCAAATCCCCAAACCACTAATCTACGCGTTCCCTGAATGTTGGGTGTCCCGTTAAACCCAGCCAAAAACAGATTCAAGTTTGTTCCCTACCGTCTAGGTTTTGTGCGAATTACCCATCGTCAAGTTGCAAGCCGACTTGTTGGGTCGGAAAATGGTTTTGCTCCCAACCGCGGGCTACACATTGGAGAGAAGCATCCAAACACACCTCATTTGGGAAACAGACTGGAAAAGCATCGATGTTGCTTTGATGTTTCAAAAAGTGGAAACTGCAAAACACAACTTTCTCTTGGATAAGACCAATTACACCGAAGTGTATCCTCTAAAAATGACACACTGTGGATGTTCATTTCTGCTAGGGTTCCCTACATTCCCCTTTTGGTATGTCTTAGCACCACATGTTGGGGCACTGAACCGTGAAGCTGCCCGATATTTCCCCGAACATCACCCCAGCAAGTCCACTAGACAGTGACCCCCAACATGGCTATACTGGGAATGAACATGCTGTGGATGAACGAAATCCGATCGCAGCACTTTGAAGCCATGGCAAATCATGGTTTCTTGGTATTTACAAGAGTATTATTTTTATTCCAGGGTTTTTTAGATGGTGCGACATGGATTCCGTCCGTCCACAGTAGGGTACTGTCTTCGGGCTGAGGCTCCTACTACACAGAGGCGGATCGCCTCAGGCGGGCAACCCGCGAACGGGCGTGAGGCCCATCCATTGGGCAGCCAGCAGAGGCGACGCGCTGCTCACCAAGTTGCTGGTGAAGTTTCAAGCGAATGCTCCTCGCCTCTAAATCTTGGTGGCTCCCAGCCATCCGGAATCTGAGGGCAGCCCAGTAGAATCCTGCCGCAGATTGGATTCTGGGGCCTGTCGGGCAGTCCTTTTGGGATGTTTTTTTTGGAGGGTACCTTTTGGAGGGGTCCCAAATTTTGAGACACGCCCAAAACGAAAGTCCTTTGAATCTATAGTTGGCGAGTTTAATCGTGTGCGACTTGTGTGTTCCTTGGAATATATTTGAGCAAGCAGCCTTTGATTCCCGAGCAACAAGGAGCTTGGCTTAAACATGTTTAAGCTAAGGGTTGGCCAAGCCTGGCACGGGTTGTGCGCAGACCCATGTAGGAGGTGCGTGCCTAAATGCCCGTCCACGTTGCCATGGCACCCACCAGAGGGTCCATTTCTGAGGGAAAAGATTGGTGGGGTTCCAATGTTGGTGGACGGGAGGGCAATCAAGATGACATTTGTCTTTGATCTATGAATTTGATGGTTGGGCCAATGTCAAAAAGGCTCGCGATGGTTGATGTACACTGCCTAAAAGGGCCAGCGTGTGATAGCATAATTTATTGTGATGGGTTTGTCGCTAAAATCATAGTGGATAAATCTTGAATTCCAAATGTAGAGTTGAAACTGCGTTTGATTGGAACAGCCTCGTGCCAGTTGAAGTTTATGCCCAAGCCAATCCCAAACGCTCGATTCCCTTAGGAAGCCACCGGATTTCGACGCCGGTGTTTGGATCGCTTCGTTGCGCGTTTGTTCCTAGTGCGCACCACAGTTGTGGAGGTTTCTTAGCTCTGCGCTCTGCCGAATTAATGATTGCGCTGTGTGGGTGTTTTACTTGGTTGCCGTGGTGCTCGCCGTATTGTTGATTGCCTGCTCCTCCTTTTTTTGTTGTCCATATGTTGGCTGCTTATGACTTGTTTTGTGGCTGTTTGTCGTCGTTCACAGCTGTTGGGGCTGTTCGGGCTGTTTCTTTACTTGTCCAATATGCTTGTTCTACGAATCGGACATCTCACCAAGGATTTAAGCTTCGGGGTTCCTTGGAAACATAGTTGCGATAGACCTAGGGCAAATTGGCATTTTTCCGGTTCCCTGCTCTGCATCTCATGGCGCTCCGATCGGAGACCCGAGTCAAGGTTCAAATGAAGCCAACCGTTGCAGGGTTGACCGATTCGGGGGCGGAAAGATGGGCGGACTAGGGGAAACGATTCGGCGAACAAAACCCCCCGACTTGCGAACCTTACGAGCCTTGGGGCTCGTTTTTACGGGGGTATTTTGGAAGCTCGAAGTCTATCAAGACCTTCAGAGATGAGTTGTTCTCCTGTTTGTTGGAGGAGCCCTTTTAAGAGCAACGACCGATGGATGGGTCTAAACTCACCTGGGCAACTTTGGAGAAAATTGACGAGTGGCATTGTTTCCGCGTGCATTGGGTCTTTATAAAAGCCCAATGGCTTCCTATTGCAAAAAATGGAAACACCTGGATGTCTCCTTTTTTTCGCGACCCCCCGTCCCCCTCCCACACCCCAAAAAAAAGTGGTGGCTGTCCTTGTGATTTTCCCTTAAACCCACCAGAAACAAGGCCGCCCCTCCCCCCCGGACAAAAATAAATAAATGGTTGTCCTGGTGGTTCTCCCTTAAACCCGCCAAAAAAAAGGCACCAACGTCCAAAGAAAGACGAGCCACCGCCATCTGGAAATCCAGGTCTCCGCCCGAGACGCCGCGGGCCTCTCCCCGGCAGACCACGCCTGGCGCGCGGGCCAGCCAGCGCCTCGAGCGATTTTTTGTTTTTCGAGCGGATTGACCGGAGAGGAGGGGGTGGGGAGGGGGTGGAGGGGTGGGGATGGGGGGGGAGGGGGGGAACGGGGGGGGGGGGGTTCTTTGGGGGGTTGGGCAAATGGGTCTCGCCGTTTCTTTTTTGTGGGGTCCCTTTTGGAGGTTGGTGTAAAGGGACGCCAAAGGGAGAACTATTACAGTAGATTTTGGGCCTCCCCCTTTATCAAGAGGCGCCCAAATGTGTTTACACAGCTCAAAGGGAGTGCTTTCAAGACACACTTCCGAAACAATTGTTGTCAACTCATGTTTAGGTGTTGGCCTGACTCTGGTCAGGGTACTTTATACCCCATTTTGGGCGGCTCAAACCGCTGAAGGGGGTTAACCGGCTTACTACATCACAATTCTTGTTGGATGGTTTCAAGATCACTATTGTGTTGACTAAGTTTCTCTTGGTGTGATTTGTGCAGAGGACACACACACACACACACAAGGAAGCCTGGGAAAGCGAGTAGCCCCCTGGGGGTTGCTTTGTCAAGGAGACAGCGAGGGAATGGACACTTCACCCAGTCTGAACGTCTGTTTGTTTCCTTCCGTCTGGTTTCCTAAGGATTCCAAGGTGTTTTTGTCCTGTGCGTTGTGCTGGTTGGTTGGGTGTCATGCCGGACTAGCTTTTGGTGTCTATCCCAAACTCTATGCCAAACTGTTTCTCATTTAGAACTATTATGATGGCAACTATTATCAGGGTCAATCTGTTTCGTGGACCAAGGGCCACGCATTTCGAGGCGGAGGTCAATCCCCTGGTACTCCGAAGTCGTAGTAAGGCCTTAAGTGTTGTTATGTGGTTTGATAGCTGGCTGTGGTGCCCCAAAATGGCTTGCCCTGACAAACGGCACCAAGGACCTTGTACTTGCGGCTGTTTTGGTGGTGAAAAAAGTTGACCCGTAGCCAGATGATACCTCCCCTGCCTTCGACTCGTCTTTCCGCTTTTGGCCCAGGACCTTGCGAACTTCCTGAGCGGAACGGCCCAGAACCCCGAGTCGGAGTGCCCCAAAGGCCACCGCGAGTGGATGCAGTTTCTGGTGCACAAGGTGACTTGGTTTCAAGAGCTCTGACGTCTGTACGATCTGCAGATGTGCATGTCGGTGTGCGTGTGTCAGAGACAGACAGCATGCTTCCTTGACCAACGTATGATGACAAGGCCAAGGCATTCATTGCAGATCCTTAAGGCCATGGCCGAAAGTAGCGAAGAAGCTGCTTGGGATGCGTTCAAAAAATCAATCATCAGCAACGAAGCTGGTTGGATATGTTCAAATCAGCGCCAGGTGATGTATCCGGACTATGTCACTCGCAAAGCCATCCCAGTTTTCGTCCATATGGCCACCGCAGTGGCGGTGGCTGAGCATTGGCTTTGCTCCCGAGATGAGCGGCTTATTGCCATGCCCATGGCGACCTTGGGTTTCTGGGCTCAGGTGGCAGCTGTTTTTTGAGACAGCTGCGTTTTCTCGATGTTTGTCGAGAGAGGGTCCTTGTTTGGCCATGGGCACATGTGGCTGAATGCATCATCCATATATGAGCCTCTGGTGTGAACCCAAAGGGGTGTGAAATGGCCATAGGCACATATATATATATACATAATCTGAATACACATGTTATATATGTTACCATATATATATATATATATTGTTTGATCCAAGCAGGGGATATAGCTCTGGTGCGTGCCCAGGTTTTGACTTCCTGGTGCCCTCAGCGCTGGGCTTTGCGCAGATCCTCCTGCGCATGGATCCCGGCACAGCTCCTCGACCGCGGAATGCGCGGCCGGCGGCAAAGATCGTGGGCTGGTTGGCGAGGTCCCCCAGAAATTGGGTCCCCTACTGAAATGGACAAAGAAGAAAGTGGGTACCAACTTATTCTAGCCTCTCTACTGGAGGACCTAGGAAGCATGAGTCAACTCATTCCCTGAGTTCATGGACTTGAGTTACTTTCTGGGACCATTTGCGTCGCGAAGAAAAAGCTCGGACTTCGTTTGGCCAGCCCATGGAAGTGAGACAATCAGAAGGAATCATGGTCTTTGTATCCTCAAAGAGACATCTCTTGCTTTTAGAGGCCGATTGGAGACAAGTTCGACCCGCAGATCCACTGCTCTTGACTCAACGTCTCACCACCCAGCCCACGAGCCGTTTCCAATGCAAAGCGCTGCTTCTCTCACGTAGCGAATCGTGCCCTATACATATATGGTCATATACATGCAGATATGTACGTATGTATGTGTGTGTGTGTGTGTCTCTGTGTGTTTGAATGCATTTTTGGCTACACCAAGGTAGGCTCAAACCCAGGGGGTTCTCTTCTAGCGCATCAACCATGCCTGGATTTAAGTCTAACGTGTCTTTTTCAAAATTAGGCAATCCAAGTGATGGGTTCCTCTTGGCCTACCATTTTGTTGAAGGCCATCCAAACCAGGGCGTCCCATTTTTTTTACAAACATGACGTACAGGGCTGGGGGTGGTGGCGCACTGGAAGTGTTGCGAAAACCGGGTTTCGCGGTCTGTGCAAGAGATTTCCCCACAACTTAGAGGCCCTACAAGTGGGATCCCAGTATACAGATGCCTGTTAAGATAGTTGTGTGTGTGTGTGTTTTTTTCTATGGGTATCCTACAATGGTGGTGATCCTTTCAGTTTGCCTTTAAGATCCACAAAGGGAACCCTCAACAACGCCAGCCAAAGTTGTTGACCACTCAAAGGATTCTTGCTCGTAGCAATGTGCTCCGACCCAGTAAGACGCGCACAGATGCAGGCTCCTCTGGGGATTCCTTATTTCCGGCTCGCGGAGTATTGTAGTTCATCCAGGTGTCCGAGCTACTTGGATCCTCCAAGAATGGCAGAGAGAAATGAGAACCGCCAGCGAGTTGCTCAACTTTGATTTGGGGAAATCCAGTGACCCCTGTCAGATACTGGAATGGAGCTGAACTGAGTGGATCCCTCCCATGTGCAAGGGATGCATGGTGCCCATGTCCAAAAGCAAAGTCTCCTGTTTAGAAACTCGCAAAAAAGAAGAAGAAATAAACAAAGTATGTGTTACAAACAATAGCAAAGGCAGCACCAACATGTGTGTTACAATAGCATAGTGCAGCATATATTTGTCTAACTTCTTCCTGAGTCCCCCCTGACCGCTTAGCTGAGGTGGCGAATGGCGACGGCATCACGGAGCGATGTTCTCCCTGAGAAATGGGGGTTGATCAAAAGGTCCTTTACATGGGACGACCATTGGGGAAAGCCACTGAACAGATTATATTTCCCAGAAGGGAAAGGTTACCCCCAACACTCATTGGGGGCCGAACGGCATATTGATCAATCCGCAAATGTTAATCCAGATGAGAGGGAAGGGTTCTGCCCGAAAGTGACTGTCCTTTAAAGCTGCCTTTCACAGTTTCTGGACTTGAAACCTTTTGGGAAGATAATTTTAGTACACAAGTCTTTCTCTGTGACTGAGCAATTCACGGGGGCTGGGGGGGGAGGGAGAGTGCAGAGGGACCCCAAATCAGATCTCTCATCCGAGAATTGCACAGTCAGCGTTCAGCCAGTGATTCCCCAGGAGCTGGTACGCCTCATAGAAGAGGGGGCGACTGTGGCTTCTTTGCCCAAGCCAAGGCAGCTTTGTGTCTCAGCCGAATGGTGTGAAGCATTCACTTGGCTTCCGAAGTTGGGTATCGGCTGTATCAACTATCCAAAGTTTGTTCGGCCCCAGGCCAATTCGACCAGCAACATCTGCTAGTCCTGGGATACGAGACCAGGCTTTGGAAGCACTGCGCATGGCCCATATGAACGGACTTCTTTGTTTGTGAGCCTGTTTGCTTCCTGGCTTTGTGGCAAAAGTTGCACGAAGCACAGAAGGATCCGAAGACATATTCCGCGAGAGGTTGATCACTCTATGGGTGGTGATACATTTTGACAAGACAAGAGGTCGGGTGCGGCTGTAATTGACCTTGCAGTGAAAGTGTTGGTAATGTGAGAGGCGATGAATTCGGCAAGGGCACTCATATGTATTGCACAGCTGTGCTGTTGTTATTGTGCACGTTACGATTTGCATTGTGTTTGAGTTTGTGCTGCAGGTTGCAGCATGTTCCTGCTGTCCGTACCGCTTGCGTTTGTGTGCATTGTCAGCGTGTCTTGGTGACAAAGTGACGTCATTGCTAGGCAGCTGATTCCTGATCTTCAAGCATGTTTGTTGCTGCTGCCACTGCTGCCACCGCCACCGCAGTCGCCAACATGTTTAATACCTGTGTTGCCAACCCTGATGCGGATTTAACTGACAGCTAGCTGTTCGTATCAACACTAGAGACCCTTGTGGAAGCCAATCGTACTGGCATGCCTTGCCTCACGCAATAAAAAAACGAGATAGATACTTCCAGTGCTCGCCTTTTGAGGTTCCTCCACCTGGGTGCTGAAAGGCCTACGGACGAAGTACTGCACAGTCACAGGCACCTGCATCGAGGAGTTTGATCACTACTGCATTCTGCTAGATGTGCCGATTGGCAAAGGGAATCACAGGCCGTTTCTTTGTTTGATGGCAATGGATGTGCTAGCCCAGCTCTGCCACTTGTTCTTGTGCCTTTGCACGCTGTTCAGCAACCAAGAGCATCTTTTACGAGCTGGACCGAGTGGAGCTATGACGATGCTGGCATGTCATCCCTTGCTCGTATGTTTCTTGCTGCTTCACTGCGCCACGATCCCCGGAATTTGTTTCCTTATCCTGGTGCAGATCTTCCTGATCTCGCGGAACTTGACCATGAGCCTCAGCTGTTCTGTGGTATGACTAACATGATCTTGCTTTTTCAAACTCGGGGGGCTTCCCAAACGCAGAAAGTATTCCTCCAAACTTCTGTCAGCTGCCATGATTGGAGGGTGTGTGCCTGTGTCAATACACTGAAAGCGACATGTGTGTTTCTGTCTGCCCGGATCCACTAGCGCCAAGGAACGAGATGATTCATCAGCGCAGGTACGACCATTTCTGGACCCACCACCGGGTGTTTCGGAACCCGTTTTGCAAGGGCAGTGCGGCCAGGAACTGTTGGGACTTCTGGTGGTGGCGCACACGCGCGAAGGAAGAGACCTTGAAGCCTTGAAGCCTTGTGACATGATGTGAGGACCACGGCGCACACGCGCGAAAGAAGAGACCTTGGCCTTGTGACATGATGTGGGGACCACGGCACTGATAC
The DNA here is from genome assembly GCA_963377175.1 of Effrenium voratum. Classification (NCBI taxonomy): domain Eukaryota; class Dinophyceae; order Suessiales; family Symbiodiniaceae; genus Effrenium; species Effrenium voratum. Next base: position 158,684 of record CAUJNA010002090.1, on the reverse strand, counting down.
GGCCTATGCGGAGACCGGAGCCTCAAGTTGCCAGAGCGATGTGGCTCTGGTTGTCAAAACGGTTTTGGGATCCCATTCTGGGGTAGGTGAATTCACCACCCATTTTAGGCTTCCCAGTTTAGTGGTTGGATTGAATCGGATGTTCACTGGGGGTACGATTTGGCCTTTGACCCATGGCCATGTGTTCAAAAACTGCCCGTGGACTCCGCGTTCTGCTCTGTGGTCACAGCCTGCGTGGCGGAACTGGCGCAGCGGCTCCGGGCGTGGGCCACGTGGGCGCCGAGGCCCGTGATCTGACAGCCTACGGCCTGGCGGAGCTGGAGAGGTATCTGGATGAGCGGCCGATGCAGAGGTTTGGTTTGGCGTTCAAAAGCAACGCCATGAAGACCAGCAGAAACGAAAAGCGGTTCTTCCCATGCAGAGCTTGCAGTTTCTGCGGCACGGCACCACTGGAGAGCCACTTGAGATGCGGCAGACGGAAATGGTCACTTTCAGCACAAGCAGCAGAAGAGACGAAACCTGTCATGGATATGGATATGGAGGGTCACAGTAGGGCGCACATGAGAAGAAAAAGAAAGAAAAACTCGGGGCTGCGGAGGCTATTTGGCCGATTGGGATCAGAAAAAGGGAAAGCCTCACTGGTTGAGCAGTTCGTTGTTTGAGCAGGTCGATCGCCCACGATGCCTGTCTTTGTGGACTGTGGTGCTGGCCTCAATGCTCGACTGACAGGTGTTTTGCCTTGCGAAGGCTATGATGATCATGTTAGGGATATAGCATTGTCATTTGGTATAGGCTTGGTCATCGACCCCACGGTGATGCCTGATCACGGAACATGAGCATTTGGCCGTAGACAGTTGGAGAGGTTGATGAGGGTACTTATGTTCACTACCAAACCGGCATGGCATGAAATCAATCTAGCGTTGATCACGGAAAATGTCACCTTGAAGACTTGTTTACGGTAGCCAGGAAACCAAGCACCAGTTTAGGCCGACAGATCATTTACTGCTTGTTGCAAAGCAGCCATTCACTGGTGCAGGTATGTTTGATCCTAGCATTCTGCGTCGTTTCCTCACGTTGTTGTGCGTCAATCCTGTGCTTGCCGCTTCGTCACCCGCAATTGGTGAGAGGCCTTTTGTTTCAAACGCTGGACAGGACCCCTTGCAGCCCAGGGACAACTTGATTTG
>CAUJNA010002090.1:77500-147500 GCA_963377175.1 Effrenium voratum | reverse complement strand
TGCTTGTCTTAGCCCCGCGCGCGCCAGCTCCTTTGCGCCTTCCCTCACATGCAGGGGCGAAGGGTGGTCAGGGAAGCGTCGCCGAGCAAGAGTTTGGTTTGTGGAGAGTTTGGAACTTTTCTGTGTGTTCCTGGAACTTGTAGGTGATATGCAAGTTTCTTGGAGCGGAGCAAAAAACTGCTTTCTCCCCGTGGTGCTTATGCGGCCGCAGCGTGGTTGCCTCAGCGCCGGGCTTCCTCTTCCTGTTCTTCTGGGGCCTTGAACTTGGACAGGGGCGACGGGCCGTCAGTTTTTGCTTGAGCCAGCGGTTTGGGAGCTGGTGTTACGGACTCAAGGGGTTACCGGCATTCATGGCATCTGGTGCGTTTACGGCAAAACTTATGGGCGCTCTCGCGTTGCTCTTTTCTCCAAATTCACCTTGCGGCGTTCCAACCGCGAAGCTGGACACCTAAGGAGAGCGCTAATTATGCGCCCGTGGTTCACCTTGCGGCGCCCCAGCCGCGCAACGCGGTTGGTGCTCTGTTCTGGGCCACCCATACGGCGCCGATGCGCTTGCTTTGCATATCTCCGGTTGCCTTGCGGCGCCCCAGCCACACAATGTGGTTGGTGCTCTGTTCTTGGGCCTCGGGCATCACTGCCCCTTCCGCCGAGAGGCCGATCGCACGCGACATGTCGGAAAAGTCTGGAAAAATTGCTCACCGTATAAGTTGCGTTTTGTTGGCGCGCAGGACCACTCACTGAATCTCGCCTTCGGCAAAAGACTCGAAAATGCGGGGACCCTTTCAACGCAAGAGAGGAAAATCACCTGCAAAGAAGTCAAACCTTGAAGGTTCGTAGGGGGCTATGCTTTGTAGGGGCACCAAGGACCAACCACTACTGCGTTCCTTGGAAACAACCCAAAAAAGAGTGCACACCCACCTTTTCGTTCTTTGGCACTGGGTCAACGTGCTTGACCACGAATTGATTATGGCACAGGTTCACATCCAGATTCGTCGGTGGGGGGCATTGGGTGAGGTGGCTTTGACGGTGTCGTGGTTTTGGGCCAGTAGCCCAAGGGCTTGTTTGAAGAGCCAATCACCAAAGACCAAGTACCGTTTGGCCTCTGAAGTTACAATCTTGGATGGCCAGAAATAGTGCACCAACGCATCGCGAGGCATGCCGGTGTGTAGCAGCCCACGTGGGAGTCTGACGCTAAACTTTTCAAGAATCACAGAACGCCCTTCCCCTGCTTGGTGAGAGCAACAAGCAAGAGCTGACACAAAAAGCGCGTTCAACATATTATGTTCGCGTCATGGGAGATGTGAGGAGAGCAAGCATGTTATTCAGACTGCTAGTTAGAGTGCGCTACAATCATAAAGCGTATTCAGACGCTATCATGATTGGCATATGTATGTGTGTACAATGTATTTGCACACACACACACATTGGTGTCTCAAGGCATAAGTGTGTATCTGTTAAACAAACAACAGAAAGGCGGGCATGTAAACATACGTGTACATCTGAAGCTGTTGGCATGTATAGGCATGAAGCTGTGGATGGCACGGTTTCTGGTGTTGCCAGCAGGCGTATCGCAAAGTCCCGAAGAGGTGGGCCATGGGCAACCCATGCTGATCTTTGTGGTCCTTCGATTCAAGGGCAAACCTCGTATGTTGCCCTCCGCAAACTGGCGGTCTAGGTTGGCTTGGAGGTCAGGGGCGGTTTCTCATCTAGGAGGGCGTGTTAGCCACCAATGACCTCTCTCGCCACGTTGCCATGAGTTTGATTTTCCAGGTACCCTCCCGCAGGTGCCATGCTTTGGCTAGCTAAAGGGTAGGGGGTGCCAAACATTTGGCGCTTGCATCAAGGCTCCTGCACGCACTCGGGAGCGCCTGCTGCAACAGACCTTGGCCCTGCTGTCTTGCTGCAGCCCGCGCCTGAGGTGTTAAGCACAAGCCATTTTCAGCTGGGGTGTGTTTGGTTGTTGCTTAGCAGCACCTTAGAATGATGAATGGTATTTTTCAGAATGGGTCACAGCCAGTTGAAAACCTAGATCGAAGGAAAAATAAAGTGTAGGTGTCTTGTTTTGAGTTGTGCAATTCTTTTTCTTGTAACAGGACAACCTGACTGCAATCTTTTTGCACAAGCTCACGATTGCTCCAAGTTGTTCAGTTCTCAAAGGGAAACAAGGCATGGCTCAGAATGGGTCAAAGGAAGGCGCCGAGAGACTAACCGCCTGGCAACCTTTGATTTCTCCACACATGTGCCTTGATTGTTTAATGGTGATACAGAAAAGTTATGTTCAGTTAGGTGGTAGTATTTAAATACATGAGCTTGTTTATAGAAAGATCTAATTTATACGATTGCCGAGATATTGAGGGGCTTTGACGTTCACTGTCACTGAACAGGCCTTTGCAAGGAAACGTATTGCGACGTTATTTTTTCATTTGGCGTACGCGCTCAGCTGCCCAAATCTGTGTGCGTGTGTGTGTGTGTGCATGAGCGCGTGCGTGAGTGTGTGAGTTTGTGAGTCTCCGAGTCTCTGCGTTTGTGAGTCTGTGAGTCTGTTGAGCGAGTGAGTGAGTGAGTGAGTGAGTGAGTGAGTGAGTGAATGAGTGAGTGAGTGAGTGAGTGAGTGAGTGCGTGGGCGTGCGGGCGGACGGGCGGGTGGGCGGGCGGGCGGGCGAGCGAGCGAGGGAGGGAGGGAGGGAGGGAGTGTGTGTGTGTGTTGGTGTGTGTTGGTGTGTGTGTGTGTTTGCGTGTGTGGTTGCGTGTTTGCGGGTGTGCGTGTTTGTGTGTGTGTGTGTTACGTGTTTGGGTGTTTGAATGTTTGCCTGTTTGCCTGTTTCTGTGTTTGCCTGTTTGTGTGTTTGTATGTTTGTGTGTTTGTGTTTGTTCCCGAAAGCATCGCGAAGGGTTCTTTGGAAAAACGGTTGCCGACTACACAGCTGACTTACTCAAACTGACTTACGCAGCCTGACTTACACATCCTGACTTACTGACTTACGCAGCCTGACTTACACAGCCTGACTTACACAGCCTGACTTACACAGCCTGACTGACGCAGCCTGACGGACGCAGCCTGACTGACACAGCCTGACTGACGCAGCCTGACTGCTGCAGCCTGACTTACGCAGCGTAGCTTTCGCAGCCTGACTTACGCAGCCTAGCTTACGCAGCCTGACTTACACAGCCTAGCTTACGCAGCTTTACTGACCCAGCCGAAGCTCGCAGCCTTTAAATTCTATCTTCTTTCTTAGCCGGGGGTGGGTCTGGCGGGCGCTGGGGGGATGAACCCTCTGCGGGGATCGTGCGTGTCGGAGCGCTCTCGCTGTGGTGCCGTGCGAAATTCAAAGCTCGCGGAGGAACCCTCTGCGGAGATTGTGCGTGTCGGAGCGCTCTCGCTGTGGCGCCGTGCAAATTTCAAAGCTCGCGGAGGAACTCTCTGCGGAGATTGTGCGTGTCGGAGCGCTCTCGCTGTGGCGCCGTGCGAATTTTTTACGTGGCCCGCGAACCCTCTGCGGAGATTGTGCGTGTCGGAGCGCTCTCGCTGTGGCGCCGTGCAAATTTCAAAGCTCGCGGAGGAACCCTCTGCGGAGATTGTGCGTGTCGGAGCGCTCTCGCTGAGGGCGCCGTGCGAATTTCAAGGCTCGCGGAGGAACCCTCTGCGGAGATTGTGCGTGTCGGAGCGCTCTCGCTGTGGCGCCGTGCGAATTTCAAGGCTCGCGGAGGAACCCTCTGCGGAGATTGTTCGTGTCGGAGCGCCGTGCGAATTTTTTTACGTGGCCCGCGAACCCTCTGCGGAGATTGTGCGTGTCGGTGTGGCGCCGTGCGAATTTCAAAGCTTGTCGACGAACCCTCTGCGGAGATTGTGCGTGTCGAATCGCTCTCGCTGTGGCGCCGTGCGAATTTCAAAGCTCTGCGGCGAACCCTCTGCGGAGATTGTGCGTGTCAAATCGCTCTCGCTGTGGCGCCATGCGAATTTCAAAGCTCGTCGACGAACCCTCTGCGGACATTGTGCGTGTCGAATTGCTCTCGCTGTGGCGCCGTGCGACTTTCAAAGCTCTCCGACGAACCCTATGCGGAGATTGCGCGTGTCGGATCGCTCTCGCTGTGGTTTTTGCAAAATTTAAGTACAAAAGTAGTACGCGAAGCACGCTCCCGCAGCTCCGGCCTGAGAATCGCAAGTTTTAAGTAGAAAAGTAGTATGCAAAGTACGCTCCCGCATCTCCGGCCTGAGAATCGCAAATTGTAAGTAGAAAAGTAGTACGCGAAGTACACTCCCGCAACTCCGGCTTGCAAAAAAGGGAGAGAAAGAGACAGAAGGAGAAAGAGAAGGAGAGAAAGAGACAGAAGGAGAAAGAGAAAGAGAAGACACAAACCGAAAGAAAAAGAGAAAGAGAAAGAGAGAGAGGGAGAGAGAGAGAGAGAGAGAGAGAGAGAGCGAGAGAAGGAGAGAACAAGAGAAAGAGAAAGAATGAGAGAGAGAGAGAGAAAGAGAAAGAGAAAGAGAAAGAGAAAGAAAAGAGAAAGAGAGAGAGAGAGAGAGCGAGAGAAAGAGAGAGCAAGAGAAAGATAAAGAAAGAGAAAGAGAGAGAGAGAAAGAGAAAGAGAAAGAGAAGGAGAAAGAGGAAGAGGAAGAGGAAGAGAAAAAGAAAGAAAGATAGAAAGAAAGAGAAAGAGAAAGAGAAAGAGAAAAAAGGAAAGAAAGAAAGACAGAAAGAGAGAGAGAGAGACAGAGAGAAAGAGAAAGAGAAAGAGAAAGATAAACAGAAAGAGAATGAGAAAGAGAAAGAGAAAGAGAAAGAGAAAGAGAAAAAGAAAGAGAGACAGAGAGAGAGAGAGATAAAGAGAAAGAGACAGAGAGAGAGAGAGAGGGAAAGAGAAAGTGAACGAGAAAGAGAAAGAGACAAACCGAAAGAAAAAGAGAAAGAGAAAGAGAGAGAGAGAGAGAGACAGAGAGAAAGAGAAAGAAAAAGAGAAAGAGAAAGACAAAGAAAAAGAGACAGAGAAAGAGAAAGAGAAAGAGAAAGAGAGAGAGAGATATAAAGAGAAAGAGAGAGAGAGAGAGAGAGAGAGAGAGAGAGAGAGAGAGAGAGACAGAGAAAGAGAAAGAGAGGCAGAGAAAGAGAGAGAGAGAGACAGAGAGAGAGAGAGAGATAGAGAGAGAGAGAGAGCGAGATAAGGAGAGAACAAGAGAAAGAGAAAGAGAAAGAGAAAGGGGAAGAGAAAGAGAAAGAGAGGGGGAGAGAGAGAGAGAGATAGAGAGCGAGAGAAGGAGAGAGAGAGAGAGAGAGAGCGAGAGAAAGAGAGAAAGAGTGGGAGAGAGAGAGAGAGCAAGAGAAAGAGAAAGAAAGAGAGAGAGAGAGAAAGAGAAAGAGAAAGAGAAAGATAAAGATACATGTAGAGAGAGAGAGAGAGGGAAACTGTTAACATGAGTAATATCATAGATATACCATACCATTGTTGCATTCCCTTTCTCATACTCGCTTGCGGGATAATCGGTGTCTAGTTGGTGTGCGGGTGTGTTTTTCTGTGTTTATTTGTACGTGTGCGCGTGTGTGCTTTCGTGTTTGCGTGGTTTTGTGTGTCTGTGCTTCTGCGTTTCTGTGGTTCTGTGTTTCCGTTTTGCATATGTGTAGCTTTGCGCGCTTGCGTGTTTGCCTGTTTGCGTGCGTGCACGTTTGCGTCTTGTCGCTTTTGCGGTTTTGCCAGTTTGCGTGGTTGCGTGTTTGTGTGTTTGTGTGTTTCTGTTTGGGTGTGTGGGTGTGTGTTTCTGTGTGTGTTTGTGCGCGCGTGTGTTTGTATGTGTGTGTTTTTGAGTTTGTGGGTGGGTGGGTGTTTGTGTTTGTGTGTTTGCATGTTTGTGTGTTTCTGTGTTTTTGTATTGTGTGTTTGCGTGTGTGCGTGTTTGTGTGATGTGTGTTTTGACTTTGCTGTGTTTTGTGTGCGTGTGTGGTTTGCGTGTGTGTGTGTGTGTTGTGTATGTGGTTGTGTGTTTGTGTGTGTGTGCGCGTCTTCGCAGTTGTTTGTGTCTCTGTCTGTGTGTTTGTGTGTGTGTGTGTATCTGTGTTTGTGTGCGCGCGCGCGTCTTTGCAGCTGTTTGTGTCTCTGTCTGTGTGTTTGTGTGTGTGTGTGTGTTTTGTGATTGTGTGTGTGTGTATCTGTGTTTGTGTGTGTTTGTGTCTGTGTTTGTGTCTCTGTTTGTATTTGTGTTTGTGCCTGTTTCTGTGTGTGTGTGAGCGGTTCATGTGTGTGATGTGGTTGTGTGTGTGTGTCATGTTGTTTGTCTGTTTTGGTTGTGTGTGTGTGTGTGCGCGTCTGTGTTTGCATCTGTGGCTGTGTGTTTGTGTTTGTGTTTGTGACCCCTTTTTATTGTGGTTGCAAAGGCAAGACAACAGGAACACAGTTGCGCCATTTTGAGGGCCCCAAAAAACACGAGCCACCCATATGGAACAGACTCAAACTCGGTGAGGCTGGAAGCCGCTGGATACTGGTGAGTGCCTGGGCTGGAATGAAGCAAATGGATGTCCTTTGGGGAAGCCCCAAAATTTGCGTGGTTGTTATGTTTTAAACTTCTATTTGCCAAGATTATGCCGAATTGTCCCTTGTTGGTTTTAAAGGGAATCTATCACTACTGGATTTGTTTTTTTTGTTCCAGGGGGCTTAAGCAAATGGAAGTAAAACGTCTCCAAAAGAGGTACCTTGACAACAGCTCAACTGGATGTTTTCCTAGGGTTTGCTGGGTGGTTCAAAATCAATTTATCCTCATGCTACATGGCGGTGGTGTCCCTTGTGTTGTCCCCTATGGAAGAAACGGATTGCCCCCGCCCGTTTTGAACAGCTGCTGTTTTGGCTTGTTACTTTATTTTTGTTGCTAGCATCCAACCTGACCGAAGGTCCCTACAATGTGTCAGGTTTCAGGTTCGAGAGAAACCCAGGTGCTGGGTTCGTGGGTTAACTCACCTGATGGAACAGGTGTGAAGCTCACAAACACTTTACCGAAGGCGACTCCATGGCTAAAAGTAAAGAGTGGATCACAGATGTTTGGTAGTGATTGGGGGGGGATCATCATCATTCTAGGAGTACCCTACCCATTCCTGGTCTCCTTCTCAGAATTCGTTTCACGGGCAAAGCAGTTTTCTGACAAAGAGTGGGCGAAGCGAATGGGGAATCAAACCTTGGAATGTCCTTTTTCCGAATCGGAAGCGCAAAGGATCAAGCGGAGCTGTCCTCAAGCTGCAGTCACCTTCCGTCTCGGGTGAAGCCTGATGAACTGGGAAGGCGTGTTTCAGTGGGAACGCATTTTGGAGATATGTGGCTGAGTTTTAAGAGTTAGAACCTCAAAAGTGACTAGTGGACATGAATCCCGACCTGATTGATGTCCACCAAAGGGTCCCCCAAAATGAGCGGCTCGTCGTGTTTTGAGGCTATGGCTGCTTTCCAGGCAAGCCAAATGAAAGACCGTGGCGCCATTTTGGAGGTCCCCTGAAGCCACACCCAAACGGAGAATCATGGCCATGTGAGTATCTTTTTTGTGGGCCTTTCTTTGTTTGAGGGGCTTGTCTTAGTTGTGTGTTCTTTGCGGGTGTTTCTTTTGGTTGGTTTTCCAGGGGAACTCGATCGAACAGAACCCAGCCCCAAATTCTTGGGCGTCCTCGTTCCTTCGCGCCAGGCAGCTCTCGGTCCAGGAGTTGGTGATGCTTTGGACAGGCGGCTTCGCTTGCCTGCGGGGAAGCCCAGCGCGTCTCGCACGCGAGCCGGTGGCACCCGTGTAAAGGGAAGGTCCCGGTTGATTTCTGGGCGCAACTGAGGACTCTGTAGGCAGGTCATCACAATTGTGTTTTGTCACTGCTGCTTTAGCATCCTCAAGCTTTCACAACTCCAACTCAAAAGGAATCTGACAACTGGCAATGGGTTTCACCGAGTATCAAGTGGATCAATATACTTGCACCCCACATGTCATCACACATGTTGTCGGGTGGGGCACAATCCACATCCGGGTTGATAAAGGCTAAGGAACAGTCCGAGCCAGAAGTAGGTGCGGCCATGTAGATTCTGTTCATGTTGGGTAAAGCCTTTTACCAGGTTTGATTTTGACTCAGGTTCCTTTGGTGTCATAGCCGCCTGCGGCTTTGAGACGAGGTTAAAGCGTGGCTTTAAAAGAACGTCAACATGAGACCACTCAAGAAACATAGGTTTCACATCCCAAGTGGGCAACGGACTGGCACAGTTTTGAGGCTAGCAGGTTTTTGGAAGATTTCGGCCTGACCGGGAGGGTTTGACCTAAAATCCCGCTGAACTTGTTTAGCCTTTGAAGATTCACCAAATGGGGGCCATAATCCAGGATCTCTCATTTGGGTGGCGAAAGCTGAGGTATTGAAATGCCGACCTTTGGGCGTGCCAGTTATGTTGTGTCGAATTTAGGAGAAAGGTCCTCATTTAGAAGACCATCAGAGCACTTGTTTGAGTAGTTACCCTGCTATTTTCTGGATGAACTCCTGCCCCAGAAGACCATCAAGTACCATGAAGCGCTGGCATGTTTCTGTTTCCAACAAGTTTCAATCTTCTTTCAGCAACTTGCCCTGAATTCGACATCCCATTCAGCCTGGACACCTTGAACCGCGCTCAGGCTAAGAGCTGCCCGCCCCGCGCAAGAACGGGCGCGCGCGAGTGTTAGGTCGTGTCGTGATGCGACGTGGGAATCCTTGACGCGAATAGCCCCAGACCTCAATTTAAAAGCAACTACCAAGGGGTGGCATCGAGAAAAAGTTCCACTGCAATTGCGTTAGCGTGTCATGGAAATGATGGACCCCCGGTGGGGTGAGAGATGTCACTCGGAATCGGTTCGGGCTGGTTCCGTTGACTTGTCCTTTTACTTCAGTATCTCCAGCAAAAGGGTGCAAACTCAGGTGATGACTATCGCTACTTTGAGCCGGCCTTGCATGATTGAGCATGTGTTCTGAGCTGATGACCAAACCCACAGCCCATAATCCTTTTGTTCTGACTGCCCTTGCAGTGCTTGATGGTCGCGAGTATGATGTGCATCAGAGCGAACTGAGTCAATCTAGAACTCGATAGCAATCAGCCGGAGCGGGGAAAGAAGACCCTGTTCAGCTTGAGTCTAGTTCGACTTTGTGAAATGACTTAGGAGGCGTAACAAGTGGGATCTCCGGTAATCTTGAAATGCCACTACTCTTAGTGCTTCAGTTCCAGCCGGTCAATGCGCTGGTGACTTGAGTTCCTGCATTCCAGCACTGTTGTGGGGGCTAGGCTATTCTGTCCTCTTCGTAGTCCTTGTTTTGTCGGTCGCCATTGGTTCCCCTTTGAAGAACAACCAAAAAGAGCCCAGAAGTTTCTTGGCGGTTTAACTTCGGTTTTTAGGTTTTTAGGGCTTGATGGGCGGGTGTCCATTTAACCCACCTAAGAATTAAACAATTAGCAGGGAATCTGAGGACAGCCCAGTTTAGTTGAAACACTCGGCAGTCAGCTCTCGCAGGTCTGGAGGACAAGGCAAGAGTCCGGAGTGATGTGCCAGACTCGGCCAAGGGATCACGATAGGCTGACAGACATGTGTATGGATGGTGTCAGAATGAGACAGCAATACTTCAATGGGCCTTTTTTTTTGAGAGTACCCTTTTTGGGGTGGTGTTAAAGGGAAAACAATGAAACAGACACCGTGTTGTGGGTCCCCAGAAAAACACAGCCAAATTGGGCAATGCGTCTTATTGGTTGGTTTCTTTCGGACGCCATCCACAAGCAGGTTCTGTACATTGCTTTTTCACCAAATCGTCCAAGGATCAAGGCATCAATGGCAGGACCATGTGAAGATACTGGTTCATTCGGCGCTGAAATCTTAAGTGATGCCAAGTCCATTCTGACTCCCCTTCCACTTGATTCCCTTGATTCACCCTTGCTTTGCTACTTGGTGTCTTCTTTGAGGGGTACCCCCATTTTGGGTTTTGAAGGCAGACCAAAGGAACACGGCAAAAAACAAACACGAAATCCATTTTGGGGCCGAAAGATGGTGATCTCCTGAGGTCCGCGGAGTTTCTGGCGCGTGGGGAACTGCCGCCAGCACTGCCGCAGCAGCGGCTCCAACAGGCCGCCTCCGGGGGTTGCGGGTGGGCGGTAGACGTTTTCTTGGTGGCCCGAAGAGTGATCTGAATCCCCATATTAAATTGGACACACAGTCACACACACACACACACGCACACGCACACACGCACACACACACACACACACACACACACACACGCCAACAACACGAGGAAAGGAAATAGCACCAGGGGATTTAGGAATCCTGGGTCAATGTCAATGTGGTCGGACACACCATGGTCTCTTCTGATTTGCGGGGAGTGTTGACAAATTGCTGACCCCTTGACGAAACTTAGGGTTCTGAGATAGCAGATCCAGTACGTGAAAGGGGCATGACAGAACGTTCTCCGAGTGCTGGAAGTTGTCACGGATATTACCTCAAAACTGGTTGGACATGATTTGCGGAACTTTGTCCACAAGGTCCCCAATGATAATAAGTGGGGGTCCGCTTTGCAGAGATTCCTTAGGTGATGGCCTTAGGGTCTCATCTTAGTCCGAAAAAGAGTTACAGGCGTTTTGGTTCTTCGGTTGCTCTTCTCGTTTCACCGCCGTCATGTTGTAAGAGGTATGTTGAAAGTACAGACAATGCACAGAGTTGCAAGGGGTATTTTCGAGATGTGAGTGCATTGACGCCAAGAAAGCCGACCAGCGCCAACAAATTTCAGCCTCATGGATGCCAGCGTCAAAGAAGGACCCGTCTGAAGTTAAACAGCATGATTAAATGAAGTCTGGATATGTTGGCACACAAAACATGGAATCTGAATGGCCAGCTCAACAAAGCATAGGATCGATCGTCGTTGACTTGTCGGCAGCTCACGGTTTTTGTTTCGGAGCCCGTGTCTCGAGTGCCATTGGGCAAAGTGATCCCTTAAAAGGGTTTCCGAGCCGTTTCAACCTCCAAAAGTTGCAGTTTTGGTGGAAACCACCAGCAAATTCCTCAACTGTTGAACTCAGTTCCTGAGTTCCTGGACTTTATACTTGTTGGAAAGACCATTTGTAGTGGTGAATACAAAGTTTGGACTGTTTTTGGGCCATCCACTCTGAGTCAAAGGGGAACTCCAGTGACCCCTGCCTTAGGAGTTGGCCCAAGCCGGTCCATCCCCACAGCTTCAGGTGCTCCGGAGCGTGGCGGACCTGCAGGGAGATTGGCCCCTGGAGGCGCTGAGAGATTCCGCCGCAGTCTCCGAAAACCCGAAACCCGCAGTGTATGGGTGCGGAACAGGCATCCTAACTTTGGACCATCAAGTGCAACATCCTTTGCAGCTACCAACAGATAGCTCAAGGTAGGCAGTCCAAGAGTTCAACTGAATCGTGGCAAAATTTGTTGCTTCCCAAAACATGAACTGGCTGCGTGGGAGTTGTTGGTGTCCCCTGTTGGTTTTAAAGGGAATCGATTTCACTACTGGAAAGATGTTCTCATTTTTCCAGGGGGCGAAAAAGCAAATGCAAAGGTCCGATGAACATGGGATGACCATTAGGGAAACCACAAAAGATATATGATGTGTACTACATGGAAAAGGTTACCCATGGTCATTGTTTGGGGCAGGAATATTGATCTACCCTCATATGGGTGGATCTCCATAAATATGGGGAACCTCTTCTTGGTTGGTTTCCTGTTGCCTTTGCTATCCACCCCATTACCCTTGATCTGTGACAAGCAGATTTGCATGATGCAAGAAGTTGCGCAAAGACAGTCAGTGAATACAGTTGTCCTAATGTTTGGACTGGGGGTCCCTTCATACACCTGGCAACAAGGGGCTAAGCAATAGTGAGGCCAAGACGCATGTGCCCATGTAGAGGCGCTTGTTCTGCCTGGGTTTGCAGAAGGTTCACCTGACTCCTGTAGGCATAACGCAGGTCAGGTGTGCAAACATCGAGACTTAAGCCTTGTGTTGGTATCTCAGAATGTGAATCTGCAGAGGCTGGCTGCAATCGCAACAGTTCGCGCAGTCGAGGTGTCCAAAAGTTTGTCTAATAAGGGGTTATGGCTTACCAGTGGTCCACACGGGCCATGTTGGCAACCACGGGTAACCAAGGTCAGGTGACGCCTTGCTTGAGATGTTTGGTGTCGGTGCAGTAGAGCTGTTCACCCTGAGCGGCTTTGGCACAAACCTGCATTGCAGGAACATGCCTCCGGGGTCATTGTTTTGACTGGTTCTGGGGGTTATCAAAGTCAGAAACTGTTTCCCTTTAACCCACCACTTAGGGGTTGACTTTGATCATGGTAGAATAATGGGGCCAGTGCCTTGATTTCTCCAGATTGGCATGAGTGGTTCCCAGCCACCAATGCGCATCACTTGCCCACGGCAGCACGTGTATGTCCAAAAGCCAGTGTTAGGACTCACTTGGTTTATGCTTTTCAAGGATTCACATGTCAACGCGGGTACCCAATTGTGTGATTGTGCACATGGTATGGAAGAAAGCAAAATCACATGTAGACATGCATATATATATATATATATTATGCTAAGACCCCCTCCCAATACCAAGGTTTTTTGTTTATCTTGACTTGTGGGGCAAATGATGGATGCTTGGCAGGGCAGACGCAGAGGTGACTTCCAGCAACCAATTGGACAGTTTATGAACTCATTGCTGTTTTTTGTGAATAGTACCACAGCGACATGTATGTTTGTAACATATACAAGTGGTGGCCATGTTTGGCTCAAGTCACAAGTTCTCCAACCCAGCCTATGCGTTGATGCGATTCGTATTCCGAACTCTTGCACCAGCGTTGCAGGACAGCACAACCATTCCTGTTGGACACAAAGCTGTTTCCCTGCGATTCTCACTTCTGCCTCTAAAATCAGAGGTTTTGCGCAGTTGGTGTGTAGAAAGGTAGGTGGGGGTGGATGGCCGCTAGTTGGAAAGCGTCATATCTACTCTGCACTTCCTCTTTCTCCACATGACTGAAAGCGCTGCAACATAAGGTGTTGTTGGTGATTTGTCACCTTCTTTACGGTAGCAGGTGTTTCGTCTTTTGAGGATTGAAAAAGGCAATAAGTCCAAGACGGCTTATGTCGGCCTCAAGCATGGTTTTGATTGGAAACTTTGATGTTTACACTGGTTTCGAGCACACGTAGTAAAGCAACACAATCTGTTTTTGCAGCTTGAGCCTCATAAAATGCCAGTCAGGAACCTGAGGCCATCGGGGGGCTGATGTCCGTACCAATCATTTGGCCATACATTGCGCACCAAGCAACACCCCCAAATCCATGTCCAATTGATTCTCAAATGGTTGCTATACCAAGTATGTTGACCCAACCTCATTTGAGCACGTTTGGTGAAATCCTGCCTTCATGGTTGTGTGAACCAAACCAACATTTCTGAAATGCCAAAGTGGGCCACCCGCTTCATCACCTTTTACTGGGGTTTGAACCTGGGCCTACGCCCCTTCTCAGCCCAAAAACAGAACCTGAAGAAGATGAAAGCTCTGAAACTTGCACAGGCCCAAAAAGAACAAAACAGACAGAAAATCTGGAATGCAAAACCTTGTCCTTACTAGATTTTATTTAACATTTCAATTGACATTTAATTAAAGCAATGTTTGCAAGGGAGCTCATTTTCAAACTCTATTTTAAACCTAAGTTCTGCTTGGACTGGTTTCGTCATGAAAACAAATACCACTGTTGTCCAAGCCACATTTAATCTAAATACATTTGGGAATGAGCTCCTATTTGAAATGACCAATTGAATAACTGCCTTTAACTCCGATTTGGAAAGGGATTTTTTATTTAAATTCTAATGGAATATAGATTTTTACATGAACTATGGCCTTTCTAATTTCCATTCAAAATGTCAATTCAATTTGAAGCAACATCTTATTTGCAAAGGAATTCACATTTGATATTTCGGAGGTTCAAATCTACTGATTCTAGATTGATCTGCTCAGGATCCGCTTTGATGCCCTCGAGATACCAGGCCATTGTGGTTATTAGCCCTGGAATGGGATAGGATTGAATTTGCCCGAGCCAGTGGCTGTTCATTAAACAGATTGAAATTGTGCATTGAAATGGTCTCAATTTGTGTAGGCTCAGCATTCCCCGCAAATTTAGTTTATAAACTTCCAAGTCTGGTTTATAAACTCTAAACTCTTGGACTCCTGGCTGCTGGATGAGGGGGAGGGGGGGGGGTCCCTGCCTTCTTGAAGGGGCCAGCAACTCTTCAAGGGGAGGGGGGGGGGGGAAGAGTTCTAGCAAGCAACCACCCCTTCAAGAGTTGCCAGCGGACCCCCCCCCCCCCCCCCCCCCCCCCCCCCTCCCCCCTCTCCCCCCCCCCCTTCAAGAGCCACGGAACCCCCCCCCCCCCTCCTCCCCCTATAAACCAGACTTGGACGTTTATAAACTCCAACACTGAATTATAAATCAGTCAGTTATGTGATCTATACTCATCCAATGACACATAACGATGATCAAGCGCTTGTAGTCATGTGTTCTGATCTTTAGCAGGACCCCAACTCAACGCGACTTTCTCATTTTAAAGCAGGAAAACCTTGGTATTGGGGGGGGGGGTCCTACCATATATATATATGTATATGTAGTATTACACACATGGTACATTCAATCAAGGACATGTAGGTGTCCATGTGTTGAAGGAAGGGGCAAGTGACAGATCATGCAGGGGGTTGTGAGCATATATATATATATATACATATTTTTGTATGTATTTACATACGGGTCTGAATTTTAATTAGGGACCCTTTGGTGGACATCATGTAGGTGGGGATCCATGTCCACCAACCACTTTGGACGGGGTTTCCCTATTAAAATTCATAGCCATATAGGGGGGGGGGGTTCTCAAAATAGGGGACCCCTTTAAAGAAAATTATTTATTTGAAGCAGTTTTTAATTTGGATAAACACAGTATGTATAGATGTATATATATTTTTCTATAGATTTACATACATGCTATGTACAGTAGATGTGTCATGTGGATGTCGGGTCCCGAATCCTTCGAACCAAGGTGCGGCTCCTGTGGCGAGTGCTGCACTCCAGAAGCAGTGCTCAGGAGGCATCGGGGAGCAGTGCCCAAAAGGAAACGTAGGAAATCAACTCAAAAGCGGTTTATGACACAATGTAGACAAAGTGGTTGGTTTTATATGTGTTTATTCTGAAGAAAACTCCGAAGTGATGTCCACACTCAAAACTTGGCAAAGGAAAGATATCTCAATCCGCCGGCCGTGCCGGCGTGCTTTGTCTGTCTGCAATGTCTGTACTGTGTAATGTGCCACTGTTCCCTTGGCGCGGATTTTTGCATCGTCTGAATTGAACACACACCCCCTCCCCCCCACTCCCCCCTCCCCCCCACCCCGCAGGCTTGCTTCTGCCCTCTGCATTGCTCTCTCTTCGCTCGCGTCATTTCTTCGTGACCTTTCCTCTGGTTGTAGCTTTTCTTCCGTTGCCTATTTTCTCGCGTTGTTTTTGCTGCCGCTGCTCTTGCGTTGTCCGTTCCTCTGGCTGTTGCAATTCTTCTGCCCCTGTTCTTGTCTCCCTTCTGCTCTTGCCTTGTGTTTCTGCTCATGCCTGCGGCTGTTGTTTGGTCTTCCTGTTGGCGGATAAATAGTCAAACGTTCTGCTTCAAGTTGGGTTTCTCAAGAATTTTGCAGATGGTCAACACCACCTTTGAGCCTTCTTAGACGGAAAGACCCAGAACACCAACCACTTTTACTCAAATGGCGTCTGGCTTTTTAGTTGATTCAAGAAACCAACTCAAAAGGTGGCTTGGTTTTGGCAATCCCCATGTCCAGTTTGCGTCATTCCCTCTTAAAATGCGTATGGAATCGTTTACGGACCCCCTGGTTTGGACAATGGTCCTCCGTTTCAGGTTCCATTGGTGGAAGGGTATGGGTGTGTGTGTGTGTGTGTGTTTTTGTTGGTACCCTCACAGTGGGTCTGTTTCAAAGTTAAAAAAAGAAGGCAAACCCATATTCCGCACGCTTTTCTTCGATTCAACACATTGCATTTCCGGTGGCCATGTTCAAATGAGTTTCCTGGCATGATATTTGAACTTAAACATCAGGGCTCCTTCACTAGGAGCACATGTTTTTGCTGATGATTCTGCATACACACAGCAGAGCCATGAGCGATAAAGTTGGAGAAGATAACAATTGAAAAGATGTTCAAAAAAATAGAAATAGTAGAGCTTCAGAAACTACTGTAGAAGACAAGACTTCCAAAAGCGGATTCCCAGCTGGAAGTGTCCATCTTTCGAGCATTTGATCGGGGGTCTAACCCTGGCAACTGTTGAAACCTCTTAGGGATGTGCAAAGAATCAGGGCTCTTGCAAGAGCTGGCGATTCATGTGTTTTGTGTGTTGGCCGGCGTGCATGCCTGCTGGCGTGAGTGCTTGGTAAATCGACTACCTTACAGTAGCAGGTTGGGGTCAGATGTGTTCGCTTGGCAAGGTGAGCAAGCTGTGGGTGGCGGCACCCTACATGCTACAGGCCGGAAGACGTTCACAAGACGCGTTTTTTCAGCGATGTTGCGATGTGTTCCTTTTGCAGGTTATCCTGTGAGTCGCCATCATGTTGCCATCATTTCGCTGCCAGCTAAAAAATGTGCGGTCTATTGTGTACTCGAGTGTGGTCAGGGGGATAAATTCGCACCACGGATGGTCCGTGTTACTTGAGGGAGTCATGAACCTTGTGATGGGCTCCAAGCAATCAGGACAGAAGGTTTGTGTTTTGTTTCGGCGACCATGAATGTTGTGTGTTTGCTCTTCATTCCCCGCAAAGTGGACATGACGCTGGACTGCCCAGTCTTACTAGAGAAACCTTGACACCAGTGCATTCCAGTGACATCTACGGCAGTTCGAACTCAAGGCCGCTCAAAAGGGCAGAATGCTGAGCCTGATAGCGGCATGTTCACTATCCTTTGCTCATGGGCATTTTGGGGAATCTCTTAGGTGGTGTTTGGCGCAAGTTGCCTAGAATGACTGTGCTTGTGTTCGATGATGACCTACTTTTCTGAATAAACCTTGCATGTGCTCCCCTCCCCGAACCTTTTTGTCAGTCACTCCTGTTTGATTTGGATCATCCCTAGGTTGCGAAGGAGCAACAATCAATGCGCCTCTCGCTGAGAGTTGAAGACTGTTGGCAGGACATGTCCTCCGAGGCTGGCGGAATGACTGCAGAGACTTGTCAGGCTTGATAGGAGTCAACACGCCTGCTGCCTGAGAAAAGCCATGGTCATACCCGCGCATGAGCTTTCTAGGGCCATTGTTGAAGCTCGGCAATGTGCATAGGGTTTGAGGCATGTGTGACACGCTCACTTGGGGCACTGTAGCAAAGTGCCAGCTCGGCGCTGCCTATCTTCACAAACTTGGAAGCCCCAGGCCTATAGCTGGGCATGGCGAGTGAGTCTTTGAGTTGTGTGGTGCGCGAAAGGCTGACACAGTGCCAATCTCAGCGTGCTGGTTGTTTCAGTGGCCCACCAGTGTGACAGTAGCCATCGTGGAGCTTGGCGCGGTTTCGCTTGGAAGTGTCCACATGAATTGACCGGCGAGTTCTCACTTTCGGGGGCCATTCCAAGAGGCTGGGGGAGCGAATCCATTCCGGGCCTGGAATGTGGCCAGGTTGGCAGGGAAATATGGGAGCTCAGGGAGGGATTCGAGGGAAAATACGGGCTGAGGGATTGAAAGTTCCAGCTTGTGTTGGCAGATTATGAGGCGGCCCACGTGCAGTCATAGGAATGGTCCTTGTTGGCTCGGATATGAAACAAAGCGGATGGTATGAGACCGAGGCTCGTGTGCACGAGCTCTTCATTCCAGGCGTATCGTCTGAGGGGGTTCGGAGATCGCGGTGACAAAATAGGGGTACCCCCAAAATGGTGTTGTTCCTTTTGCTTCCCTTTGAACAAAGGTGAAAAGGGTACCCTCAAAGAAACACAAACCCAGATGGCTTCGTGTGCAAATGATTCTCCGGGGAACTGTTTTGTAGCCCGAAGCATGGCTCAGTAGGTCGTCATGCAGTGGTGCGCGAACGGGAGATAGCTCGAAGGGATCTGCCTCACGAAGATTTCTTTCGTTCGATAACATGGAACCTGTCTGAGGTGGGATGCAGCTTCCCAGGTGTCCCACGAAGTAGTGGAATGAGATGAGAAACATTCCACATGTCCAAGCGTCCCAAGAGCACCTTCCGCGTCAAACAAAAAACAAGCGCCATGGACTCCGACCGAGCAACGGACATTGTGAAAAGCAGACAAGTTCCTCCCCAGAGCGGGACAGGTGAACATCCTGAATGGGAGAACATGGGGCCACCCCCTTTTGTCTCTGGGGAACCCACCCTTGTCCTTGATTTGCCAAAGGAATCGTGGCTTCGCCTGGCACCCTCTGCCGAAGCTTGCAGCGGGCTTTGCTGTGCAGCACCTGTCAGGCTGGACTGGACGTGGGACATGGTGGATCTTTTTTCCTTTTCGGGCCTCCAGTTTTGGCCATGGGTAAACCGCCCCCCCCCCATGTGGTTGAAATATCAAATCTGTTTGGTGGCTTTAGATGGTCATCACATGTATTTCGGACCTTTTGATCAGCCCCACATAAGAACCAAAGACTTCGCGAAGATTCCATCGTCCCCAATAGAAAATTTGGAATCCAACTCAACCTCAACTCGCGATTTCCTGTCCGACCCCAAGTCGTATTGGGGCCTTGGGAAATCCCCTAGAACCACTGCTGAGTCAGTACTAAATTAATACTACACTATATATAAAAATAAAAATATGCATGTACACATGTACATACCAGTTCAAAAAACAATATTGAACTAACACTCAACCAACACAATTCCGAAACAGGGCACTGATGTCCATTGCAAATATCTTGCTCGGAAACTGCCGATGTGATTGATGTTTGAGTGTCCAAAGGGGATGCAGAAGCGGACCTTCCCATTTTCCGGTCGATGTTGGGCTCCCTTCACTCAATGCCCGTGCTCGCTGAATTTTGCCGTGCCAATGCACCTATTGTCACATGCGAAGCTAGGGATCAACTTTGCTTATGGGGAAATGACTAAACTTCCTTTGAACATTATTTGTAGTTCAACTTGGTTTTAGACTGCCTGACGACCCAATTCTAATTGTTTGGACCATCCTAGTCACCTGATGTTGTTATGAGAAAAGCAAGTGGAACCCCCGCCATAGAGGTCCATACGTCCCATTGAGGCCGCTTTATTGCTGGTTCTCCTACATCCGACAACGGTCGCGATTGTGGATGGCTGCTTCATGGCAGTTTGGTTCCCATGTTCTGAAACCCTACATGAGAATCCAATTTGTTACGTCCCTTTTTGCAGATGCTCGTTTTCGGTTCCAAAGGGCCAAGCTCATCCAAGTGTTCGTGCAGGTGCCGGAGAGCGTGCCTGCCGCCATGTTCCTGGCAGTGTGTGCTGACGCACCAACCTCAGCCCGATGTTCAACCGGCCCTTCAGAATCCGCTTGTTTGAAGGTTCTGCGTGCGCCGATAGTGACTCACGCAAGGTATGATAGCACACATTTGGGAGACGTAACAATGCTGGACAAAGGCAGCGTGTGCCACTGCAGTGGAGTGGCCTCGCTTTCCCTTGAAATTGCTTATGCCCTCCAGACGTCGGCCACACCGCAACCACAAGCAAGTACCTACCGGGTCTTCCAAACCTTCGCCCCGAAGGCGTCGACAAGGATGGAGAGTGGGGCCAACCAACAGCCAACGTGCAAGTGAGAGTTGGCAGACTCAGAGGTCCCTCAAGGAGTCGGTAAGTGGGTAGCATCCTCAGCTTCAGCCCCACTCACACCCAGTTGTGTGAACAGTATGCTCCGCTTAAGTTCAAGTTAATCCATGGTGAAGACAAGAAGTCGCGGACCACAAAAACCGATCTTCCCCTTGCAATCCCAGAGCCTGCCTGTTAGGCTCTCAACGAGCTGCGCAACGCCGATCAGCTTCATGAAGTTCGCATCGGCGGTGCAGGCTGGCTAAGAGCCAACTTGCTAGCGATCAGCCAAGTCAGAGAAATGTTGACCCCAAAAACCTGTGGCTCAAACAAAAAACAGGAGGGGTTACCAAAGCGCGGGTGTTGGTCCATGTTTCCACCAAGGTTCCATGTTGGTATTCCGATTGTTTGAGCCACAGCCATATGAATCACACTCGACGTTCGGTTTGGGGTCACCACGGAGCAGTTGAGCGGTTCCGGTGGTACCGGGGAAATTGAACCGCTTGGATGGTCGAGCTAGGTCTTTTATTCTCCGAGCAACAAGCCGTTACTCCATACCCATTGCCTACCCCCCCCCCCTTCCCTCAGTTTATTCATATGGGGGTGTTCCCCTCCAAAGTGGTCTGATTCCGCTATCAATAAACTGGGGTTGATGACCACGCCAGTTCTTTGGCGAAACTAGGCACGCGACAACTAGATGTCCCAAAGCCTCTTGAAGACGCATTTCCCGATTCCTGATTTTTGGGAATGCCTCTTTGAGAACCTCCACCTCGATGTGAGGCGGAGTTGAAGTGCAGCGCATCCTGAAGGAGGAGATTCTGTCAAGCGGCTGTGGGTCAAAAATCGGTGCCCAAAATGGAAGCCTGGTAAATGGAACCAAGGACTAGAAACTGCGGTCCAGACCTGGTGGTTGAATTTTGACCCATACCCAATGTTCTGATTTTTTCCAGGGAGCTTAAGCAAATGGAACCTTGATTGCTGCTTTGATGGTGAACCAGCATGGTAAAGCCATTTCAATGTGCCTCTGCCGTGTTGGCTTTCAAAATGTGATTTTGAAGGTTGCGCAATGTGACCTTTGAGCGTTCGCCTTTGCGCAGGAATCCTGACATGGGTCATTAAAGATGAAAGGTATGCATATGTATACGATTTACTTCATATTATTATAATTGATAAATATTTGGAATTATTATGTATATATATATATAAATAATGAATATTATGTATTAGTCGGAAAAAAGGGGAAACAACAGATGTGTTGTGCTATTTAGATTAATTTAAAGGTAGCTTTATACGAAGATTTAAAAAAATGAGAACAATATATGTATGTATTTGGAAGGGAAATAGAAATTGTGATTGTTTTTAATGTATTTTGATGGGTGGATTGTAAATTATTTTTTGTTGTGATGTTTGAGTGGTAATGGGGTTGGATGGTTTTGGGATAGGTTTGGTATGGTGGAATGGGATTGGATTTGGGTTTGTTAATATATTTTGTTGATTTTTAATATTGTATGATAAATACTATATATTAATGAAATGATATATAATATAATATGTTTTTTAAAAAATTTAATAAAAAAATAATGATATATATAATATTTACTCTATAAAACGAAACCGTGAAACTTGCTCGTCGCATTTGCGCGCGTTTTTTTCGGACCGCTTTTCCGAAAAAAATCCCGGATATTTCGGAAATGGTCTGGGTTGCCCCTGGAAGACGTAACCGCTTTATATTTGCTACGGATCGTTTGCCCAAATTTGTCCGGGCTACCCCGGCATATGTGCGGAAAACATAGTGGCTGTTTTTTTTGTAGGGACTAATTTCCCGAAATATTCTAGATATTTCGGAAAAACGGTCCGGGAATCGCAGCCGCCCACCATTTTAGCGAAATATTCCAAATATTTCGGGGATTATTTTATTTCGGGAAATGTTATTGGCAAAAAGGTTTGGAATGCGATTATCGAAATATTCGGGATATTTTGGAAAAATGGTTCGGGCTTTGAACGAAGTCGTTGTGTCTTTTAGATTAAGAGTCGGGGCATATATCTGCTTGTTGGTAGAAATTTTGGCTGAAATCTTGGCCCATTTTCCGAGAGTTTGGCGATGCGAGAAGCTGTGAGTCGCGGCCGATTGTTACGACTAGTGATATTGTTTTTCCTAAGGCTTTGGGCGAAATTAGTTCGGCTTTTTTTGCACCCAGGATGTTTTTTGGTCGATCGCGTTTCAACTGCGTATGTGGATGGATCTGTTGAGGCCAACAGCCCGCGGATCCGTTCTCACCTTGCTCAGGCGACCACCTTTCACTGACTCTTTGGCGTGACCTTATCGCGGCCAGCCCGGCCCTCAGTGCGTCTCGCGACCTGTGTTGGAGAACGGCAGCATGAATTTCGCATGCGACGAATATACATTTTTTGATACATATGAGATGATAAAATATGTTGGTGCCTGGGTTGCAAAAAACACCTTGCCGGCGCGGGTTCTATAAGATTTGCTCTGTTCTTGGCACACCCACCACCGCATGGGCCTTGGCCCCTGAGAGCTCGGCCCGTTTTTGGCACCCGCCTCAAGTTACCCCTAATTACTGGTTTGGATTGGTGGTTTGGGGATTGAACCCCTGGATCATGTTGAAGTTGAATGGGAAACCACCCCCTAACCTGCACCAATCCAAACCGGGCCGGTAGCAACCCGGGTGCCCAGTCCAAAGAGGGCCGCCGAACACCTGCAACCACCTCCTGGCCGCGGGCCAGAATACAGCGTCGTGGGGGGCAAGGAGAACGGCAGGGCAGCGCCGAGACAAGCGCGTGACAAACCGTTTCCCACTGGCTCCCTGCACTGGGCAAGGGCGCGTGCAACTGGGGCACGCGCAGCCGAGAGCTCGCACGCGCGTTCTTGCAGCCCGTCTGCATCACGGCTCTCGGGCTCGGAGTCGGACGCGTGCATCAGAATTCGGCGCACTGCGCGCCGGAGGTGTGTCTCTTTTTGTCATTGTCTCTCTGTCGGTGTCTTTCTCTGTCTCTCTTTGTCTGTTGGTCTCTCTGTCTCTGGTATCTGTTTCTTTGTCTGTCTGTCTGTCTGTGTCTGTCTGTCTGTGTCTGTCTGTTTGTGCTGGTCTGTTTGTGTCTGTCTGTCTGTGTCTGTTTGTCTGTGTCTGTCTGTTTGTGTCTGTGTGTCTGTGTGTGTCTGTTTGTGTTTGTGTGTTTGTGTGTTTGTGTGTCTGTGTGTCTGTGTCTGTTTGTTTGTGTTTGTGTGTCTGTGTCTGTTTGTTTGTGTTTGTGTGTATGTGTGTCTGTGTGTTTGTGTGTTTGTGTGGTTGGTTGTTTTTGTTTTGTGTTTGTGTTTGTTTTTGTTTTTTATTTTTGTTTTTGTTTGTGGTTTTGTCTTTGTTTTTGTCTTTTTGGTTGTTTGTTTGTTTGTTTGTTGATTTTGATTATTTATTTTTTAATTGATATTGTATAGGTTAATTTGGATGAATTTATAAAATTTAATTGGTATTTATTTTGAGTTTATAAAATTTAGGGTTTATTTTTTTTTATGTTATATTATGTTTAGGTATGGGTAATAATTTCTATGTTATAAGATAGATATTGTTTTGGTTTGTCTTTTTTGAGGTTATTATGGGGGTTTGATTACTTTATATTGGGAGTATTTGGTTGTTTTTGTAGTAGTGCTTATATTTTATTATTGAAATATTTGATTTATAATTACAAGTTTTTGGGATATAATGGTATTTGTTTATATAAATTAATAAAAGATTTTGATTTAAAGGGTATAGACATGATTGTATTGTAAGGTATATGTTGGCATTTTATCGGGTTTTGTTCGGAATGAATTGTGATATGGATATTTTTTATTTATATATATTTCTTGGGGTAAATTATGCTATATTAGTATGTTGGGAATTATGTTTTTTGTGTATTATGATATATTTTAATTTGTTTATATATATATGTGGTTTGATTTTTTTGCAATTTTATAGGAAAATTTGAGGATATTTGTATTTTTGGTCGGCATGGATCCCATCCTTTGGATAAAATATTTGTTAAAGCTTATACATTATAAGAATTAGACACCGATATTGTAGCGAGGATTTAGTGTCGGAGTAAAGGGGTTATTAATACACATTTGAAGAATATTGTATTTGTTGTTGGCCAAGATTATTTATGAAGGAGAAAAAACGAGATAGATATTATTTAGCAAATAGGGTCATCGTATTGATTATATTGCAATTTCATAGTGTTACAAATCGAGAGTGCAAATATGCAGGGTCAATCTATGTTTTGGAGACGTTGATAATTGTTCCTGGCCAGGGGCCAATATGTGCCCAGACTCTGGAAAACAAGGGCTCTAGCAAAGCCAAGCCAAAAATTGGGCTAACCCCTTGCTTTGGCAAGGTCGTAAGTTGCTCTTTTGGAAGTCTTCACATATATATCTATAGTTATACAATTGTGCGGTGAAATTGAGCAGCAGTTCCATAATCAGCAGTTCCGTAGCAGCGGCCATGGACAGGCAGCTAAGGCGGCAGAGAAGAAAAAGAAGTGTAATATTTAAGAGTAAGGTTTAAAATATTATGTTTTAAATTGTGGAGGTTCGATTGTTTTAAGTTTGAATAATTTAGTAATAGAGGTTATTGATATATGTTATTGGGATATGAAGCTCGAAAATCTTTTGGTTGTTGCTTTGGTCTGGTTTTTGGATACATTATATGGGTTTATTTTAAGTGAAAGATTTATATAGGAATAAGAAATATTTTTTTTAGAGGAATGAAGTAGTTTATTTTCAAATTGGAATCGAAACGTGTTTTTTGTTTTTTTCCAAAGTATTTTTGGGTTTAGCTTTAAAAAAAGGGTGTTATAAAAGGATATTTCAGTGATAAGATGTAGGTTAATGACAAGTATATGATTCTTTAGGTTGATCGAAACCATATTAGTATGGCTTGTTATGGAACGAATATATTTATAAAGGATATTTTCGGATAGAAAAATAGTTTATTTACTCGTTTTACGAGAATTTGGCGATGTAAGAACCGATTGTTATCATTAGTGGTGTTCTTAATGTTTTGAACGAAATTAGTTCGGCTTTGTTTGTGTTTAGGATGTTTTTTGGTCGATGGTGTTTTCGTATACGTTGCAATAATGATTTTATGAAATTAATAATCCATGGGTATATTATTTTCTTATTTAGACGATCGTTATTCATTGACTAAATGTCCATACGTTAATATCGGGTACCTAAGACACACTATTATTTTGTGTATCGTAGTGCTTTAGGAAATATATTGAGGTATTGCTGAGAAGTTCCATCTACAATTCGTCTTTAGATATTGTGCCTCTAGAATTGGATCTCCAGTTCAATGCAATATATAATCTTTCGAAATGTTTTGCTTGGGCAGGGTCTAAGGCAAAGGCTCAAAATCACAGTCATTTAGTTTCTCGAAATATTCCGAAATCGTCGTTTGTTAAGGATTTCCTCGGTCTATCTATTTCTGTCTCTAGGAGTATAATCGTATATATCGATCTATAATTCTTAAATTGGAATATGGTTTTAGTTCATGCTCTAATTCTATTATTCTCCTGTCATAGGTTTCATCTCCCGTTAGTATTTATAATATTAGTAAAAATATTTTGTAAATTTTAGTAATATGGATGAATAAAAAGGTATAAATGGATATTGAGGTAATATAATATATATAAATGGTTTTTTGTTCTTCTTTTTTTAGATATGTTATTTTTTTTGTTTTAGTATTAGTTTTTGGATATTAATTAATTTTTATTAAATTATTTGTTTTTTTTATTAAAGGAAAGAAATTGTTAATTATGGTCGATTATTACGATTAGTAGTATAATTGTTTCTGCAAAAGGATTAGCAATCTATAATATAATAAGTAATTCAGCCCAAATCTTCAAATCGAGATACTCGAGGACATTACCCACAAAACAGAGTCGGGAAATAACATCCCAAACCAAACATACAAAAAAGGCCGAGAATCTCGATCCAAAAAATAACAAATCTTTGTAATTCAAGGAATGTCAATTCCACTAAATACAAACTAAGAGAAATAATCGAGAAAGACACCGCCATACATCAAAAGTACTCGAAACACTCATCAGAAGCAATAGATAAAGCCAAGCAAACCAGCTCATTATTTGTGCGGCCAAACACCATCTCCCAATGTCTTTCATGAAATAATTATATTTTTCATGTATTTAATATATATTTAATGTTAAAAAAATATTATAATGTTCTTTAATCTATTATTATTATTTTTAATTTGTTTATTTAATTGTTTTTTATATTGATTTTTATATTTCCTATGTGTTTTAAATTATTTATAAAAATTAAATTATATCCTTAATCGAATTATTAATTCTATAAATATTATAAAAAAATTATTATTCCCCATATATTTGTAAAATATCATTATTAGTTCATCAATATATATTTATCAATTTAATTATTTATAATTTAAATATTAATCAATTATATATATCGAAACATATTATATAAATAATTAATAAAAAATATATATATTTCGCCAAAATATATTATAATAATTATCAAACCCAATAATATTTAGAACACCATATGATATTAAAAATATATAATTTCAAATTCAAAAAATTAAAAATATCAACATACACCAATATAATTAAATGTCAATCTAAATCAATTCAAATTTAAATCAATTAAATTCAAAATTTAAAAGAGGGAAAATTATCAATAATACAAATATATAAATATATAATATATATATATAAAGCGGACGAAATATTTAATTTGGCCCTAATATTGTTTTAAAAATTATCGTTTTTGGGAGAGACCTTATCGTTTTATAATGTTTTCGGACTTTAGTAAATCCGGCTCCAAAATCGCAATTTTGTAGTATAAGTCTAGTACGCAAAATACACTTCCGTAGCTCCAGCTCGAAAATCGCAACTTTGTAGTACAAGTCTAGTACGCGAAGTACATTTCCGCAGCTCCAGCTCGAAAATCGCTAAATACACTACCGCATCCCCAGCTCGAAAATCGCAACTTTGTAATACAAATCTAATACGAGAAGTACACTTCCGCAGCTCCAGCTCAAAAATCGCAACTTTGTAGTGCAAGTCTAGTATATGAAGTACACTTCCGCAACTCCAGCTCGAAAATCGTAACTTTGTAATACAAGTCTAGTACGCGAAGTACACTTCCGCATCTCCAGCTCGAAAATCGCAACTTTGTAGTACAAATCTAGTACGCGAAGTAAACTTTTGCAGCTCCAGCTCGAAAATCGCAACTTTGTAATGCAAGTCTAATACGCGAAGCGTACTTCCGTATCTCCAGCTCGAAAATCGCAACTTTGTAGTACAAGTCTAGTACATGAAGTACACTTCCGTATCTAGTACGCGAAATACACTTCTGCAGCTCCAACTCGAAAATCGCAACCTCGTAGCAGAAGTCTAGTACGCGAAGTACATTCCGTAGCTCCAGCTCGAAAATCGCAACTTTGTAGCACAAGTCTAGTACGCGAAGTACACTTCCGCAGCTCCAGCTCGGAAGTCGCAACTTTGTAGCACACGTCTCGTACACGAAGTATATTTCCGCATCTCCAGCTCGAAAATCGCAACTTTGTATATCACAAGTCTACACTTTTGCAGCTCCAGCTCAAAAATCGCAACTTTGTAGTGCAAGTCTAGTACGCGAAGTGCACTTCCGCATCTCCAGCTCGAAAATCGCAACTTTGTAGTGCAAGTCTAGTACACAAAATACACTTCCGCAGCTCCAGCTCCAAAAATCGCAACTTTGTAGTACAAGTCTAGTACGCGAAGTACACTTCAACACTTCCGCAGCTCCAGCTCAAAAATCGCAACTTTGTAGTACAAGTCTAGTACGCCAAGTAAACTTCCGCAGCTCCAGCTCGAAAACCGCAACTTTGTAGTACAAGTCTAGTACGCAAAGCACACTTCCGCAGCTCGAAAACCGCAACTTTGTAGCGCACGTCTAGTACGCATCTCCAACTCGAAATCGCAACTTTGTAGCGCAAGTCTAGTACGCGAAGTACACTTCCGCAGCTCCAGCTCGAAAATCGCAACTTTGTAGTACAAGTCTAGTACACGAAGTACACTTCCGCAGCTCCAGCTGGAAAATCGCAACTTTGTAGTACAAGTCTAGTACGCGAAGTACACTTTCGCAGCTCCAGTTCGAAAATCGCAGCTTTGTAGTACAAGTCTAGTACGCGAAGTACGCTTCCGCATCTCCAGCTCGAAAATCGCAACTTTGTAGCGCACGTCTAGTACGCATCTCCAACTCGAAAACCGCAACTTTGTAGTGCAAGTCTAGTACGCGAAGTACACTTCCGCAGCTCCAGCTCGAAAATCGCAACTTTGTATTACAAGTCTAGCACACGAAGTACACTTCCGCAGCTCCAGCTCAAAAATCGCAACTTTGTAGTACAAGTCTAGTACGGGAAGTACACTTTCGCAGCTCCAGCTCGAAAATCGAAACTTTGTATATCACAAGTCTAGTACGCAAAGTACACTTCTGCATCTCCAGCTCGAAAATCGCAACTTTGTAGTGCAAGCCTAGTGCGCGAAGTACACTTCCGCATCTCCAGCTCGAAAATCGCAACTGTGTAGTGCAAGTCTAGTACGCGAAGTACACTTCCGCATCTCCAGCCTAAAAATCACAACTTTGTCGCGCAAGTCTAATACGCGAAGTACACTTCCGCAGCTCCAGCTCGAAAATCGCAACTTCTCAGTACAAGTGGCGTATTTACAAAGCACACCTTGGCAGCTCCAGCTCGAAAGTGGCGACTCGCCTTCTCGTTTTACGGTGGCCACTCCAGGGTCCCACCCTAACTAAGTTGCAACTGCAGGGGTTATTATAGAGCCGTGTGTTAGTTAAGGGTTATCGTTTTTGGGGGAGACCTTATCGTTTTCCATGGTTTTGGCATGTGTTATGCAAAAACGTACCCCGCCTTGATAAAGTGGTCTTCGTGTGTTTTGTCCGTGGCTCATATATTAAAAAGAATATATTATGTCCAATAATGGCCCATAGTAAGGCCAAGCAGCAAGACCAGGCAGCAAGACCAGACAACAAAGCAGGCAGGCCAAAGCAAGATAGGCAGGCAAGGCAGGCAGACAAATAGAGCTTGTCCACGTCATGGGCAGCCACTTTGCTTGCCGAATAATGCTTGGCATCAACGACCCACCTGCCATCAGGCATATTCACGATCCAATCGGGATTGCTTGTACTGGAGGAAAGTGAGTGGTGACGATGCTCAGCCTGACAAATGTATTTGTCTTGGCGGACAGTCGCCCTGAACTTGGGCTGACCCTGCAGTGGGCAGCTTCGAAGAGCAAACTAGAAGGCTACAAAAAAGCGAGTTCGACTTGGCAGTTGGCGTGTGACTGTGCCTGTTTCACGTCACTTCTGGCATTAGCATCTTTTTGAAATGCTGCAGCTTGATGAAGAGAAGTCCTCATTGAACCTCTCTCAAGTGAGAAGCCTCTTGCCAGTCTACTCTGTGTCCAGAAGCATGCCGATTGATTTCAAAATCACTTGACTTGGATGAAGCATCCTATGTGCAGGTCATGGCCCCGCTATGGACACAGACCACCTTGAGACTGAAACGAGTAGGCGGGTGCCTTGCTCCCAGGCTGGGCATGTCAAAGGATGCGACAGCTCCTGGCAGGCCAAGAATTCGAAGCGTTGGAATCGAGTCCCAATCCAAGAAGAAAAAAACTGCTGGAGGTACTGATCAACACTGGCTTTGTGGAACTTGGCGATCTCTTCCGCAAAGCCCTTGCGGAGCCTGAAGAGAGGCTGGACACATCTTCCAGCCCAGACTGACCAGCAGCCCATGCAAGTTCAAACATATTTCACGTCCTCAGCCAAGTCCCGCGCGCTGCTTCACCAAGATCTGGCTCTTTGTCAAATTCTAGGATTACTGGCGATGGCCTCAACAGCTCGGCTTCCCTCAAGGGTGGATTAGAGCCGAATCGGTGATTTAAGGGAGGGGTTCCCATGTACCCTCTGCAAGAGCAAGGGGTTCAATCCAAATCACCAACTAAGGGTTACCTGACGAGCAGCTGATGGCAAAGCGCCAAGTTGCATCAAGCACGCGAAAATTGAGCGCAGCACGCCACTGTCTCCACTTGCCTGTCCCGAATGTCTTTGAACAGCTCGTGGTCGAGGGCAAGGTCCTGAGCCCAAACCACATGGCCTGACGCGATCGCTATGGTTGGGGCCCGGCCACCGTAATCCGCTCCGTGGGAGTGAACTTGAGTGTCTTCCTGGCTCCGGGCCCTTGACTCAACCTATCTTGAAGCGTTTCTGTGCACCAGGGGCCGGGCTCCAACAGATTCACGGACTCTTCTGGCGCGTCCGGGAAGCGGCTGCGCCTAGATAAACAAACAAAAAGCGTGCATCACGCAGCATGCGGCATGAAAACAAGCACGGATAGTCAGAGTACTTTGAGAGACTCCATGAGCTCCAATACGGCGCTTTTTTGGGTTGGTTTCAAGAGAAGCCCAAAAAAGGAAAACCACCTCTCTTTTTCTTGGGCGGGGGGGTACCCTGAAACAAAGACACCACCCGCGTTCCACAGTTTGGTCCGAGGGATAAGTCTGGTCTGAGCCGCACGCACGCCCTTGCGCTCCCGTCTTGCCAGCGCGCGAATGTGCTGCTTGGCCTCCTGTGGGACACGGTGGCCGGGTCCGTTACGCTTGAAAATCTTTGGCCATGTCTGAACCAGCCTCCGTCTGCAATTGGCCAATCTCGGCCTGCCAACTCAGCCAGCTCCCCTTCACCTTCCACGACCTGTAGGACCTATTGAGTATGATAGCCCCTGATCGCCCCGTGTTTGACATGCAGATGTGGAGCATGAAACCGCACGTCGTCCAGTCAGTCCCTGTCCGGTCGCCTCCGTGGGAGTGCCAAGCAAGTCAAAAATGACGTTCAGCTGGTCTGTGCCTCAAAAACGACTGCCATCTGGCCATGGGTCAAAAGCCAAATCGTACCCCCAGTGAACATCCGATTCAATCCAACCACTAAACTAGGAAGCCTAAATCAACAACAACCGTTTTGACCACCATAGCCATCTGCAAGCGTCGCTTTTCTGGCAGAGCTGATCTCAGGCACGCGCTGCCACGCCTGCGGATGCTGCGTCCAGAAACCAAGCTGAACCTTTTGGGGGCCGTGACAAGAAATGGGCCAAAAACAAGGGAAACTAAAAAGTCAAAAGGATTCAAAGGGTCAACCTTGGGCAACTGAGACTATGGCAGCATCTGAACAGCTCAGCATTGCATCCAGCTCTGATTCATCCAAGGCACGTGTGAAATCTAGGGTCTTTTCGATGCTTCTTGTCCGGAGACAGCGGGTAGCAGGAAGAGCCGGGAAACAGCGGTCCACGGTCCTTGCCATGCTGCAATCCCAATCTTATTTGCAGGGGGAATTCCCAAGCGCATGCAAGCCGTCCTCATGATGAGTCCCTTCCTCAAAACCATTGCAGGCGACTTCATCTTCATCTCTCTCTCTCTCTCTCAGTTTCTGAGCTCATCGCCAGCATTTGCAGCAGCTCAGCGTAAATACACCCAACTGACCACATGTCAATCTGCTCATTGTAGTTATCCTGCGGAAAAATCAAAGTGAGAGGTTCCCTCGAAAAAGTGACTAGCACCTGCATCAGGATGAGCTCGGGGGCCCTGTACCAACCTCAACCCCACTCGATTCCAAGCCGCGTAAAGAAGATTTCAAGGGCGGATATCTGGGGCTATCCCCAACCATCATCTACCCGAGTTGTGATTTGATTCTGGAAGCGCACCTGGGGGCCAGGCGAGTGACAACATGCCTCGTCATGGTTCGCTTGGCTTTGGCCGTGTGCGGAACCACAGGCCCATTCACCTGGCCCCGGTAAAAAAGAAAAAAAAGAAAAACAACACGAGCGACCGCAGCTTTTCGCGCGACCGGCTTCCGCAGTTTCCGCGTGCCTCGGTGCTTTCTTCGCCACGAGGCGTGTTGGGCAAAGGCGCGTGTTGCACCTCGGTATGTCGGACAGGTTGTCCGTGGCCCAACTCTTTTGCACTGCAGGCGATGTTGCAACTGCGATTTGCAGTCTGTAAGCTTCCCGCAGAAGATACAGCTCGCGACAAGCCAAAGTCACAAATCTTCACAGAGCAGTCCTCACAGCATGTCAAAGATGGGATTGCAATCAGGACATGGACAAGCCTGGTTCACCAGGCAGTTTGCTGGTTTCAGGTCCTAAGCAGCAAACGCCAAGCAACCAAAGGTTGTTGTTATCTGGCAGATGTTAACGAGCAAATAAGGAATCCAATCATTCTGAGAAGCGAGCTCTGTGCCAAATGCCTGCTGAGTGTAGGTATTTCAGCCCTGAGTCCGAAGCTTCTCAGCCGCTCGGGTCCATTCGTCTTTGAGACAGCGACCCACAAGCAAGTTGTAGAGCAGCGTGTTGATGTGGAGCGGCGTGAGGACAACATCAGTCTTGATCAACTTCTTCATGTCCGAGTCACAGAGCCTGCAAAAGAAGCTGCCGCTGGCTGCGAATGCAGGGTCGGAGAAAACGACCAAAAAAAAAAAAACGCGCTTGAGCTTCTGGCTCCATAACTATGTACAGCTCATCAAAGCTTCTCATATGTGAAGGCCTTGACGCGCCCCCACCCACCCCACCCCCCACCCCCCACCCACCCTCCGCGGTTTTCTCGCTTTGCAAGACTCCAAAACTCCAAGACTCCGGGGTCAAGACTCAATGATGTCATAGATCTGCACGATGTGAGGATGACTGAGCCTGCACCAAAAAAAGCCACGCTGAAAAATGAGATCCGGAGCTGCACACAGCTGGATTGGCCTAGTCATGATGGCGGTTTCCCTGAGGATCCGCTTGCAGTCGACCAGGTCATCAAACATGTGTTTGACCTCGTACGATCTGAGGCCATCACAAGCCAGGGCTGTTGTTCTTGCAAAATAACGCAATTCCTTTCTATCACAAGCCCCATGACCCCGCCCCCCCCCGAGGCTATTGAGGTCGACTCTATTTTTGCCCACCAAAGAAAGGTACCCCTGCGACAAACAGTCGCAATCTCCCGAGCCGTGCGCCCGTTTGATAGCCACATTCTGGTCACGCTCCTTGTCATAGGCCTCACCTGTCAAAAGTCTCATCCAATAACATCAATCTCGCTCAACGACGCCGTGACGCCCTGCAAAAGAGACACATTGACATGTGTCAGGCAGTCTGAGCAGGTCACAAACACTTCCATAGGAGCCAGATCCTATGATGTTACGGACCTCGTAGCGCGACCTCAAACAAAATGCTTGCACTGAGCGGAAAACTGGGTTTAGGGTAGGTCAGGCCCCGGCGAGACATGCCACTGTCCTGCCCGAGGGATGACCGGCATTGTACAGGCAGTGTACCACTTGAGCCAATTCCGGATAAGGTACACTATCACGGGGGTTGATCAAAAGGTCCGATGAACATGGGATGACCATTGGGGAGTCCACCAAAAAGGATGACTTTCACCACTACATGGGAAAAAGTGTCCCATGCTCATCCTGGGGCCTTTAGCGGAATATTGATCAACCCCCACATGGCCCGCTCATGGCCATGAAAGGCCCATTGCTTGTCAAGATTCCACAAGCATTGAGGCATGCAGAGGAAACTAGAAGAGCTGGCCTCTTTTTCATCAACGCAGAGCACACTTTGCAATTTCTGCCGACCGCAAGAAAACTTGCCAGCATCTGCATCTGCATGTACAAACTGCGGTATCACTGCACCGATGAACAGAATTCAAGGGCATGCCGTGGTGTGCCTATGCACGCCCGGCTTTTGCGCCGTTGAACAGAATTTAAGAGCATGCCGTGGCGTGCCCATGCACGCCCGGCCTGTGCCTGTCAACGAACCAGCTCCACTGCTGCCTGAATACGAGGTGGCCTGACACAAGAGCAGTCACAAGCGTCTGTGCATCTTGATAATATTGTCCAACAATCTGGTGTGATGTTTTGAGATAGTCCTGCAAATCTCTGCAAACTTCGATTCCTTGGGAAAGTCAAACTTCGGGGATCCGAATCCCAACGGTGGGATCCCCAAAGTATGGAGCCATAAAGAAAAACCAAAGGAAACCGCCTACTGAGCAGTAAGCAAAAAGCTTGCCCTTTGGCCCGCCTGCCAGGACCTCCATTCTGGCAGGTGACACCTACCCACTGTCCTCATAGCACAAAAAAAAGCATTGGGAAACCGCTGAAATGGATGCAACGGGGGTTGATCAAAAGGTCCGATGAAAATGGCATGATGTTTGGGGAGACCACCAAAAAAGATGACTTTCAACTGGGAAGAGTTTCCCATGGTCATTTTGGGGCCAGCAATATTGATCAACTCCCAAATGGATGAGATTCTTGCCATCTGCCAGCATCCACTTCAGCTCGTGCCTGGGCCATGCATGCGGCTCAGGGACTTTAAGCAAGAAACAATTGGGCGCGACTTGGGCGGCGACATGATGGAGGTCTTGTTGTGCCAAGGTCCTGCTGCCGTAATCGCATAACCTGCGGCAGGACGGCAGATTTGTTGCTCGCTACTAATGTTGCCGGGTAAGCAGGTCGAGCCCGCGCGGCTGGCCAAGTCCTGGCACGGGAGCTTGAACTCGCTTGGACTGAGCTGGCCATGGGTCAAAATCCAAAATCTCGTACCCCCGGTCGTCCGATTCAATCTCCACTGTAGGTTCTAAAATGGGTGGTGCACCGAAAACCCCAAACTGGGATCAACCACAACGGTGTTGACCACCACAGCCATCTTAGCCGACTCACTGGAAGTGACTCCTTCATCGGCCACGCCAAGGGCGAGAGCCAGCTTGGCCCCCCAGCCAAGTCCTCAGCGCAGAGCTCGGGAGCTCGGGATGCACCGCATCGGAAGATCTGAGGCGGCTTCTACTGACTTCCACCATTCCATCGAAGCCAGAGCCTGTCGAATTCAGCAAACTTAGCTGACAAACAAACAGCTCGACCTTTTCCATTGGATTCTCCAACGTGGCTGGTGGTCGGCTTGCTACTGCTGCTGCTGCTGCTGCTGCTGCCGCTGCCGCTGCCGCTGCTGTTGTTCGTGCCTCTATGGCAAACCTTTGGTTCGGGATGTGGCTTCGTTTCTTTCCTTCAACTTGCCACATGAATGGTGCAGAATCAGCAGGATGTCTGTCCCGCCAGTTTCCGTCCGGTGGGGTTTCTGAATGTGCGTCAAATCCTGACATCTGGAGTCAAGCTTTGGTCAGATCCGTTTTGCGCTGTGACAGGAATCGGGAGGTTGGTCTTGCTTGCTCAGTAGGGAATGACCCAATTTTGGGGAATGAACCATGTGGGGATTCCCGAATCCCGGAAGCCATAGCTTGGACGTGTTTGTTTTTGTTTCTCAGGGTCATTTGGCCATGGGTCAAACTCCAAATCGTACCCCCAGTAAACGTCCGATTCAATCCAACCACTAAAACAGGAAGCCTAAAATGGGTGGTGAATTCACTGAAACCCCCCCCCCAAAATGGGATCTCCCAAAGCGGTTTTGACCACAGCGATATATTAATACATCAATCTATTGTGAACCTGTGAACCTTTGTATCTAAAATGGGATCTCAACCACAACGGTTTTGACCACCACCAGCCATTTGATTCCTCATTCCTCTGCCCATCGAACCGAGAGGCGCCAGAGACGCGCGAACGCGATCGATCCCAACCTCCGAGGCCGGACTGGAGGCTCTGCAAGCCTCCGACGTTTGTCACTGCTGCCTCGTCTTCTTTCTTTTGAGAATTGGTACCCCCCCACCCCCGTTGTGCGGGTGTTTTTAAAGGGAAACGTCTTTTGAGTTGGTACCCTCCCCTTTTACCTTCTCTAAAGGGAAACCAGCGACCGTTGTAAGTGCCATGTGTGTGTGTGTGTGTGACAAACTGTTTTTTTTGAGTTGGTACCCCCCCCCCCTGTTTTGCGCGTCTTTTTAACCAGCTTGATCTGGGAAGCCTGTGATTGGTCCGTCCGTTGTTTTCAAGATGCTGCCACCATTGTTTCAACAATCTCCTCTTGGTGTGAGTTCCATCGGGCTAGGTTCTACCAAAAGTGAATTTGCCAAAGGGAAACCAACGACCGTTGTAAGTGCCATGTGACAAACTCATCTTGTTTTGAGTTGGTACCCCCCCCCTTTTGCGGATTGTTGAAACGGGCAACCAAAGGCAACACCACCGTTTTGGGGGGGTCACCTAGAAAAAGACGGAGCCGCCCATCTGGCGCACACCACCCGCATCCCGCCTAGCAACGCGCCAGGTCCATCGCTCCCTCAAGTCAAATATCGCATGCGGGGGGCATGCGAAGGGATCCGAATGTCTGAGCAATGCACCAAATCTCAGCTTGGTGGCAGGCACAACCTTCAAATTCAAGTCTTTCTCTGGTTGAACAT
The DNA here is from genome assembly GCA_963377175.1 of Effrenium voratum. NCBI lineage: Eukaryota > Dinophyceae > Suessiales > Symbiodiniaceae > Effrenium > Effrenium voratum. Next base: position 111,346 of record CAUJNA010002090.1, on the reverse strand, counting down.
GCAAAATGGGTGGCTTTTTTTGGAGTTGGCAGCCCTTGTTTGGTGGTTGCAAAGGGAAACCAAAAAAGAAAGCACCCACTTTATCGACTCTCAACCCAACGTTTGCTGGAAGTTCTTTCCTTGGCTCGCTGCGGAAGGTCTTGGAGCGGGCTGCGGAAGGTGCGGGGAGGATCTCCCCCACAAAGTGTTCCAGCGATCTGCGCGATTCCGTCGAGAGCCAATGTGCGCAAAGGCGGGCACCATCCGTTGGTTGTGCTTCAACTTGCTGGTGTGGTAGGTAGGGATTTTTGAAAGGAATAAAGGAAACCACCAGTTGGATGGCTTCTCTTGGGGTCCAAATCCCACATTCCCTACTTATCGCGCCAGCAAGCTTCGGGCAGAGGTTCTCCAGATCTTAGCGCCTTGAAGAAAGGAAGAGGCCGCGTCCATACTGTCTCCAACCTCGATCTGTGCTTTTCTGCCGAACCTATTTCTCCTACCTGAACCACGAATGGCAGCACAACAACGCTAGCTTCAATCAATATTGTAAGGAAGCGACAAATCCAGGGAGCCTGAGGGGACCATGCTGCTTGAAGTGCTGCACGGACCAATCAGTTGGAAGAGGCTGATTCTTGCCTGAATCCGGCGGTCTGAACACTTTGGAGCAACCGGAAGGATTCCCATCCACACAGCACAAAGAGGGCACAAACAAGCTTAGACCATGACTCCTCCATCCCCGTCGCACCTGCGCATGTGACAACGGAATCCGCCTGTCCAAGCCAATTGCAGGGCTGTCCCCAAAACACCAGCGAAGTAATGTTGACCCCATATTGATCAACCCCAGTTTATTAGTAGGGGGTGTTCCTGTCTTGGCATGCGCTTTGTTGCGACCGGTGCAGCCACTTTCTGCCTGCCCGCTCAGAGCACCCGCTTTTCGGTGAAATGTTTGTCCTTCGACCAGCCAACCTTTCAGCCTCGGCAGCAGAAAATCGGGGAACCGGTTTTAGCCGGGCAAGGCGGTGACTCTTGCAGAGGCCAGGCAAGATCTACCTCCAAGTCAGGTCATTTCTTGCGCACAGGACAAGCTCATTTAGGCGAGGACATAAAACCTCGGAACTCTGGCTGGCACACCTTGCGACAGATACGTTCCGTGTCACACATGCAAAGCAGAAGCGACTGAGTCTCCGGCTTTCGTCTTCAAAGCCTACGCCAGACCGTTCCGGAGGCTTCGCAGACATCACCGCGCCAATCTTGACTCCCACTGGCAAACCTGGGTGCCACGGACCAGCTCGGCGGCGCCGTGGCGCTAAGGCCCGCGCTAAGGTTGAGGTACTTCGCTTGTGCGCGAGGTCCCACAATGAGTTCTGCCCGCCTCAGCTCCAAACCATGTCTTCAAGGAGGCGGGCGAAAGTGGCCAAGAGAGAGCGCGCCACTGAGCTCCCTTGCTGCTCCCAGTTTGTCTCAGCTTTGGAGATGCGGGGAGCCTCTGCGGCAAGGCTCGAAGGAGATGGAAAAGTACAAAACGTTCCAACTAGTTGCCCCACTTTCTGACTACCCGGTAGACTTAAAGGGGCGGGTGAAAAAAACATCCTCCAGGTCTGGAAAAAAAAAAAAAAGGAAACAACAACCTGGCCGCTTGCCTGCATAGAGGTCTCCAGGAGCAGGTCCAAGCCAGTGCCATCAGGTTGCCTCGACTTGAGTCACAAAGGTATTGAAATGGTCGTAATCCCAGAACCATAGAAAGAATTGAAAAGGCGGATATCCGCACCCATTTATGGGTGGCGTCACAAGCAACGGTATTCCCAGAACCACGTAAAGACTTGAAAAGGCTGATATCGGCACCCATTGGCTACAAACTCTCCCTTACCACCCTCCAGTTACCCACAATTTGATTGTGACTCGAGGACTTCGCCGACAGCAACTTGCACGCTTTGGAAACGAATTGTTTTAGCCTCCTGAGACTGGCGCGTATTTGATGGGCTCTCGCCCTCTTCGTGAAGCAATGCTTTGGACCTGCAGCACTTTTCAGACCCCTCCTCTTGCTGGTGTTCAGTAGGGAATGACCGAGTCGTGTTGGGAATGAACCGGTTGGGGAGTGCTTAAAGGAAATCCATCCGGGGATGGTTGCTCAACAGGATGGGGACTCCCTTAAAGGAAACCACCAGGTGGGTCATTCCATTTGGCCATGGTTCATCTGGGATAGGTGCACCACCCATTTTAGAACCTATTTTAGTGGGGATTGGTATGTTCAACGAGGGTACGATTTGGGTTTTGACCCCTGGCCATGTCTCATTCCCTGAGAACCAGCAGGTCCTTGACCAATCCCACGCTAAGAGCTCGGCAAGCGCAGCGAAGCTCCAACACCTAGCTCCCAACTTGGATGCGGCGGGGCTCGAGTCGTCATGATTTTGCTTCGACCCCGCCCCCCCCCCCTCCCCCCCCCAAAAAAAAAAGAAGAAGAAGAAGAAAGGAAAACAAGAAATGTTGCATCTGGGCTTTCCGGCTGGTGTAAAAAGACCAACCCCAAAAAGGGGTAGCCTCCAAAAACACACGCACACACACAACACTGGCTTGCGGGTTGGTCTTGATTTCCGTGTGATCTCGGTTGTCGAAAAGCCAGGCTCGAGTCATTTAGGCCGCCACTATCTTTGGCCACGCGTGTCCGCATGCTGGGCTGCCACCCACGAAGCCGTGCTCCCAACTTCGGCATGCCTCGGAATTTCGGTTTGGCCCAAGAAACCAAACGCTCGGGGGAAAAACGAAATGTGGGTCAAAAATAGGAACCCCCAAAATGGGTTGCCCCGGTAGATGGGTTACCAATGACTAAAACCTGCGGTCGTCTGGTGGTGTAGTTTTGACTACCAAACAGAAAAACAAGAGGCAGTCGCGTCAGTTGTCTACGCGTTTGGAGCCCAAAGCCCGATTCTCAGTCGTGGGCGCTTCTGGTACTCTACCTGCCAGTCGTCGAGCCTTGGACAAGCGATTTTTTTCAGTTGGATGGCCGGGCCAGGGCGCCTCGAAATTTGGGCGGTGCTGGAGGCTTTTGGAGGGTGCTGTTGCAGGGCGCCTGATTCACGGAGGATTTTACTGTGAAACTGCGCAGGATGTGTCTGTTGCAGGACTGTTGTGCAGGGTGCTGTTGTGTCGGTGGCTGGCACTGTGTGACTCGGAATTTGGGGATGAGCAAGCTGCCGGAGTGTTGCTGGCGAATGACAACGACCATTGCGAAGGCAGGCAGGTTGCTGTAGGTTGTTGGCGCAGCAAAAAGCCGAGCGCACAAGATCGTTTCTGTGTGGTTTGTAACTATGTCAGCATTTGCGGTTGCAGAGCCTGTCGCGAAGCACAAGTCTCGCTATTTGGGGTCTGAGCTCGTGTAAGTGCACTGCACCAATAGAATCCCCAGAATAATTTGCGGGGGCAGCGCAAAGGTTGTTACGACAAGCTCCGCTCACAGCCATTGGTTCTATGGTCGCTGACACTTGCGCTGATGCAAGCCGGTCCCTGGGGAACCCTGCTGGTTTGGGGAGGTTCATGAGCCTTCTGCGGAATTCCACCCATTGGATGCATTGCATGCATCTCGCGGGGCTCTAGCAAAAACCCGGCCAACATCCCTTGAAAGTTACGTTCAAAGTGGCATGCACCCCCGAACACGATGCTGAGAAGTTGACTGACAGTCACACCCGAAGCATTTGTTCACGTGCAAGCATTCGAACCCCAATGTATACAGCATGACATGCGATGTGGTTTGCGCCTTACTACAATGCTTCAATACATTTAATACGCAACGAAAAGGTTCATGATTGCGCTTCCGGATTTGTTTGGAAAAAATGCTGCAAGTTCGCTTTTTGCCTCCCCAAAAGCATCCTCAGGATCAGCACTGCAAGGTCCAGGCACGCTGTCTTTACCTGCAGCCCGATCGGGATTCTCGCGAGCTGAGTGAAATTTGATTCGGTCCCCTGAACTGCCCTTGGGGGATCAATACTCTTGAGAGACGGGTTCCTTTCCCAATTCGTGTGGTGAAAGTCATCCTTTTGGTGGTTTCCCTAGTGGTCATCCCATGAGGAGCTTTTGATTCACCACCACTCGACTGCCAAGGCCTGGAGCAATGAGACCAGCCGCATTGACGTGCAACTCGCCCGTACGCACTGCTCCAACCTAAGTGGCTCACTCCAGCGCCGGATTTTGGAAATCTGAGACGTGCGAAGGGAGTAGGGCACGGGCGCCAGCGTGTAGCTGATACTCCGTGGGGGAGACCTGTCAGCTTCATACAACTTCCGCAGGGCGGGATGCGGTTAGGCAGGAGAGGGGGACACAATGGGATAAGCGCGCGCCTCTCCTATGTTTTCCTCAAGACCAGCCCACCTGGCTGAAAGTCTCAAGTCAGGCGATGCTGTCATGCAAAATTCCACCACAATCAGATGTGGAGCTTGAATGTTGATCTGTTCGCTCTCTCAAGCTTGCCTAGAATTCCGCCGACACAACTCATTATGTGCCGGATTATTTTTCTTGTATGGCTTCAGCGGGTAGAGACAGCACTCGTGCCTTGCGGTATGTCTCTTTCATCAATTGCTCAACGCATGCCTATCCCTCCTAGATCGTTCGGTCTTGGGAATTGGGCCAGCTTCCAGACTTGATTTGTTTGTTTTCTCCGGTCTTCACAACAGCAAATACACCATGCTATGGATCTGTTGAGGGTTCTTTGTACCACTCTTTCTAGCGCTCTAAGATTCGGCATCATCTGGGTGAGCACGGCATCTATGCAAGCGGCGTCTCATGTTGTCTTCTATCCTTCGCACACCTGCCTGCGAAAATCACGGCTGTGAATAGATCCAAGCCAAATATAGACATTGTGCCACGCTTGTATGGAGTGCAAGTGGCATGCAGTCACAAGCTCAAGCTGGTGCCATGTTTTGTCAGGTGTCGAATTCCTTTTCAAGGGGCAGCCAACAGGAAGATCACTGACCCGAGGCAACATCACCACCACCACCACCAATCTCCCCCAAGCACCCGAGAGCAGGAGGGGTGCACAAAGTCTCTCCTTAACTACACAGGGCTCTGTTTCCCAGCGTCAAATTCGCCACCCCTTCAAAGCCATATGAGCCATGCAATACCAGCCATGAGAAGCACATGGATCCAAATGTCATAGACTTTCCTCCGAGCCTGTTCATCCTTTCATACATTTATAATATATATATATATATATCCTGCATTGCAAGCAGCCAGACCGGCTCTGTGTGTGACAAATCAGCCCGGCTCACCACTCGTCAGTTTCCGTATCCGGTCTAACATCCTCCTCGCGCAAAACTTTGCGATCTGTCTTTTTGGAGTTGGCGTCCGCTTGTTGCCGGTGCTAAAGGGAAACCAACAGGAAACCAACCATTTTGGGGGACTCCCTCCCAAAAAAAGGACACATCCGTGTTGTGTTAGCAGCATGTCAACTCTGATTCCCCCTAAAGTATGACGTCATGTCAAAGAGAGCAACCTCCAAAGAGGCGCTTGCAGCAGATGAACCTCATGAGGAGCCAATGTCTTCGCCAGGAAATTCACAGCGTGAAGGCAACAGATCTATGCCACTGTGGAATTCGCAGATGTGACAGATGTGGCCATGGGTCAAAATCCAAATCGTACCCCCAGTGAACATCCCAATCCCCCCCAAAACGGCATCCCATTGGTTTTCACCCACAGCCATGTAAGAAGAGGACTCGTGGCAGCCGTGTTCGGTCTGCTTGACCCACTGGCCTTGCAGGTCATTTGTTCAAAGCGGCTGAGTTGCCAGCCTCTCCGACCTCGCCGTCTGCCTGGCTGCCTCGAGATGTACGGAAACGGCGGAATCATCGCATGCATTTGCAGATCGCTCTGCATGAGGGATCAGAGCTTCGGGCAGGGCGGGTTTCGGCTTGGGGTTCAAGGTTTGGAGGCTGGCCCTTGCTTGACTTGACTTGGTTTGCTTTAGTCAGCACTTTAGTTGGCTTGGCTGCAAGACGTTTGCAGCTGCCAAAGAATGCGGCCTTGCTCTCTCCAACCATGGGAAATGGACTTTCCCTGTCAGCGTCTATGTTTCTTGGAGGCAAGAATGTCTCTAAGTAGTGCACAGAGTGGTCTCAGCTTGCCGATGGCAATTGTCACCACCGCGCCCACCTGATGAGTGAGCCCAACCATACACCAAGGCTGACATCAAGGAAGACTCCAAAAGGAAACATGTGTATGATTTTTAATAAGGGACCCTTTGGTGGACATCCTTTAGGTGGAGATTGATTCATGTCCACCAATCCCTTTTGAGGTAGTTCCCTGCTAATATCCATGGCCAAATAGAGAAAAGCATGGCAAATCCGGGAGAAGCTGCGGATTGCCCTAGCTCTTTGGTTTTGAGCCACACCCATGCGAGCCACGTCTCTTTGCTCAGCCCCCGGCCGCCAACAAGCGCGCAGCCGGCCTCGGCCTCCAAGGACGCGCCATGGCCGGCGCGAAGAGCCCAGCGTGCTGTGGCTTGGTTCTATGTCTTCACCTCGCATGGCTGGAATGCTCGCATTTTGAAAGGTGGAGGGGTGGTGAGGTTCAGAAGGCCAAAAATGAGATATATGGCTCACCCAATGGCAGCTGAAGGCAGCACGGAGTCGGAAAAAAGGCTCATGAATGCACTGCTGAAGATGTCTGTCTCAGCAGATTGCAGGGCGTTTGTGCGGCGCTTTTTCGGCGACGGGCGAGGAACGGCATGCTCCACATTTTCGGAGGTCCGAGCTGCTATCGGACGTCACCAGGCGCACGCTCGCGCGCTTGAGCGCTCAGTCCTCCATTCTATCATCATCCTCCATCATGGCCTGGTACCTGCGCGAGAAAGATGGCAGTCCCTCTCCATGTTTCTTCGCCAAGGTCGACACCCACGCTTCTCGTAAATATTGTAGTTCATGACCTCGCAGCCAATCAAAATATCCAGAACCCTTCCACATCTGCGCCGCCTTTTCAATCAAGTCCACATGTGTCAGCATCATTCTGCGACAGCAGTACCTGCACCGAGTTTGATTTAGCCAGCCTGCACAGCAACTCATGTGCCCGCCTGTTAAAGCCAAGCTCATCCAAAACCTGTCCCAAGTGCAATCAAATTCGGAGCAAATGTTCAGAGCTCCGTCCTCCTTCTCCGCGGCGGGCTTTGGCTTTGATTTGTTCTCTGGGTGTTCCCTGTCTTCCTTCTCCTGCTCCTCTGCTTTCAGCTGAAGCATTTGCAGATACTTCTCCCACCTGGGTGCATCTAACCAAGTCAAGCCATGTTATTTCCAGAGCATAGCTTAGAATTCACGCCTGTTTCCAATCAGCTTGCCACAGGAATAGCAGCCTCGCAGCATGAGCCAGAATCGCCATTTCCACCAGCAAAAAAGCCCCGGTAATTTCTCATGATCCGCCAACATGTCTTGGAATTGCAGGAATCTCGCTAAGTGCACGGCGAACTGGAATGATCATGGCTGCGGGGCTTTCTGTGCTCTTTGCAAGCTACATAAGATTCATAGAAGCAGCCTAAAATGCCAGCTCCGCACAGTTCAGAACGCAAATTCAGCTTGGCTGATTCGTGTTTGCACCCAAGGGCACCAACTGCAAGAAATCCGCAAAATCGGACCCTATGCTCCGCAGGTTCAAGAGAATCGTGCAACGGAACTCCAAGCAACAGGCGTTGTTTCTCCCATGCCTGCCAAACTGTTCTTCACATATGCATGTTGGTCCTGCCTGCCAGACAAGCTTTCAGCACTGGCCCGAGCGAATGCCTTTTTCTATCGCGGGCTGCTCATCTTACACGACCCTGTTGCAGAAAGTACAGAAGCGCCGGGTGAGCCCTGCTGTCCGATGTCCATCTTGCGCCAGCCCGGCGTCTACAAAGCATGTCGACCTTCTGGCAAGTTGAAATCTGCCATGGCTCAGCCAGCTCCGGCTGCCTGCCGATTTTGCAGGCGAATCATATGCACGAGCTTGCAAGAGAATGCCGGCTGCACAAGGCCCCAGTTGGCCGTCCTCCTTCTCCTTTTGCGCCTTCTTCTCTTTCTTCTTAGCCTTCTTTTCCTGTTTTCCCTCTACCCCCCACACAACATTATATGGTAGTTCCACGCAAGCAGGTAGAACAGCGGGAAGGCCTTCTTCTTAATCTTCTTTTCCTTCTTTTTGGCCTTTTTCTTTTTCTTTTTGCTGGAGGACGATGAGCTAGAGGATGACTCTCCAGCAGCTTTCCTGGCTTGGCAAGCAGGTAATACGGTAGCGGTACCAGCATCTGGTAAGTGGCTTTGTCAGCAACAGGCCGTCTGCAAGAAGTCGGTGCAGAATGAGCAGTGCAAAGCGGCAAATGGAGCGAGCTGTCCTCTTCAGGTATGCTTTCAGCGCTGCTTTCACCACATTTGCATCATGTCCTGCGAGCGCGGTGCTTCAAATGGACGACTAAAACTGCCCGTAGTGTCCTTGTGTCAATTTCTCTAGGTCTTGGCTACTAACCTCAGTACAAGAAGAGATAGCTCGCTCGCTCTGCAAAGTGATGTTAGCAAGGCGCTCGCATCGATACCGAACTCCCAAGGGTGCCGCAGGATTGTCCAGTGAAGGTTGCTCCTCCATGAGGGCGCATCACTTTCATTTGGGTATGTCGACAATAGAGAACCCCCCAAATGTTGCTTGTCAGGGCTGTTGGGAATGACCACTTCTGTGATACAACAGAAAGGGCTTCCCCAAGACTATTCTCTTCATATAAAGGGGGATTCCCTTGTATCACAGAAGTAGGGAGAAACCCCTAAACCAAGCCCGAAAGGGGCATGTTTGTTAAACACAACCACAACGTGTCAACCGGCCAACGTCCGAATCAACGGCAGTGTCCTCTACCAAACCGTATTGCTTCCCAGAGCCCCAGCACCTGAAAATGAGCTATTGCCCTCCTCTCTCACAAGAGAGCTGGGTACAGGTCAAAATTAAAGCACCAGGATATGGACCACAGGCTTTACTCATCGTTTCCATTCACCAGGGTGCCATTTGGCTGTGGCTCAAAAAACCGGTACCAAAATGGGTTGCCCTGGTAAGTGGAAACATGGACCAAAACTCGCGCAACCCCTCCTGTTTAATTTTGAGCCACCGCCATTTTGGGGATACCCTATTCTTGACCACCGCCAGCTATCGCCCTCTCTCACCAGCGCAAGCAGCGTGGGGCTGTGGCTCTCTGGCGCCGTGCCCCCGGGCCTGGGGCAAAAAGGCTTCGAAGGCCGCGATCAGATCGCCCATCGCCCGCTAAGACTTCGGCGCCGCACTTGGAGCATGTGGTCGCCTGGCCACAGAAAAACGCGGAAAAAAAGAAGTCCACCACACACAAACATGGCTGTGGGTCAAAACCAATGGTACCATTTTGGGGCTTTCGGCGCACCACCCATTTTAGAACCTATTTTGGCGGGGATTGAATCGGATGTTCACTGGGGGCGAACCGATTTGGCATTTGACCCACAGCCAGATACCAAACAGCCTGCCTGGATGGCTCCGATGCGGATGGGATCTGGTTGCGACTTTCCCGAACCCTTGCCGCGGCCGCTGTCTGCCTGAAGGCATCCCGGTGAGCCAACGAGTCGAAGGCTTCGGTGGGATCCAACGAGTCGATTCGGTCCTGGAGGTTTCCTGGGTCCTGGTCCTCTCCATCCTTTTGCCCCACGAACCTCATGTCCAAACCTCAGAAGGAATATGGTCGGCAAATAAAACCATTTTACATTGAGGCAGCTGCTGAATTTCCCTTCTTCCTCTTTGACTTCTACCACCTCCAGGCGAGAGAAGCCCCCGACTTCGCAGAACCATCCCGTGCCTTGACCCAAACAGTGTCGTCTTGTGACACCACATCCTCGGAAGCTGACAAATGTACTGTGGGTTTGTGGAATTTGTTTAAGGGACACCCAAAGAAACATGCGGTTTTCCTTGTGGTTTCCTGTTAAAATAAAAAAGGGTGCCCTCAAAAAAGACACACCCATATCTTATAGGCCCATCTGAGACGCGCGCTCCCACCGCATCAACACGCCCTGATGCAGATAATCGAGATATGTGGAGTAGGCCGTCCTGGTAATCAAGCAAAGGCATGACAATGACAGCCTGGATGGCAATGACGGTCAATCATCCACAAGCGTTGCCTAAAACCTCCCAAGGCAAACACGCGAGTCCTTATATCTCGATCCATCTCCAAGTCGTACAAAGGCACCGTAATCCTGCACCTGGCCAGTGGATGTGTCCGATTTCAGGGGACCCCCAAAACGGTAGGGTTCCTTTTGGTTTCCCCTTTCAGAAGTAAGGACATTCCCAAGCGCGCGCAAACAAGGCAGCTCCACCCTGGCGACCGTGCCCTTGTGAATGGAGAAGAGTTTGGGCATCTCCCTCCCAGTAGTCCGCGCCGGGCGATCCCTGACATCCCCAGATTAAAGCGACAGCTCTATGAGATGCCCTGCCTCTTGAACTCCCGGTTCAGGCCACCTCGGTCACGGCCTGCATGATACTGGCTGGTTTGGTTCACAACCCTTGGTAGTACGCGTTTAATTGCGGCCGGAATTGATCCAACAGTTGGATCAAGTGCGTGTTTGGTGGCAAAAATTGCAGCCCCCTTCTAAAAATGAACAGAACCAAAAAACAAAACAAAAAAACACTTGCCAAGAACAGTGAAGTTTATTGGCAGAGCATTTCAAGCACAGGCCTCGATCGTCATCTCTTCGATCATCTCTTCGGTCGTCCCTTCGGTCATCCCTTCGGTCACCTCTTCGATCATCTCTTCGATCATCTCTTCGGTCATCTCTTCGGTCATCTCTTCGGTCATCTCGCTGATGACGACTGCAGCGCTATTCGAGTCATTGAATCTGAACCACACATGGCCTGAACCTCTCTGGACGAAATGCACTCAAACAACTCTCTGCGAATGCCATGCCATTTTTCTTCCGAGCAGCTCCCGTCTTTCTCGCACTGGCGACGGACTTCGGCCACCTCAGGCAAAGTCACTGCAGCCTTTCGCTAAACTTCGAAGAGCTACCTCCGGCACCCAAGCCATCTTCGTCATCGCTTAACCTGACGCACGGAGCCTCTCTTCCGTTCTCTCAACACTTGCAAGCGTGGCACATCTGTGGGCGATGGGCTGGCACTCAAACCCATGGGCTGCTCGCCTCTCTCTCTGGTGTATATATATATATATATTATATTATATTATATATATATATATTATGATACCATGCAGGAATGAGCTGCTGAAAGTATGACATGCTCCGCGAGCTGTTCAACACGTTGAAAAAAACAAAACTTGAAAGTTGCTGCCGTATGTTTTTTTTTCTCGGTGATGTGGATGCTCCGCTGCTCCGCAAATCTTTCAACCTGTGCCAGACTGTGTCTGAATTACTTGGTCCAAATGTTCAGAGCCGCTCGCATGTTCAGCATGTCAGACACTCAGCGACTCCCAATGCACATTGATTGCGGCACCCTCCTGTCCACTAGCATGGAGCCTGCCTGAGAGGTCGTGGAACACCATCTTCCTTTAGAACGAACCCGCTGGTGGGTTCCATGTTAGTGTTGTGTACCCCATTTTCTTCAAGGCCATCAGCGGCGGCGGCGCCGCGCGGCGCCGGGACCTCCCAGGAATGCCAAGCCCGAATGGGAGTGGGTAAGACTCGGAGCCTGGTCGTGATTGCTGGAAGGATTGCGCGAACATGCTCGGCCTCGGTGACAAGCGGAAGAAACCAGCAGCACAGTCTGTGTGTGTGGGTGGGTGGTATATATGTGCGTGTGTGCGTGTGGGGGCGTGCTGTGCGCGTGCGCACATGCGTGCTCGTGTGGGTGTGGGTGTGGGTCTGTGTGTCTGTGCGGGATGTCTCCCCTGAGGGTTCGGGCCCAGCAGCAGGCGCAGGGGCAGCTCCGAACGCTGCACCAGCCGATGCCTGAGCACATCGGTGGCCAGCGTTCCGAAGACAAGACGGAAGTAGCAGGTATAGCAAACATAGGCATCCTTTTAGGGTAATAGATGGCCCTGGTAGATGATTAACCACCAGGTAAACCAGGAATCGCCATCTATGTTTCTGCCAAAACAACCAAAAAGGACGCCTATGGTAGCAACTCTTCAAGGTCGGCACCTGGCCAAAGAGACTCCCTGGAGCCCCGAAAGCACCGCCAGAAGCAGGGCCAACAGCACCGAAGAGGCCGCCGGATGCGCCGCTGCTCGCGCCGCTAGCACCGAAGATGCTGCCGCCGCTTGCCCCGGGCGCAGCACCGAAGATGCCACCGGCGGGCGCAGCACCGAAAATGTTGCCGCTGCCGCTGCTGGGTGCAGCACTTGCCTGGCCTGAACTTGAAGACGCCGAGAAGATTCCGCTCGCCGATGCTCCGAACCTTCACAGAGGGAAGGGATCCATCTATCTTCCCCCACCACTGCCAAGCCCAGCACTGGATCCCACCGATTGCAGCGCCTGTCCAACATCCGTTTCAATTGGCCGCAGTGCGAACAGGCGAACCGTGCCATTTCTCCCACAAGCGGCCTGTGTCTAGGATGGCCGCCGCCTATCAGAAGCAAGCTTCAGCATGTGTCTCAATGATGCCCGCACCAGCCTGAGCCTGCACAGCCTTTGGTGCAGCAAAGGTCCCCCTGCCTTGCCAAATTGCAAGAAATGATAATGCTCATGAGCAACTGTGAGTTGCTGGTGAAATGGTTTCGCCAGCACACTCCGAGTCGCCCACAGGGTTCAGGCAGCGTTCGAATACGAAAAAGCCTCGCCAGGGTCCCACTTCTGCAATACATATGTGGAGATCTGTCATCCAAACAATTGCTGGATGGCTTACCTTGAAGCCAACATTGAAACAGGCACCCTCCAACAAACCCACACACACACAATCGCTGGATGCTCGGCGGAAAGCCGGCCGTTCCAGTCTCTCTGCACGCCCAGCTTGGCCCCCGACTCCCGCGCGCACCTCTGCCAGGGGTCCGGCAATCTCAACGGCGGCCGCAACCGTCGGCGCTTGGCCGGCCTGGTCGCGGAGTGAGTCGCTGAGCAGTCGCTGGTGGTCGACGACCTTTTAATGTTGACCCCAGGTGAGTCGCAATCAAAACCCGGAATTAAAATGGTCTACCCAGAACCATGAACCATGTGAAGAATTGTGAAGGCGGCCGCAGCTATTTCTGGCTGAACCATGTGAAGAATTAAGAAGGCGGCCGCAACTATTTCTGGCTGAACCATGTGAAGAATTAAGAAGGCGGTCGCAACAAAATTTGGAGCGCAACACCTCCATATTCATAAGCCGGGGTTTATGAATCCGGGGTCAACATCACATGCGGCCTTTGCTTGAACAGGCCTATGTCAGCCCAATCAACCGACGTTCAGACTGAGATGGCACACTCCGAAGCCTTGCAGCTTCCTCCAGGTCGCTTGGAAGCTTTGGCCGTAGACGAGGCGCCTCACTCCACGTCTTGCTGAAAGCGACACAAAGCCAAGGTGGCTGCATTCAGCAGGTCATCTACCTCCTCCTCCTCAACCTCCACCTGCAAGTTGATAGCACCATCCAGGCTTCCGTGTTTTTTGGCCAGCCCCAAGGTGGACTTAAAAACCCGGTGGTGGATTTCGAAAGGAAACTTCCAGGTTGTCTTCATCTACCTCGGGGCCCGTCAAAAAAATTGGGCTGGCACCACCACCATTTGCGCGAGTCTTTTTTTGTGGGGCCCCGGCCTCCAGCGCCCGCTTCCTGAAGCAAGCAATCGGAGACAGTTCCACTTAAATCATCGAAGCATATTGCTACATCAGCTCCTCTTAAAGGATCGAAAAACGACGATCTGCTATTATATAATGTATTGATTGTTCTAATTAAAATATAGCAACAGCATAACACAAGCTGCGACTCGTGGCGAAGCGGCGCCTGGGCAGAGCTGCATCGCCTGCGGCAAATTTGTCTCTGGCTCAGAAAATTGATGTACCCCCATCTGGGAACCAACAGCCTGACTGATACCATCATACATGGGTCTGGCTCAAAAACTGAGGTACCCCCATTTGGGAACCCCAGTAAAAGGAAACAAGGACTCAAACCTGCGGTCCAGTCTTTTTTTTTGTTTAATCAGCCACACCCGGTTCACCAAACGTTGTCTACACAATAGCAACTTGCATTGCTGCCCCGATCCCGGGTGAAGTATGCTGAATGCGACGCCAGAAAAGAAACCTCCTGCCTGTCTTGGCGGCTGAGGCTCGCTTGCGCCTTGCAGAGATGAATGAAGCAACTGTTGACTCAACGTCCTGCATTGCCATGGCTATAGAAGTTAAGACCCTGACTCACTGCAAAACAAGGACGGTCAATGCAACAACAAACCAAAGCACGGCTGGCAAAATGCACAGCACTTTGAGAGTAGGCACGACTTCTTCCCTCCAGCTTTGTCCACCATCACTCCGCACAGCTTGGAATCATCTGCTCTGGGCAAAGTAATGGAAAAAATATCAGTCTCTGCTGGTCAGGTCGGTGTCCAAATATTGATTGACCTGTGCAGCACACCCTTGGCGCGTCAACAGTGTTCAAATGCTGAGGTGGCAAAAAGTGTTGGCTGTTCAAATGCTGAGGTGGCAAAAAGTGCTGGCCTTGCTACCTTCGCTTCTTCAGGTGAGCTCCCTGACCGACAGCTGCCTTGCTCTCTTCGCTGTGTAAAAGCCGTGGCGGCACCCGTAAGGATGTATGAAAACGGTGCACACTACTCTGCATCCAACAGAGTAAACTGCATGTCCGCAAGAATTGGCACCAAGCTCGATCTTTGGGCACGCACGCGCACATCTGGAGGTAGGTCTACTCGGCCATACAGCATGCGCACACAACTGCGCGATGACAGAGCATGCAATGCTTAAAAAAACGCACAGAACGCAGGCACAGGGAAGCATGCCTTGGCCTGGCTTACAAGGCATGCCAGTGCCAGCTCAACTTTGCAAGAATGAATGCTGCTCTGCTCCCTGCAACTTGCTGCAGGTCTTTCTGGCAATGGCACGCCGCCCAAAACAAGGAAGCTGCAAGCTCGAAGTGTCTGGCTCCCGCAAGAGTTGCGAAGCACCGTGGCCAGCCAGATGGGCCTAATGCCATTGACACAAAAAGAGACTCAAGTGGCCATGGGTCAAAACCGCGTACCGCCAGTGAACATCCCAATCCCCACTAGAATAGACTAAAATGGGTAGTGCACCTATCCCAAAATGGTACCATTGGTTTTGACCCACAGCCAGCAATGTCTGGCAGTCTGGCCTGAATGCTCGCATGAGAAGCTGGCCTGATTTTGAGCACGAGCTCAGGAGAACTGCTGACCCACCAATTTCTCGCTCAAAGACCAGAGCCTGCACAAAGGCGTGGCAACTGGAAACCTGGCCAGCTCCGGCCCTGCCTTTTAGATCTCTCATCATCACCAGCCTCTCCGCCAATCTCACTCTCTTTAAGAGTTCTAAAGCTGCCATACCTGACACAAGTGTAGAGTCCGTGTGAAAGAAGCTGTGTGTGTCAAGGCTCTCAAAGATTGTAGTGGGTTGCTCATTCTCGCTCGTGTGGCACATGTTGTATTCCCTCAGTGGCCATACTTACTCCGACCATTCAGCACTGCAGGTCACTGCAAAAAGCGGTCAGCGCTGGCATCCACATTCTCAACGGCATCTGCTCCACCTGCACCCCCGGTTCCAGACCTTGCGCAAACGAGCGCCCGGAATTCGGGGGCGCAAAGCTGTCGGTGCGGTGCAATCGGAATTGCGCTTCAAGTTCCAGACTCGCCGCCCCAGCTGAAGTAGACGCCTACAAGCAGAACCGTCTTCATCGTGAGGATGGGAAGATTGGAGTGACTAGTAAAATGGCCCAAGCTGTTCCCGCCTGACTGCGCATAGTTGTCATCCGCCACAACCTTTGCCAGTCGCTTTCCAGCCTCTTCTTCGCTGACGTACCTGAACCAACAGTCACGCTTGCAGTGTGCGCAAAACACACACGCTTCACAGGACGCACGCGTTGGTGACTCCTTTCTGCAAGATGGGAAACAAGAACCTGGGCATTCCATATCGGAGTGCTGGACCATTTTGGGGTCTGAAAAAGGACACGGGTTCCCAATCCCTGGCTTTTTGGCCTCAATTGGCTTCCAAAGGGCACATGACAATGCTCACAACATGAGGAAATGGGCAATGTGCCATGAAAGCACCGAGCCTGAAAACGGGATAGTGCTCTCTGAAGAGGGCGGTATCCGCAATGCAGCCTTGCAAGAGCCAGCAACATGCATCAACCCAATCAAAACATGTTGCTCGCAAGTCAGGTACGCCCAAAACTCAAAACCGGGCCTGGGTACAAGGATGAAAAGCACACCCCAGTACTTGCATGGTATCTCTTGTGCAGCTCCCTCATGAGCATCACGTCGCAAACCTGACAGAAAAAATGAAACAAAACGGCGCAACTCTCAGAACCACAGAACCACCGCTCATATGTTGTTTCGCACCACCGTTCGGAAACCCTGGTTTCTGATTCGATTCCCCAAAATAAATACCGACAAACGTTATGGTTTCAACCATGGTTTCAAGGTGCTGCCAAGGGATGTCGTCCATCCACAAATCACAAGCATCAAGCTGGTGCATTGCCAACAAGTCAAAAGCCTGTCGGAAAGAAGTGCAGGGGCAGGACTTGACAATGCATAACGCGGACATGTCAACCCTGGCCCACCCTGGCCATTCCAGCCTTGCTGTCCTTGTAGGCCTTTGCCCCGTTGAATCGACCGTTGTCAATCATAGTAACCTCACCACGAAACTGAACCGCGTTGCGGCATCAAGCTCGATCCTCTGGGGAACCCCCTTGTGGATTGAAAGATCAACACAACAAATGAGTGAAAGTGATGCGTCGACGCATAAGAGATGCATGTTTGGTGACCAGTCATCTGAGAAGCGCACCGGAGCTTTCATGCCTGCTTCCAGGCCTGCAGTCAGTCCAACCAACGGTTCTGCAACAGTCACATGCCATACTCTGCAAGAGTCTTGTTGAAACCGCGGCAAGCGTCCGCGGCAGTTTTCTGCGGAGACCCCGGCACGCGACGTCCTTGACGTCCACCCTGGTAACTGGACACACTAAAACCGCTTAGCCCTAGCTGTTCAATTTTGGGGCACACCCAATTGAATTTATCGGATTTGCATGCTGAAGATACGATGTCACTGAGCCGTCGGTCGTCCGACATCGGAGCATGTAGCCGTTTCAGCGGGTTGGACTGATACAAGGTAGGGGACCAAAACCAGGACCCGACCATCCAGCTGCCCACCTGCTGCAACGATAGAACGTCCTCCTCCCGTGTGAATTCCTGTAGATGCCCAGCTTCGCAGCTGAAAAGTCCTCTTGCATCCGTTCAAAAAGCTCCCTCGTGCCGAACAGATCCGCACTGGACAGCTTTCCTATTACAAAGCTCTTCTCGAGACACTCCTCGTGCTCAACCATCTTTCAGGCTGCTATCCAATGCACCTCGCATCTCTTCGGAGACTTTTTAAAAATCTGACTTTCAGGAAGCTGTCGCGAAGTTGGTGTTCACCATTATGAATTGGCAGGATTGAAAGCAGAACATCCAGGAATCCAAGATCTCAACGGACCCATGGTCACAGCTTCGTCGGACTTCCGCTTCAGGCTCGGGGCCCAAGAAACGCCGTCCATGTGCATTTGCAACCCGCCTGGATTGCTTTCACAGTCTCGAGATCCGTTTGCCCCTTGCGCACCATGGCCAAAGCAAAGGGTGCCTCACAAGCAATGCCTGTAGCCAATTCCGGATCCATGGCCACGACACCTGGTTTCCGGAAGTGCCCAGGTAGTCACAGTGGTGGGTGTACACATGTCGATGAGCTAAAAGGAGCTCAGCAGCGCTCGCTCGGGGCCAACAACTGCCGGGCTCAGCACGATCCAGCCATGCTCAAGGCAGGGGGTCAGATGGACTTATGATGACCTGGCCATCCACGGATGAGCGCCCGAAAAAGGCGACGGAACACGAATCCTCGGCGCCCGACACTGCACTCATTGCTAAGCTGAACGTTTGATCTTGAGGATTGCGTTCTGAACCCAAATGGCAGCAGTAGGAAAGGAACAAGTCCACGACACGAGCTCCACAACCCGAGTCAGGGCTTGGCAATCTCTCAGGAAGGCATGTTCACTCGCCTTCCAGGCGTCCGATGTCAGCCACCGGAGGGATCATGCCACCAACCTCGCACGTGCGACGGTGCGATGTTCTGACCAGCTACCAAATAATGAAGCCTCCGACATTGCCGCCATGATGCTCAAGTCACTCAAGGCAGCTCAAGCCGCTCAAGCCACTCAAGCAACCCAGGTAGCATGTTGCACGTGCGGTTGCCTCCTTGTCGTTGATGCTGGCTGTGACGGTCCCCAGGATGATGCAGCGTGCAGGCTTGACACTGCTCTTCTTGAGATCTGAGACCAGGCACACTTTGGCGTGTTCTGTGTCCCCTCACATGGCGTTTCAACCAATCCAAAGAGCTGGCTATCACTTGGTTGACGTTGGAAGGGGAGCAACAATTCTCAAATTTTAGCAGTTAAGTGGTTGGATTTCCCACTAAACAACAATGAGCAAAAATGCAAAATGTTTCCCAACAACAACCATGTTCATCCCCCACTGATAGTATTCGGCAACGATCAATCATCAGGGGGAAAGGCCGAGCCTTCGAGCAGAAGGTTGCAAAGCAGGAAGTGACCTGGTAGCAAGTGAAACGATCTGCTCATGGCAGGTCAAACACCGTGCTCCTAACCAAGACTGGTATCAGAATACTACAGCTGCCCCAGAGCAGCTGAAGACATACAGTTAGTGCATACGTGCAGGCGAATCAAAAAGCAGGAGTATCAGCAAAGAGTGCCACAGAGTGTATCACAATCCGCACAGACAAGCAGCTGTCAAAACCCTGCCTAGGTAGTTGGTGGCAAAGCTCAACTCGTGGCCATCAGCTGACCATCGAGGTCCACCGCCTAGCAATGCTTTGGAGCCGCTCACATGCCGAATGACTCCGACCTGGCCTGGAAATAATCCAGGAAAGAAAGCGCCCTGTCACATGTTCGGCGTTGAGACACGCGGCATGGAAGCATGGCAAAGCATGGCACATGGCCTCCTTGTGGGCATTCGGGAAATAGACAGCAGCGTTGCATACTAGGGCGTCCAGCCTAAGTTGCTGGTGGCTGCACGGTTGCCTGGGAAGCTGTCGTCTCAGGCAATGGCGGAATGTTCAACGCTCGGAAAGAAGCCACAAATTGGCGAACCTGCAATAATGCACGATGTTGGAACGCCCTCGCACACGCATACATAGAAAAACATGTTAAGGCATTTGATGCGGCCCTCGCGAAACCAAGAACCGGACGCTGCTGTTCGCTGCCAGGTCAAGGTGAAGCACGAGGTAGCTGTCCTGAATGATCGGAAGCTGACAAAGTTGTCAAAACTTTGTCAATGGCTTTGACGCCCTCTCACCTTTCGGACTAGACAGGGTTCCTCTGCCTGCCTTTTTAGGCGTGGTCTAGGATTTTCCCAGCTGAGTTCAAGGTTTGTGATTTTGGGGGTCGACTGCCGTCAGGTTTAGCAATCGAGTTGAGAGCTTTGGGCTTTGGTGGTTCAGCTGAGTTTGAGGCTTCGGATTTTAGGATGGGCTCAGGTGTTGTATGTTAGGAATCTGGGGGTTAGATATTTGATGTGAGCCACTGCTTCGACCTGCCACGTGTGCAAAGCAAATCGGCAGCGGCTCTGAGGTAAGTTTGCTTCCAGTAGCATTGCCATTGCGAAGTGCCCACATCGAAGGTCGGAACATTCGGAAAGTTGAGGTTTGCCCACATCTCCAACTTGCCAGTTAAAAAAGGCCTTGCCACGATTGAGGGTTCCAGAACAAGGGTTCCGATGCATGAAGGCAAACGAAAGAAAAATGGCCCCGTGTTTGAGACAGAGACAGAGGCCAAAACAGGAAGAAACGAGCCATGTGGAAATGCGACGTCGTCGCAAAGAGGGTTCCTGTCAAGAAACTCAAGATGGGTGTGTTGCAAGCGTGCACTTGGCAGGGTCCTTTGGAAAGTCATTCTCCTTTGCAATTGTCTCCGCCTGATGAAAGCGTGTAAGACAATCAAAGATACAGCCAGTCAAACATCAAATGTAGTGTCAGCCTTGATGAAATCCCGGCACGCCATGATCACTCGCCTGGCCACGCCGTTGAACTGACATCTTTCTTGGCTTTCATTCCAGGATAGCTGGGGCTAAAGCCATTCGCCACTCTTAGCGAGCTCTCTGGCGGCTGCAAGCCCCAGCCCTGCACGGCCAAATGGCTCCATGCATCAAGACAACAGCACGCTCGCACCTGAGGAGGCGCCCGTGATGACGACGGTCTTTTTGGTGGGCTGTGACCCAAACTTGGCGATTCACAAAATCTGACTGCGGACAGGAAGCGTAAAGAGCGAGAGAGCTGTGTCCCGGGCATCGAAAAAGGCTCTTCTTTGAGTCTTGGAGATAGACGCTTTGGCAAGCCGCTCTCTCCTGCCGGGACAAACGCAGCTTGATGCTTGCTGCTGCATGCTTCTGCAGTTCCTCCGGCTGCAGGCAGCAAGGGCGACCGCGCTTGTGCTGGCAGCAAGCAGCGCCTCGCCACACCGACATTGCTAAAGTCGAGCAGGCGTGCAGCACGGATGTATCACGACCAGCCTGCGAGTGCCCGGAGACCGCAGTCACAGGCTTGGAAGCCTTGACCTGTCACTCTGCGACAGCCACAGCTTCTGTCGCATCGCGCCGGACTGCAAAACTCAGAGTCTCAGCTGCCGGCATCCCAGCGTTGCAAAACTGGCCGCGTCTGGGACGCATGTGGCACCTCGCGTCTGCAGCGCCTTCTTTGGTGATCCGTTTTTCTCAACCGAGGCCGCCGCAGCGAACGCCAGAGCCATGGTCCGTCGGGACAGCTGCCAGGACTGTCCGCAAGCGACGGCGGCGACGCCAGAAACGGCGCAAAGGAAATCACTGCGATTCTCCGATCCCGAGCCTCAAGGCTCCCAGCTCCCAGCCCCCCCGCGCAACGCTGAGCCCAAAGAGCCGACAGCTCTGGCGGTTGTGTGCTTTACATGTGAGTCATAATCAAAACCCACCATCTGGCTGGGACTGCCCCTTACCTTCATCTACCGGGTTTTGATTGTGGCCCATGTGATCATGGTGCACTTGGCATTCAACATGAGAGCGGCTTGATCTCCGGGCACACGCGCGCACTGGAGCTAGGTCTACTCGGCTATAGAGCATGCGCACACAACTGCGCGATGACAGAGCATGCAATGCTTAAAAAAACAAAACGCTACGACGCAGGCACAGGGAAGCATCCCTTGAAGCCTGGCTTACAAGACATGCCAGTGCCAGCTCTGGCAACGGCACGCTGCCCAGAAACAAGGAAGCTGCAATCTCAAACTATCTGGCTTCACCCGCAAGAATTGCGAAGCACCGTGGCCAGCCAAATGGGCCTACCCATGGCGCAAAGGTGGTTGCGGCAGCTATCAGTGAGCACAAGATACTGTGTCTGCATCATCACCTTTTACACAAACGCCACAGAATCGAGCGGTGAGACAAACATAAAGCACAAGCACTGATCAGCAGTGCCATTAGCAACTCACCAAACAGTCTTGAGCAACTTGATCAGTCGCCTTGACGAATGCATCTACGTTTTCTGCATCCCATTGTGAGTGGCCTGCATCAGTGAGCAGCAACTCCGCGCTGCTCCCCACTGCTGCGGCAAGATCCTTCGCATTCGATACTGGACAAATGCAATCGCACCGGCCGTGGATGAGCTTCAGCGGAAAATTGAACAGTGGCGCTGAGTCTAACAGCTCAAATCCATCCGGCAAAAAGCCGCGCTCAGCCACATAATGCAGCGTCAGCAAGGCTTGTATATTAAACTTCCCGGGCTCCGACCAAGGCTTCTCAGGCGGATCTGCGTCCAGCAAGCACACGCCAGCTTCTGCTGGAGGTGGCAGCTCTGGATCGCTCTCCCGAAGCGCAAACAGCTTATTCTCCCACGCCCGCCACTTCGCCAGTGCTTCGGCTGGCTTCATAGACCTTGGAGCAAGTTTAAAAAAAAAGCTTTGCCCTGGGGTGCAGTTACCACCATTAAAACCATGGGGGTTCTTATAATCACCATTGTATACCTAAGGGTTGTCATCCTCCAAATTGGGTCAATTATTGTTTTGATGGGGATTGAACCCTAGGATTTGCGCAGGGTACAAATTGCTCCGTCTCTGATTAGCAACACGTTTGAAGGTTGCACGGACCTAGTTTGCGACACGGCATCTCACATCTCCCCTTCGCCCATCTACCCGCTACCTGCTCCAAATACCACGGCATGGTGGTTTTATGGGTCGTCGCTTTACAGTGACTTGTGGTGGTTCTATGCCAGCAAGAGGCTTATCTTCTCCCAGAGCGGCTCTCCGAAACGCCGCCGCCACGTCGCGCCCCGAGCGGAAAGTCTCCCCTTCTGGCAGCCACCCGGCGAAGCGCTTCCACTCAAACGGGGCCAAGGAACTCGCACCGAGTCCGGGGCCGCAAAAGTAATCCAGCTCCTCTGAGCGGAAGAGGAAGACCTAAGCCGAAGGGAAGCCGATGAAGAACCGTTTTGCGCTTTGTTTTTCTTCTTCTTCCTCTTCTTCTTCTTCTTCTTCTTCTCCTCCTCCTCCTTCTTCTTCTTCCCTTTTTTTTGGTGGGGGGAAGGGGGGCATATATTTGGGTTGAGCAAAAGCTCCGAAATACATGGGATGACCATGGGTTGGAAAGTCACTAGAAAGAGATGAGTCTCCATGATATGTCCCACATAGGGAAAAGTTACCCATGGTCATTTGGCTGTGGGTCAATATTAAACCACCAGGGGACCGCAGATTTTAGCCAAGTGTCCATTTACCAGGGCAAGCCATTTTGGGGCTGCCCTATGTTTGACCCACAGCCCCAGGGATCCGGATGCATTATACACCTGAACATTGCAACTTGTAAATGGTGGTGTCCTTTTATTTTGGTGGAAAAAGCCATGTTTCAAATGGGCAAAATGTATCTTTTAAGAAGCCCTGAGCCATTTGGGCTGAACGGAATATTGATCAACGCCCATAGACTCTCGTGACCAAGTCGCGGCTCGCAAGACAATGCCCAGCACGCGGTCCTGGAACTTGCTCGCATAGGCCAAAGCCAAGCAGGAGCCCCACGAGCCCCCCGTCACCACCCATCGATCAATCTCCTTGGCTGGAACTAGGACCCCAGCAGAAAAATGTATGCCTGGTTCGTGGAAAGCAAAGGGTGGGGGGCCCCAAAGAAACAAAAAATACAAAGGGGGAACTAATTCTGGGGAAGTCTCAAGGTGCGTCCTTAGGGCCTCCAAGTCATCCACGTGGTGCCAGGTGGTGTTGTTCTCCAGCTGCTCCGCCGCCGTGGTGGAACCCTCGCGCGTGCTTTTGCCGCACCCGCGCTGGTCGAAGAGCACGACGCGGTACTTCTCGGGGTCAAAGAGCTTGGCCATCTGCCTGGAGCAACCCGCGCCAGGGCCGCCATGCAAGAAGACCACCGGAAGCCCGTCGCGGCTTCCGTGCTCCTCGTAGTAGAGCTCAAAACCATCCCCAACGGGCAAAGTGCCTGTGTTCAGCAACACTCCTCCGCTGTACAGCCCCCTTCTCCCGCTCTTCCTTTCCGCCTGGTGCCTCTTCGGCTTCTTCAGCTTTCGGCGCTCCCGCACCGCCAGCGCTGTGGCACCTAGACCAAAACTGCTCCACGCCCGTGGCAAGGAGCTGCCCCCGAAGATGCCATGCGACGCCCCAAAGGACACCGGCGCAGGCGCAGGCGCGCCCTGGGGGCGCACAGAGGGGCGCCGGGCCAAGCCAGGAATACACGAGGATTCCATGCTGAGGCTCAAGCCAGTGCAAGCAATGCGTGCAAACGCAGAACGCGTGTGATGCTGCAATGTCTGGCAGGAAGGCACAGGAAAGTGGCCTTGAGCACGAGCTCAGGAGAACTGCTGACCCACCAATTTCTCGCTCAAAGACCAAAGCCTGCACAAAAGCTTTGTCTGGCTTAATATTGCCTGACCAACTCCCGGCCCCTGCCTTTTACATCTCTCATCGTCGCCTGCGTCTCCGCCGATCTCACTCTCTTTGAGAGTTCTAAAGCTGCCATACCTGACAAAAGGGTAAAGCCCGATACTTAAGCTGTCAAGGCTCTCAAAGATCGAAGTGGGTCAAAGGCTCATTCTGGCTCATTTGCCATATGTCCCACTCTCAGAAAGTCGGCCATCGTGCCCAGGTCACTGCAAAAAGCGGTCAGCGCTGGCATCCACATTCTCAATGGCATCTGCTCCACCCGCACCCCCGGTTCCAGACCTTGCGCAAACGAGCGCCCGGAATTTCGCAAAGCTGGCAGTGCGGTGCAATCGGAATTGCGCTTCAAGTTCCAGACTCGCCACCCCAGCTGAAGTAGACGCCTACAAGCAGAACCGTCTTCATCGTGAGGATGGGAAGATTGGAGTGACTAGTAAAATGGCCCAAGCTGTTCCCGCCTGACTGCGCATAGTTGTCATCCGCCACAACCTTTGCCAGTCGCTTTCCAGCCTCTTCTTCGCTGACGTACCTGGGGCAACAGCAGTCAAGCTTGCAATGCGCGCAGGACACACATACGAACCCACCACACACATTCCGCGTGATCAGGACGCACGCGTTGGTGACTCCTTTCTGCAAGATGGGAAACAAGAACCTGGGCATTCCGTATCGGAGTGCTGGAATGTGGGTCTGTCTTTTTTGGAGTTGCTACCCATTTTGCATGGGTTATAAAGGGAAACCAAAAGGACAACCGCTGCCATTTTGGGGTCTGAAAAAGGACACACGCTACGCTACCGTTGAGCGCTGAGATGCGACGGCAGAGCGATTCTTGGCAATGGCCACAAACCTTTCCGGCGCGGCAGCCGATTTTTTCCATTGTCTTTAAGTATCTTCCGCGGCAAGGGTGCTTTGTTAGACGCCATTTGGCTTCCACAGATCGCAACACCGTGAGATCGTGTCTCGAGTCTTGCACGACCGCGGCGCAGCCTTCAAGCGCGCCAAGACTTTGGCAGCTCCAGCTCACAGAAGGCGTACGCGCGGTTGACTCTCCAGCTCGCAAATCGCAACTTCTCAGTACAAGCGTAGTACGTGAAGAACCCTTTGCCAGCATCCCAGCGACGCGGTTGGGAGCCAAATCTTACGCGCAGCTTCCGCGGAGCTACGCATCTCCTGACCAGTTTTGCAAAACTATCCAACATGGTCAGCTCTGTGGTGCAAAGCTTTGGGCTTTAGATAAGCTGACTCATCTATGAGGACCGAACTAGAGAAGCAAACACTCAAACATCAAGAGCGCAATGACGTCATCGGTGTTAGTTTGTATCAACAGACCTTACGCGAGCTTACACGGCCCAAGGAAGCTTACGCGAGCAAGAAGCGGATCTACAATCTTCTTATGAGGGCTTTGGGCAAGCGAGCCTGAAAACAGGATAGTGCTCTCTGAAGAGGGCGGTATCCGCAATGCAGCCTCGCAAGAGCCAACATCAATATGCATAGAACCAGGTCAGGTCAAACACCCCAAAAAACCGCCAAGCCTGGGTACAAGGAGGAAAAGCATACCCCGGAACTCGCATGGTATCTCTTGTGCAGCTCCCTCATGAGCATCACGTCACACACCTGATAGACCACGGTGCAACTCGAACTGCACCACGGCTCGAACTGGTGCATAAACCGCGGGCTCAACAAGTGTCACAAACAGTGCCGGACTCGACAAATGTACTGATGACGCCGGACACGTCAACATGCCCAGACCCACAAAACGCCTCAAGACCCACCCTATTCCCAGAGCCCCTCATGGGCCCTGATCGTCAGCTTCAACTTCCATGACTTCCAGCCTTGCTGTCTTTGTAGGCCTTTGCCCCATTGAATCGACCATTGTCAATCATAGTAACCTCGCCACAAGACTCGGCAGCATTGCCGCAGTCGATCCTCCGAAAAACGTGAAGGAACACGCGAGTGACCGCAGACACAAGAGATGCTATTTTTCCTGTGACAAGTCATCTTGCCACGAATTTTAATAGGGAACCACCTCAAAAGTGATTGGTGCCACCTATATGATGTCCACCAAAGGGTCTCTTTTATTGACATTCATATCCATCTGAAGGCCGCGCTGGAGCTTTCATACCTTCTTCCATGCCTGCAGTCAATCAACAGTTGTGCGGCAGCCTTCCGTCGATGTCATGGCAAGTCTACAGTCAGTAAAAGCTCAAAAACCCACGCTATGGCCACCTGAACATTTGATCTTGAGGATTGCGTTCTGAACCCAAATGTCAACAGTAGGAAAGGAACAAGTCCATGACACAAGCTCCAAAACCCGAAATCAGAGCTTCGCAACCTCTCGAAAAAGGCATGGCTTCACTTGCCTTCCAGGCGCCCAATGTCAGCCACTGGAGGGATCATGCCACCAACCTCGCACATGCAACAGCGCAATGTGCTGAGTTGCAAAAGAATGCAACACGCATTGGAGTTACTCATGTCGCCATGATGTTCAAGTCACTCGAGGCCACTCAAACCTCAAGCCACCCAGGTCGCATGTTGTGTATGCCATTGCCTCCTTGTCGTTGATGCTGGCTGTGACGGTCCCGAGGATGATGCAGCGCGCAGGCTTGACACTGCTCTTCTTGAGATCTGAGACCGGGCATGTTTGGCGTGTTCTGCGTCTGATCCCCTTGAGGGGGGCATTTCAGTCGATCTCCCACTGATAGTATTCAGCAACGATCAATCAACATATCAGTCGATCAACAGAGCTGGCTATTACCTAATTTCAGTCGATCTACAGAGCTGGCTATCATCTCCCACTGATAGTATGCAGCAATGATCAATCAGTCGATCTACCAACATAGCAGTCGATCTACAGAGCTGGCTATCATCTCCCACTGATAGTATTCAGCAACGATCAATCAACATATCAGTCGATCTACAGAGCTGGCTATTACCTCATATCAGTCGATCTACAGAGCTGGCTATATCATCTCCCACTGATAGTATGCAGCAATGATCAATCAGTCGATCTACCAACATATCAGTCGATCTGCTGGCTATCATCTCCCACTGATAGTATTCAGCAACGATCAATCAGTCGATCTACCAACATATCAGTCGATCTACAGAGCTGGCTATCATCTCCCACTGATAGTACTCAGCAACGATCAATCAGTCGACCTACCAACATATCAGTCGATCTACAGAGCTGGCTATCATCTCCCACTGATAGTACTCAGCAACGATCACTCAGTCGATCTACCAACATATCAGTCGATCCACAGAGCTGGCTATCATCCCCCAAAGATTCCAAAACGATCCACCAAACCATCAGGTTTGGTTAAGCCGAGCCTTCGAGAAGAAGGTTGCAAAGCAGGAAGTGACCTGGTAGCCAATGAAACGGTCTGCTCGTGGCAGGTGAAACACCGCGCTCCTAACCAACAAGCAGCCGTCAAAACCCTGCCTAGGTAGTTGGTGGCAAAGCTCAACTCATGGCCATCCGCTGACCATCGAGGTCCACCGCCTCCCAATGCTTTGGAGCCGCTCAAATGCCGAATGACTCCGACCTGGCCTGGAAATAATCCAGGAAAGAAAGCGCCCTGTCACATGTTCGCGTTGAGACACGCGGCATGGAAGCATGGCAAAGCATGGCACATGGCCTCCTTGTGGGCATTCGGGAAATAGACAGCAGCGTTGCATACTAGGGCGTCCAGCCTAAGTTGCTGGTGGCTGCACGGTTGCCTATGAAGCTGTCGTCTCAGGCAATGGCGGAATGTTCAACGCTCGGAAAGAAGACACAAACTGGCGAACCTGCAATGAGACACAACATATTGGAACGTGTACACATACACCCACACGCACACACACACACACACACACACACACACACACACACACGGGGAAGAAACAAAAGAGTCAGGGCATTGGATGCGGCCGCCCTCAGTTGCGCAAACAAGACCGCTGGGCGCTGCTGTTCGCTGCCAGGTCAAGGTGAAGCACAAGGTAGCTGTCCTGCAGCTGCATAGGCTTTCATGTTTTCTGCGACAAAGTCCAACTCAGGGAAAAAAAGAGCCCGTCGCAAAGAGGGTTCCTGTCAAGAAACTCAAGATGGGTGTGTTGCAAGCGTGCACTTGGCAGGGTCCTTTGGAAAGTCATTCTCCTTTGCAATTGTCTCCGCCTGATGAAAGCGTCTACGACAATCAACCATGCAGCCAGTCAAACATAAAATGTAGTGTCAGCCTTGATGAAATCCCGGCACGCCATGATCACTCGCCTTGCCACGCCGTTGAACTGACATCTTTCTTAGCGTTCCTTCCAGGATAGCTTGGGCTCAAGCCATTCGCCACTCTTAGCGAGCTCTCTGGCGGCTGCAAGCCCCAGCCCTGCACGGCCAAAGGGCTCCATGCACCAAGACAACAGCACAAAAGCATAAACAAAGCTCGCTCCTGAGGAGGCACCCGTGATGACGACGGTCTTTTTGGTGGGCTGTGACCCAAACTTGGCTAACCACTCATGAGCAAGTGAGCATAAAGAGCGAGAGAGCTGGGTCCCGGGCATCGAAAAAGGCTCTTCTTTGAGTCTTGGAGATAGACGCTTTGGCAAGCCGTTCTCTCCTGCAGGGACACACGCAGCTTGATGCATGCTGCTGCATGCTTCTGCAGTTCCTCCGGCTGCAGGCAGCAAGGGCGACCGCGCTTGTGCTGGCAGCAAGCAGCGCCTCGGCACACTGACATTGCTAAAATCGAGCAGGCATGCAGCACGGATGTATCACGACCAGCCTGCGAGTGCCCGGAGACCGCAGTCACAGGCTTGGAAGCCTTGACCTGTCACTCTGCGACAGCCACAGCTTCTGTCGCATCGCGCCGGACTCCTCAGAGTCTCAGCTGCCGGCATCCCTGCGTTGCAGGACTGGCGTCTGCGATGCATGTGGCACCTTGCAGACGTTTCAAATGCTTTGGGTACAGGAAAGTCTACAGGAAAATGCTTCGCTCTTGTGATCCAGTTCAGCGTGAGATCGGCCTTGGGACGGCCTTCCTACAGGAAACGCCCCCCCCCCAAAAAAAAAAAAAAAAAAAACCTAAATCAGCTGTTTTCCCGTAGAACCTCCAACCCCAAGCCCTTTGAACGGTTGGTTTGATCCGTTTCTCTGAGAAAACCGAGGCCGCCGCAGCGAACGCCAGAGCCATGGGAGCTGAGCGCTTGCCTCGCCTCCCTAGCCTCCCTGGCGCCCCGCGTCTCACGCACGAGCCCAGAGGAGCCAAGCCAAGTCGCTCCCGAAATCTCCGAGCTCCAACTTGGTTGACGTTTGAAGAGCATAAAAAACTTCGATCTTAGCAGTTGAGTGGTTGAAATCCGCAGTTAAGTGCTTGGATTTCAACCAAGCCACAATAAGACAATAAGCAAGAATACGTAAAACTGTGTCCCAACAACAACCATGCCAAGAGCGCCTGCCGTGGCGCAGTCTCTAATTTTGTCCCTTCCATAGGTGTCCTTTTGGGAAAATGGATGGATTTTCCCCTGGTAGATGATTGCCCCCCAACCAAAGCCACCAAAGCAACCAGAAGGGACACCTATGGCACCTTCCTTTCTGCAGACTCTGCGAGACTCGGCTCTCCTGTCGGAGGCCCGGCTTGAATTTGCCCAACCTCTGGCCAAGTGAAGGCCACAATGGGTTGAGAAGCGAGGTTCTGCAGCTAGCCAGCCCTGAGAAACACGTCCCTTGAACTGAACAAGACTCCTGCAATAAAACGTTGCACAGGTTCGGTAGGTCGCAAGTGCTCCTATCGTGAGTTTGCCTTTGGTAGCGTTGGATCATGCTTGCCCTTGTGTACCCTTCCACTTTGGCAGAGGTACCGGAGGGGTCATTGGCCTCCCTTGACATTCTTGAGATGATCGTCACACTTCATTCTCTGAACCCAAAAATGCCAAGGGCCAAACGCCGTGGGCAATGACCTCCCGACGTCTCAAATGATCAGGATGCCTCTATGTACAAATTTGCGGCGCATGAATGTGAGAAAGCTCGTGTTGCAACCAGCACTTATGTTCCTTCTTCCTCAAATCATGCACCTGGTGAAACAGGCTATGTGGAAAAGAGATATTTGGCGAATCGCCAAATCTGGCTGATTAAAAGTGCACAAGAGAAACTCGGAATCTTGAGCCAAGCTTTCCGAGGCATTTCTGGATTCATGGCAGGCGGATCTTGTCCTCTCTTTCTTTTGGCTCTGTTGGATTCATGGCACTGGCTTTCCACCCTAGGGGTGTCTTTGTTGAGGGTACCTTTCTTTTGGTGTTGTTCTTTTCCAACCAAAACCACCATCCCCCAACAATTCTGTGGTCCCTTCCAACCCCAACCCAAAAAGAACCAAAAAGGCAAAGCCGAGAGAGACGGAGCCAGAGAGAAACCGAGCCACTCCAGCCATCTATCCATCTGGGTGTGGCTCGAAATTACACACCTGGGGCAAACCGCAGGTTTGAGTCTTTACTTCCATTCGCCAAATCTCGCCAAACTTTGGGTTTCCACATTTTTGTTGGCCATCTCTCGCCATCTCCCTCACTCCTTCTTCCTACCACTGCCAAATGTTGGGTGCCACATGTTTCGAGCCACATCTCTCGGGTCTATCTCTCACTCGCCCTCTCGCTTCGCTTCACCGCTTCTCACCGCTGCGTCAGCCACCGGAAGGCCCTTTGCAGGATGCCCATGGCCATCATCTGCACGGCGCGGCGATGCGCCCCCGCCAGCACCCCCCGCAGCAGGCCCTTGGCCTGGCTCGACACACCGCCGGGCACCAGCATGGCCAGGCGCAAGGCCGCGGAGTCCAGGTCCCCGCGGTACCTGGGACAAAGGGCCACCTTTTGGTGGAGGTCGTGGAAAAACCGAGGGTGTTGTGCTTGTTTGATGTTTGTCTTATTGTATTTGTTTGATTCTATTTGTTTGATTCTTCTTGGGGGGGAAATCATCTAAGGACCTTTTGTCAAGTTGACGGAAAAAGAGTGGGTCACACCAAACACACTCTGGGTCAATCGAGAAAGCCGTGCCCGAAAGGTCCAAAACGGAGCCAAAACGGGGTCGCAAAGCCATGATACGCGTACCACACGGAGAGGTTCGCGTGCGCGGCATAGGCTCCGCCCAAGAGTCCCGCCACCAGGCAACTGGTGCTGCCCAGGCGGGCTGTAAGCTGCGGCGCAATCACCACGGCGATGCCCAAGGGCATGGCGTGATCCCGAAGCGCGACGATCGCCACGCAGCAGGCGGGCGGAGGGGCCACGCGCACCAGGAACTCGGCGATGGGATTGGCGCTTTTGGACGGCGCGCATGCCACGGACACGCCTTTCAGCAGCAGGCAAATGGTGGATGCCATCACGCGCTCAGCGCCAATCAGGCGAAGCAGAACTTCACGCCGTGCTAGCACTTCCACAAGTCGCTGTTGGGAGACGACGGAGATGAGGTTCATGCAAAAGAACATGGACTTCTCGTTGGCGAAAGGATTCAAGGACTTGGCATTCAGAAGCCAAGCCATGGGACCCAGAATGCCCAGTACTGTCCCCTGCTCTAGCCGCCACACCCAATCCGTCACGGAGTCCACCATCAGCAGCAAGTAGAGCCACGCAGCCAGAAAGCAGCAAGCCCGAGCCGCCGCCCGGAACAAAAGGACTCCTCGCACGAAGGCCCTGACCGCAACACCAGCTGTCAGCAATTCATCCTGGCGCAATCAATCCCTCACAACTGGCTTCCCTTTCTGGGCATACTCTTTCAGAACAATGCCAACTGCGAATCGTGCCTCAGGGAAGTCCCTTTGCAGTTGATGGACAGTAACCTTAGTTGCAAGACAGAAAAAGCGTGTGCACTGGAAAACTTGCTGGTGCTCAGCAGGGAAGTTGGGAATGAACCCAAGGCCCCTTAAAGGAAACCACAAGGGGTGGTTTATGAGGC
This sequence comes from Effrenium voratum, assembly GCA_963377175.1. Lineage (NCBI taxonomy): Eukaryota > Dinophyceae > Suessiales > Symbiodiniaceae > Effrenium > Effrenium voratum. Next base: position 79,413 of record CAUJNA010002090.1, on the reverse strand, counting down.
TCATTCCCTCATTCCCCGCCTATCCCAGCAAGAAAACTCGGTTGCTTGTCCCGAGGCGAGCGCGGAGAAAAGACTGTACAGCCCAAGCCTGAGTTGCCATTGGACTCGGAAAGCCGAATGGCTCAGCGTGCTGACAGCTCAGTCCCCTGCGAACCACAGGCCATTCGATTTAAGAAGTCCCAACCTTGCCAGCCTGAAAAGATTGCCACAAGCAAGCAAATGCCACGGGAACGTGACTATGACTGTAGAAGGGAAAGGGGGAAATCATCTCCCCTTTCAAAATGTAAGGCTTTTATGAACATCCAAAGCAAGTCTCGCTGAATCCAATGTGGCACCGGTGCACAAGTGTCTCAGCGTCGGGCTGTAGGACTCCGTAGCTGGACCCAGAGCACCAAGCACCTCAGAGACGAGTGCGAGCTGAAACGTGTGTCTGAAAATCGGCGACCGCCCAAAATGGTCGTCCAGTCGGTTTTACGCGAAGAAAAACGGGTACCAACTCCAAAAACACCGACCCATAATACTAGGGGTGTGCTCATTTGCATGCGATGCGGGCAATGCTTAGAGCGATTGGCCACCTCGTGAGTTTCGTTTCTCAGTGTTCGGGGAGCTGCGCTCAGCTCCGACACAGCATCTGACGAACATCTTGGGGAAACCTCCTCGGTCCTCTGTTCGGTGCCCTGTTGTTTTCTCTTTGGTGGGATCCCCACAAGTGGGCAAACCAAACAAGTTATCAGGGCTTGCTTGCGTTTCTTTGCGAGTGCCTCGCCTGGAAATGGCAAATCTTGCTGCGGTTGGGCTGGTTGCCCGAGGGCTCATGGGTTCAGACTCGTTTGAGTCAAAGGCACCGGGCACCGAAGAACCTTGTGGATTCATGGCTGCATCCCAAAAAAGAACAGCATGAGTAACAAAGCCATCAAGCTCATGCGATGGAAGCGGGCAACCTGGTGTGATACCTGCACAAGAGCTGGTGGGCGGAGGGACATTTAGCTGTGATTGTCAAAACCACTGGGATCCCATTTTGGGGTAGGTGAATTCACCACCCATTTTAGTCTATGTTAGTGGGGACTGGGATGTTCACTGGGGTACGATTTGGCTTTTGACAGATGGCCATTTAAGTGAGATAGTATGCCCGGCATGAGTCGCTGGCATGTGTAGCACGCTTGCACCTATTCCGGTTCCCCGAAGGACCGGACCACGGACAGCGAAGACATCGTGGAGAAGACTGGAAGAAGACCATGGAGCAAGAATACCTCACTGCATCAGGAACTTCCATTTCAAGGCCAGCCTCATCTTTGAGGGACGGACAAATGCTGTGACCTCGCCATGAGCAACGGGGCAGTTGGTGGTTTCCTTCCCGTCTTTTGGGTCTGCAAAGGAACCCAAGCTTAACTGGGCCCTCAGATGCCCCGCTGAAAGCTTAACTTTTAGTGGGTTAAATGGAAACTACCACCAAACCAACTAAAAAGATCTACAAAGCTAAGGGACCGGATGGCTGGGAGCCAAGTTAAGTCAACACAATGTCGCACTGAGAAGCCGGCCAGCTGCGGCCAGGCTTCTTCGATCTTCTCCTGCATGCGCTCCTCGGAATTCCAAGAGCTCGGCGCAAAGTCGAAAAAAAGAAGAAGAAAAAGGAAAAAGAAAGAAAAGCTGCGTCATGCCCCTTCAGGGGGCTATGGGGAGGGGAGGCAATCCCTTAGTAATCCCTTAACAAGGCCTGGGTCAAGGCTCATCCGACTTATCCAGGGATAACCCCCCACTCCATAGCAGTTAGAACAGACCTTGCCCAAACTTTGTTTTTATCATTAAACCGTGTGCCTTCACACTTTTAGCCACATTCTAAAACAGCTAGGTGGGGGTACACGGTTTGATGGAAAAAACAGCAGGTGGGGGTACACGGATTGATGATTTAAAAA
>CAUJNA010002090.1:30000-70000 GCA_963377175.1 Effrenium voratum | reverse complement strand
TCGAAAGCGGCCTGATCGCCAATCGCGGGGTGCCACTGCCAGCTTGGTGATACCTCGACTCAAAATGCATATGCGGATAGATCAAAAGGTCCTTTAGATGGGGTAACCAGTAGGAAAACCACCCAAAAAGAAAGAAGTTCGCCACCAAATGGGAAAACTTCCCCATGGTCATTTGGGGGCCAGGAATATTGATCAACCCCCATGTCCACCCTGGTCTGCATACGGCTCTTTTTTGCCTTACAAGAACCTCCCGACCTTTGCTCTGGCCCCGTCAAGACTTGCGCGCCTTTCAGAGCCTCGGAACCCAGAATGTTTGGGGAGCGGTATCCAGTGATGTTTGGGGAACGGCACGTGGGGCCTCCCTTTTGCGGACTTTGCTTCTCTTTATGGCACAAGATGGCGCCAGGCACTTTGGGCACTTGAGCACAATTCCTAGTGATGGCTGCACAATTCCGCTTGCTGATGCTAGCAGCGTGTGCAAGCTACCTAAAAATGGTCAAGTGTTGCGGCGCTTGTGTAAACCCAAGCTTCCATCTGTTCATGTCGAATCTCTCGGCACTTAAGAGGCACTGAAAATCTGCATAGGGTATTCACGGCATGCGTCTTGCCATGCGCTTCCATGGTACTGCATTATGCGCACAGCTGGGATTTTGCCAAGAGCTTCGGCAGATCTCTCATGAACTCAATTGTTGGGTTGGTTTGGTTGAGAGGCTAAATCCATGGATTAAAAATAGGCATTGGAGATAACGAACTCCGACACATGAAGAACAATGTCACTTCGCTTTGACAGATGTCAGAACCGTGATTCTTCAACGCTGGCCAGTGTTTGGAGGTAGAGATAAGCCACTCATCCGAACCCCTCCCTCGCAAAGGGGTCTTGTTCAGTCTCACAGCCCATCACCTTCATTTGTGGACATTGCTTGGAAGGTTCCTCTTGGAGTTTGTCACTATAGGCCGGGTGACGCTAGCGCAACTTGCATTCAATCTAAGCCTGAGCTTGCCAGCCACATTGGTGAGCCAGTCTTGCACCTGTGTGTCTCTGTTTTTGGAGTTGGTACCCCTTTTTGGAGTGGCTTTGGAGGGAAACCAAAAGGAAACTAGCCATTCTTTGGTGTCCCCTACTTTAAGACACACATCGTGCCCGCACTATGAAATTCCCCAAAGACTTGTCGAGATCCCCGCACAAGTGCTTCACATACCGAGCTGCTGTTCTGGCTACTCGAAATCGGAAACACGAGGCCAGAAGCATGAGCAACTGCTGCCAGCATCGCTCTGAATAACCAAGTATCACACAAGGTGACTCCTACCAATACAGCACAAGCTTGAGCAGGCGCGGCATGTACTTTCGTGCATGTCGTGCAGCTCGCAAATGCACTGTGCAGCATGCAAATGCGGTTTGCAGTGAGCTAAACTCATTGAAGCGCGTGCCTGGTCGGCCTCTTCCACGGAATGCTAGGGCGGAAGAAATAAAGCGCTAAGCCTGTGCGCAAGGGCTCTCATGAGGCAGCTGGCAAACACAGAGGACCCATCAAGCTACAAACGCACGCAGCAAGTCTCACCTGGGCCTGTCAGGAAGAGGATCACCGCAGGGGCTGACTTAACGTAAGCACGTGGAAGCCTGGCAAAAGACGGGCGGGCAAGGAACACGCGATCCGGGGACCCCCGGCAAAAAAAAGGAGCTTGGAAGAAGAACCCTCTAATAATCCTCAATCCTAAAGCAAGAGAAGCCCAAAACAAGGTCACGGCGTTGCTAATGACCACGCTGCTTTTGACCATGGCGACCAAGCACGTTTACCAAAATTCCTGCTTTTTATGAACATTTCGTTGCATCGTTGACACGCACCATGTTTATGTTCTTCCATTTTTACCATGGCTTTGACAAGAAAGGGCCAAATCGCCTGAGAATAGCAGCACTTCGCGCTGCTGGCCAACACACGCGCGTTTCTTGAGGCTGCCGGCCTCTCTTTTTTTTCAAGGTGCAGAAGTGAAGTTGATGACCAACAAACGTCGGGATAGAACAACGCAGGCAGCACGCAAAGCCGGGGTAAGCGGGGAGCGGGCGCGCGAGAGCGTCAGCCAGGCAGCGCGAAGACACGGCAGTGCAGCAGGTAACCGACACCAGGACAAAGGGCTTCGAGCAGATATCGCACCAACAGATGCCGCAAAATGCGCGAAAGGATCAGACGAACTACCAGCGAAAACTTCAAAGTGAGCGTCCAACAAGAACGGATCACACGTCCAAAATGCCTGGAACCACGAGTCAACAATGGGGCAGGGTGCACACGCGACACGCAGCAGCAGAACGTACGCAACACAAAGAGCGAGAACAAAATGATGACCCATGGTCCTGGAGCCAAAGGTTGGGCCAGTGAATGCCTCAGGGGCGAAAGACGCATCTGCAGCAGTTGAGCGGGTGTGCTTATCACGCCCCCCCCCCCCAACCCCCCCCCCCAGAACCATGTTTTTTTGTAATCCGGTAAAAGAGCAGGCTGGTCTGCAGCAGTTGAGCGGGTGTGCTTATCATACCCCCCCACCCACCCCCCCTCCCCCCCCGCCCACCCATCCCCCCCGAACCGGGATGAACGTCCAAAAAACAAAGAACTCCACGGGGTCGTTAAGGACGCCGTGAGCCAAACAAGTAACCCTGAATAAGAGGACGTTCTGCCAGGTTGACACAAAAGTTCTGGGTTTGCCAGTCGCGCTTTTCCTGCATACTTGGTCCCTGGTGCTTTGCGCAGGGCGGACGATCTCTGGCACCATCCAGCATACCTGAAGCCCTCTCTTCAGAGAGTCAAAGGATCTTTGCCAAGACCTGGATGAGTCTGTCCAGCGTGCTGCTGTCGATCCTCGATCACTCATCCGGCATATGGCCATGGGTCAAAAGCCCGCATCCCCAGTGAACGTCCGAATCCTCACTAAAATAGACGAAAATGGGTGGTGCGCCTACCCCAAAATGGTCCCATTGGTTTTGACCCACAGCCGGATGAGTCTGTCCAGCGTGCTGCTGTCACTCCTCGATCACGCATCCAGCATCGGGCCAGCGGATCAATAGTAAGCAGCGTGTGATCCACTGGTGCGAGGAACCTGTCTCGGTCGAAGTCGAGGCGGTTGCCTGTCGCTGGGCTCTTCCAGGGCTCGCTTGGCTCGCGCAGGCCGGAGACATCGGTCTTCGGAGTGTGCCCCCTTCTGGTGTGGCAGCAATACCACTTGCACTCTGGCAGCAACCATCCTTCTGCAGTATGGCAAGCATTGCGAGAGAAGATCTTCCTTGCACACGTCACCGTCCACATGAAGGGCATTCACAGCGTTGTTCAGCTGCTTCGACTTGTACTGCTCATAATACGCCCATATCAAGTCCCGAAACCACGCTTCAGAATCTCCAACATCCCTCTTTCTTGAAGCTTTGCCTCGCTTGTGCCGTCTTTGCAGGCATGTCCTCGGGAAATCATAGAGGACATACCCCCATCTCAGGGGACATACCCCCATCTCACAAATCAGGGGACAGACCTCCAATCTAAGGCTTGCTGGAAAATAGCTGAAACACTCGGCCCCGTGGTTCGCCTGATGCTCAAGGAGCTTAAGCTGAGACACTGGAAACTGGCCTCCACCCAAATTTTGATGTGCAGCATCTCGGCCAGTATGTCATCGTAGAAGAGCAAGAAGCCTTCCTGGGCGTAGCACTCACTGCCACAGGATGTTCAGGGCTCTCCCACGCCTGCATGAAAACACCAATTCTCGGTTGCTTTCTGCTCCCCTGCGAAAAGTTTAACTTTTAGTGGTTTAATGGAAAACCCATTATTATAGTTGGCAAAAAGTTAAATGCACCAAAGAATTGTCACTCCCGACTGCTCATCAACTGTGAGAGAGGGGTCATTCTCACAAACCACCATCTCATCATGAACAAACACCGGGCAAAAATCAAATGATTTTGCAACCAGCAGCAACTACGAGAACCACCGTCTTCTCGTCCAACGGACTGCCGGCCTGGCATCTATCACTGCGAAGGGGCTCAAAATGGGTATCTCCAAACTGGCCGGCCTTTGGCTGGGGTCCCTTTAAGCCTCCACATCCCCAACATTCCCGGCATCCTCAGCGTCGGTCCCTAATGATGCTGCTGGTGTTCTCAGTCTTGGATAGGAGCGTGTATGTTTCATGGATGTCAGTTGTCCTCAGAAAGATCAAACAAACGAGTTTCCACAAGTCTTGCATTCGCTCCCAAGCACCAGCAAAACTTCAAACCTACCCTGGACACATGTTCAACCCGCCTTCAGCGATTTGACATGGTTGGTTTAGGGTTGGTTTAGGGTTGGTTTAGGGTTGGTTTGGGTGGGTTTAGGGTAGCCTTAGGGATGCGTTTGAGATGGTTTTTAACGTATTGCTTATGCTAAGATGTGTTAATGGTTTGGGTCAGGCTTTGGATCGGTTTAGGGTGGCTTTGGGGTTGGTTTAGGGTGGGCTTGGCTTGGCTTGGATTTTCTAAGGCGTGATTAGGCTTGGGCATGGGTTGCAGGTGCCCGGAAAAAAGGGGGGAAGAAGCAAAAACAGCAAAAGCCACAAAAAACACAACAAAAACATGGCGTGTCCGGCATCCATTCGACACTCTCTTGCCTGGCCCTTCTGCACTACGTCTGCATTGTCCGGGCCCATTTTCAGCACTTCGGGCACCTTAATTGCGGTCGAGCATGCCCAAAACTGCCACAGCTGAGTGCAAACTTGAATAAGGGACCTCTTGCACATCAATATTCGGCGGGAGTCATGTTCACCAATTACTTTTGAGGTGGCTCCAACTCAGATTTGTGTTAACCTGAGTGCGATGCCGTGTCTGCTTGTGAAAGCACGTCCACGGCCGTCTGAATGTTCTGCCGCATCATTTTCCAGTCTACGCCCTCGGGCGTCTCCCAATTGCGACCGTAGGATGCCACCTGATCGCTCCCCCAAACGCCACCCCAAGCAGAAGGGGGTGGTCACAAAGCAAAACGCTCCAAACTGGCGAGGGTTGATCAGAAGGGCCGTGATACATAGGATGACCATTGGGGAAAACTCCACTAAAAATGGAGACGTTTTCCACCAGGTGCTCAAAGTGCACACCAACCTTCAAGCAGTACCTCCTCACCCCCCCCCCCCAAAGGCGTCCGAATATCCTCGAACCCCGCATGGCCTTGGGCATCCATTTTGGGATCAAGTACCAGTCCAGGCTGACCGGTGCGAGTGGAGAACCCAAGCTTTGCACCAGCTTCTGTGCCAGAGTGCTTTTGCCGCAACCACTGCACCCAGCAATGCCTGACAGCATGCATGACAGCCTCGCATACAACTTTGTCTTGATTGAAGAACCTGTGTCCAAGGCGCCAATCACCAGCACCTTGCGCCGCATCTTGGGCCTGCATTTTTTTTGGACCCCATGAGTCGTGAAATATTCAACAGACCGTGTTCTGCTCCAAAACCTGCCGCGTTAGAAATCTCACCACACCCCACACCCCCACCAAACCCCACCAAACCCCACCCATCCCACCCACGGCACATGCGGCATCTCAGCAAGGCCTCGTGCTCTTCGGTCTGAGCGACACTGGAGGCATGGCTCTGAAAGCTAATGGCATGGCTCTCAAGTCGATGACCGGACCAGTCGACCAGTCCGGCGGTCTGCAGCCGGTGGGTTTTCGATTCGCAGCTGTGGGTGAAATCAAGGTCCAGGTGATCTTCTTGAAAGATGGTGGAACGTGCTGGCACATGTTGCTTCATTTGGGTGTGTGTGTGTGTGTGCGTGTCGAAATAGTTGTCCCCGGAAAAAAGAAAAAATGGTGTTTCCTTTTGGCTTCCCTTTCAACCAGCCCCAAAGAGGGCGCCTTCAAACAAAAACGCACGCCCATGAGCTTGCTGGGGGCTCGGACGCTCGGCACCAGGTCTTGAACCCCTTCAGACGGCGAGCAGCCGTTTGTTTCCTTCAGCACAACGCGTTGGCCGTAGCCGCGGCCGAAGACCCGTCGACTCCGGACAAAAAAGTCATGCCTTCCCAGAATGGCAGCAAGCCAGTCCATCATGGTCGGAATCAGCCTGAGCATCTCCATTGCTTTCTTCAGCGCGAAATGGTCTTCAATCCGTCCGCCAAAATCTTGCGAGCCTTGCCACTGCGAAGAGGTTGGGGGCTGCTATGCCAAGCACCAGAAGAGGCAGGGAGCACCTCAAGCGCGAGCAAGCGCAAGCGAGCAAACACTAAGACAAGGGTCTGTCATGTGGGGTTGCTTCAAGTGAAAACCAAAAAGAACACCACTGTTTTGGGGTCCCGTAAAAACAGGGCACGCCATCTACCGGGCGTTCCTGGGACTTCGGTCCCCTAAAATGGCCATGGTTTCCTCTTGGTCTCCCCTGAAAAACGGCTCAACCCCACAAAAACCTCGCATCCCATGCAAAAAAGAGCACAAGCGAAAAACCGGTCTCAACTCTCAACTCTCCCCTCAGGCAGGCGCCACAAGAGCGCGTAGGAGGCGAAGGACTTCTTGCGAAAGAAGTCCCGCGCAGCGGAGGCCGGGGTGGCGGTCACGTGCACGAAGCCATCCTCTGCGATGTTTTTTCTGGTTGGTCCCCCAGTAACTCGGGTCCAACTAACCATGCTGTTTTGTGTTGGGCAAATACCTCAGATCCTTGTCTAGGTCCTTTTACCAACTTTTTTTTGGTTGGGAGGGTTCCCCTACTAACAAAGGCAAAAAAAGCAAAAAGCTGGTACGCTTATTCTAGGGCTACCTTCCATGTCCATTCTTTCCAGGGATCCGACCAAAAACCTCCAGAAACCCAGGGAAACGGCAGGTTTTTGCAAAGAACGATGATCGAGAAGAATGGAAAATCAACCACTGGAGTCTTGCGTGCGGTGCGAGAGATGCCTGCCGGGTCCCTGAGAAATGGAACGAGCCCAAGAAAAACCCGCCCCAAGTTGGGGAGATGCAGGGTTTGCGAGAAATGGAAGGACCCCATTTCTAAAAAACCAGCCCCGAGTTGGGTTCCTTTGAGGGAAACCCGACGTGTTCATTCCAAAAACGTGGAAGGCTCATTCCCTACTGAGCACCGGCAAGTTGTTGCCCAAAAGAAAGGAGCGAAGTACAAAAAAAATCACGAGAGTCTGCACGGCAAAACCCGAGGACAGCACATCATCAGTGTCCGTGCCACAGCTGCTGTACCTCAAGGTCTGCTCGTTTTTTGCCTTTAAAACGCAGCGGCGCAGCGGCAGCGGCATCTAGGAAACCGACAAAAGGGAGGCGAGCTCAAAGCAGTCCACAGCTGCTTGCAATCCCGTAGCCTCGGTTTGGCTTGCCAGTTGCTTGCTGGTGTCAGCGAAGAGCGGAGCAAAGGCCATTGGTCAAACTCCAAATTTCGTAGCCCCCAGTGAACATCCGATTCAATCCAACCACTACACTAGGAAGCCTAAAGTGGGTGGTGAATTCACCCACTTAACCCCAACGGCCCCAGGGAATGCTTGGGGCGCTGCCCGTCTCAAGGCCCCGCGGATCATGAAACGGGCCACCTGCCATGGCGACAGCTCCGTCAGACGAAAGGCGCGCCCTCGCCGCCTGCTGCGCCGTGGTGGAGACCAGGACCGCTGGGTTCAAGTCAGGAGATGCCTTAGCTACTTCCAGATGTTCCAAATGTTTTCCGGGGTTTAGAGAGGCAGTCGATTTCACCACTGCACAAAAAGTGCTATTTTCCAGGGGACGCATTCGCAAATCAAGGTGAGGGCCAAAACAAACCAACGGGGAAAGCCACCAGGCAAGTCGTCTGTTTTTGGAGCAAAAGTATCACGGAACCATGACCTATGGGTCTGTGCTCACCAACCTAGGGCCATCACGTTCTGCTGTTTCAAAGCTGCTGTGCAGGAGTCCTTGCAATGAATCATCCAAACGCAAAAAAGTGTGCCAGCACTTGTTTGTACCGTCCTTGTCATCACCCGGCGGGACTAAGCATAGAAGTGCCTGACACACATCTTGGTTGACGTTGAAAGGGGAGCAAAAATTTAAATTTTAGCCGTTAAGTGGTTGGATTTCAACCACGAAAAACCACAATAAGATCAAAAATGACTCAAATGTTTCCCAACAACCATGACATGCTCTGCTTCAAACACGGTAACACCAAAAACTCCAGCCTCATGCTGCACCCGTGCGGATTCCAGGTCATGACCTTTCAGCTCAAGGAGCCAGTCAGGCTGAGACATGGCGGATGAAAATCCCCTACCCCCACTAAAATAGAAAGCCTACGCGTGGTGAATTTTCACCTAGCAACCAAAATGGGATCAACCACAACGGTTTTGACCAACAGCCCAGCCACATGTCTGGGCGCCGGACCATACATGGCCGCAATGATCAAAATACTGCGAAGATTTCCTGGATCCGAAATCCAAGAAATTCGATTCATGGACGCTCATGCTGAGCCGCAAGCCCCAGGTCGTCCGCAACAAGACCTGATGCATGAGCTTGGCACTTGGCGAATCTACAAGTACAGTATCTTGGTTGACGTTGGAAGCGGCAAACTTTAGCAGTTAAGTGGGGATATTCCACTAAACTATGATAAGCAACAATGCTAAATGTTTTCCAACAACAACCATCGTATGCTGCACGTGCAGCGGCGGTCCCCTGTCTGCAAACAGCTTGGCTCTTGGCTGTTGGGCAACCAAGGACCGGAATGCGCTCCAAGCAGAAGTTCAGAACCACATTCGAGACAGACCTTGCAATCGGCCACCATTCGTATGTAGAAGTGTCATTTACAATCAGACCGCACGTGCCTCTCGGAGCCTGCGACAACCTGCGCACGGCACACGTCACTGCTGCATGGAGCAATCAAAAAGAAGAGAGCCTCCCGTACTGCAGCTTCGACATCCCTGTCATGCCTTGCTGGGCGCAAAGCTGGCAAAGCAAGGCATAGCTGCTAAAGCGGCTTGGGCATCTTGAGCTGCAGACTGACTCAGGAGTTCCACTGCTCGTTCTTCGGCCGGCAGCACCCCCAGTTTCTGGGCCAAGGGTGTGAGCAGATTCAAGCAATACAGGATGTTGCACTCCACGGAAACAGTTTGCTGCATCCTGAGCAGCGGAAAGAGAAAAAAGAAGAAAGAAAAATCGTGGCAGCGGAACTGGGATTCCATGAACTGCAGGAGCCAGCATCCACGTCAGCATGCGTTCCATTTTTGCCTGGCAAATGGCTGACACACGTAGCGAAAAAAGCCTGCAGCATGCACGCCTCGATCGATCCTCTTCCTGTCTGAACATCGACCTGCCAAAGAAAGATCCCACCCTAAAATGAAGCCCTCAATGTCCGAGTGCGCCACGTCTTCTGCAACAACACGACCCTCCGAGTCAACGACCACCTCAGATCCGACCACTGCTCGAACGGACAGTGAAGCGTTCTTCGCCTGCCAGGAGTTGACCCTCTCCTTGGATGAACAAGTGACAAGGTGTAGATTGCCCAAGGTGTACACGGCCCAAAGGGACACTCGGCCGATGAGGTCGGCACATCTTCAGCTGGTTCGTCGGCCAGGGGACTGCAAAGGACAAAGACTAGCCGAGCTTCGGCCAAAGCGGAGAAAAAGAATTAAAAAAAAACACGCCTGAGGTCGCTGACCAGCAAGTCGCCTTAGCATCAAACCTTACCAACCTCAGGTGTGGACCTAGAACATGTCCGGAGTCAGTCTGAGGCCTGCACCGGACTGTGGATTTGCGGCCGAGCTCTGAACTGAGGAAAGGCACCGACGATCCTCAGCGGTATGCGCGTGCGTGAAAAATGCTGTCTGCTTCCGCAAGCGCACGCAGATAGTCACGTCTGCCATTTTTCCCTGCAGATCTGGCTGGGTATTGCTCCAGCCCAATAGAAATGGCCGCCTTGATTTTATGCAGCCTGTCCTGGTGAATTCAGGGCCATCCAACGTCAGCTAAACTACCCATCCATAAGAGCGAGGATAACCAGCACGTACCCCCGAGGGCAATCAAGATGGTCCAGATTTTGCACATCGAAAGCAAATTGTCCGGGATCAGAGCATCCCGCAGAACTCCAGTCAAGTTTGAAAATCGGACAGACACAAAGACATACGCGACTGTAAGCACCGCAAAGTTGAGCCAATAGTAACCTGGAATGACAACCAGCAAACGCTTGGGCGAACCATTGAGGCCCGTCGTCTTCATCCAAATGTGGAACTGGAGAATGTAAGTCTCCAGAGTGTATCTTCCCATGCAAGCAAACAAATGCAGGTGGCGCTGCCTCAGGCCCTCGGTGAAGTTTCTGAACAGCAGGTAGATGAACAAGGGTATGAAAGACCTCTGGCGCAAAAAAAGGACTTGGAGGAAAACAACAATTTCTGGAAACTGCGACGATGTGTCCAGCCGATTCCAAGCATGACGACCCTTAGCAACAAGCAAGAACATGCCTTGGCAAGCAGAAAGCAAAGGCTCTCAGGCAGCCTAAGGCCTGTTGCAAGGCCACCTGAAACTTTACCCGGGTCACCTTTTGTGGCTTGAGTCTCGACCTACGCAATCCTCACACGCTCGGAAGGTCCGACTTGTGGCGATATGTCCACGTCTGTCGGGGCAGTCACCGAAAACTCCGCGACACAGGCCCCAGTCCGCGTCCGCCACTTCTCCGCGTCCGTGTGCGCCGATTCCGCGAGTCGGCTCACGCCGGCTTGTGCGTGCACAAGGGCTCCTCTCGATGGCGCGCCACGACCTCGTCCTGGCACTTCAGGAGGAAGCTGTTCAGCTGCTGCTGGGAGACCCAGGGCTTTGTCGTCATTCTGCCTCCTTGATTAAACCATCAAAAGTGGTGCAGCCCAGTCATAAACAAAAGGACGCCGCAAATGAAGAAACTGGCACTGACCAGCGCCGCCAGTACGACAGCCAATGGGAGAGCAATGGTCCAATTGCGAAGCACGGCGACATCGCGCCGTCGTACTCAGAGCGTCGGCGATCATTGGCTCGGTGGGAAGGAAGCATGCTCGCTGCGCTCTACTTGCGACCCGGGCATCTTGGATCGACAGGACGCGCAGCCTCTGCGCGCGGGTTCTTGCTAGCATGGGTCCTGCGGCGCAGTCTGTGCCGTCCACGCACTTTGACGTCTCCGTTCTCCTGCGTCGCGCTCAGGTCCTTGATGATCGACGTGATCTTCGAGGAGTCAGCGCTCTCGCCCGCCGCCGTGGCACGCTACATGCTCACAAGCTTCCTGGTCGTCGCACCGTTCTGAAATCTCCATCGACACCGACCAGCCCAGGCGCGGAGTCTTGGGGGCGCAACCTGCTCGGCAACCTTGTTGACCTGCTGTCGGCGCGACCAGCGCAAGGCAGCGAGAACCGTCTTCTGTCGCGCCCTGGTCGTTGACGCCTGACGTTGGAAATCTCGCCCTGGGCCATCTGCGGCAGGTGAGTCGGAGGCATTTCTCCAGACTGCAAGGCGCACGGAGGCAAGGCCGAAGAGCTTCGGCCAGCGCGCGGCCAGCGAGATTCCCGATCGCAAGGTTACGTCGAGAAGGTTAGCGCTCTTCCCAACACTGGAGGTCTAAGACATCAACATGCCCAAGGAGGACTTGCTGGAGACAGTTTTTTCCTTGAAATCGCCTACAGCATGATCGCCGGTCGATATAAAGGAATCTGGGCAAGGAGAGGTGAGCTCCCACGCTAAGAAGGCGACAAAGAAAATGACGACCCAAGGGTCATTTCCATAGCAAAACCAGTACAAGCAAAAGAGAGGGGGGTGAGACCGGGACCGGGTGCCAGAGGCACCAGAGGTTGACTGCAAAATCGAGAGCCGGAGCAACTGTACCGCGCTCACAGAAACCTAGGCCCTACGCCTGAAGACATCTCAAATGTCGAACACCAGGCTGCCTTTCTCGCAAGCCAAATCGTGTAAGGCCAGTGTAAGGGTGTAAGGCCAGCATCCCGGTTAGGGAATGGGATCCCTGTGCATAGCAAAGTAAGGCATCGTCCGGCAGGTCTACCGAAAACTGCCACACCATCACAGCACGGCTGTTGCATACGCAGAACGAAAATCGCCACTGTTCGTTTGGCAATAAAGTCCGGAAGGCCACAAGTCACCAAGTAGCCGCCGCGTAGTTCTCCCCAGGAGTGCTACACCGCGCGAGAAAAAGTAGTTCGCCACAGCAAAAATGATCCAGAAAGGAAAAGGGGGGGGTAATCCAAGTTCAGCAGGGGAAAACAAAATTAGCGCCACAGCAAAGAATGCGAAGTGTGTAACCAACATAAGTCCAGTGAGGCACAATGGCTGCCGTCATGTACCACCCTGCCAAAAAAACCCGGGAACGTACCCCGCAGTACGTCAGTGGAAAGTCTGTGAAATAACAGGTCTCGCAAGCGTCAGCCGACCCGTCGGGCAACTGCTGTACCAGGGACCCGAAAGGCCAGCATCCGCCAGAGTTTGTGCAGTAATCCAGGCCAGGACACTGCTCTGACACCGCTTAGGGTATCGGGTCAATGTGTGAAGCGACAAACAAACTGCATGCCAACAAGCGTCCCAGTCCTCTGCGCGGCCCGCTCATAATCGACACAACAAAGCAGACACCACAAAGCAGCAATAAACTGTAACCATCTCCACGTCAAGGAAAAAATGAGAGGAGGCTCACGCCACACCATCCCAGCATTGCCAAGACTGAAAGTAAAACCAGGACTGTCCTCGAACGAAAGCAAGCACGGCAGGCGTTCAGCTGCACAAAACATCGGAGTCCCCTCGCCGTACCACCAACCCAGGAGCGCTGGCACTGTCAAGGGCCAGACTGTTGAAGAAAGACGGCACCCGACCGTCGGTCTGTAGCAGGAAATCAAGCACAATATCTGCCTGTAACACAGAGAGGCTGGGATAATACCCCGCAAAACGCCAGCAGGGCCAATGAATCGCAGAGGTAGGAAAGCATCGCCATCGAGATAACCACTGTAAATGTCATAGTATGGAGGCTATGGAATGCGGACCACCATTGCTCAACCGGCGATACCATGCAAGGTCAGCCCACTCCCAATCCTATAGTGGGAACTTACCTTCTGCATCTACTGCTGCTGACAGACCTCGCCCGGAGCTCCCCCAAAACAAGGAGGCGAAGGACCAATCGTCTCAGAGGCTCGGCTCATAGCAGAAGCACGCGCCCACCGGTATGATTGAGTAGCGGCATAGTTGTAGCGCCGGGCCTCAAAAGTTGCATCCATTGCTCCCGTCAGCTGAAGGCGCGTTGCAAAACACCCGGGGGGGACCAGCGGCGGGATAGGGGAGAAAGGCGTCTCTTGAAATGCCAAATGGGTATCGTCCAGCATAGGCCAGCTAGGGACCCCATCCGCATCAAGGTTGCGTGGCACATCCCTCGTCCATCCATGCCTAGCTTGATATTGCTGAACAGGTGTATGGCCAAAGTGCAGCAAGGGGGACTCCTGGGTAGTGCAGACACCGCCCACTCCGCCTGTGGCGCCTGCTGTAAACGCGGCTCCTCTTTGTGGACGGTCTGCTGGAGCAAGAAGGCAAGTAACTGACCAACGTTGATCAACTGAAGCTGAAGGTCAACCTGTATCTCAGGACTATCGCCTCCCATGCACCGAATCCGAGATGCCGAACGATCAGCGCCAACGTGCACCGAAACGCTCATGTCGGTGCAATGCGCCGAGGGCACACAGTACCGACTGGCAGGGTCCACTTTACGCGGCCAGCACCACACCAACCAGAGAACAGTGTGTGCTGACCCGGATGGCGCTCGGACCGGGGCCAACCACCACCCGCGTGATGAAGGCCAAACTTTGAGCCAAGAAGGCGGGATTGAGCCAGAGACTGCGGAGCCAGAAAATGAAACCAGGACTGTCCTCGAAAGCCGCAAGCACTGCAGGCAGCGCAGCTGCACAAAACATCGGAGTCCCCTTGCCGTACCACAAGCAATATGTATCGCGTGTGGTATGGCAAACGGAAAGCGACCGCAGCACCCCACCGCCGTCACTGCAAGATATGTACCGCAGCAAAGAAAGGCAGCACAGAGCCGCCATGGTACCACTCATAGGCAGCAATCCAACTATAGTCGCTGCCTGCCATTTATAGGAAATGGCAACGCCTGTCATCCCCACGAAGTTGCAAATAAAGGCAAAGGCACAACACAGGCATCACCTGAAATATTCTGCCCAAATGGGTTGGCGCATCAGAGACGCGCATCTGCAATTAAAACGGAAGCGACAGATGACAAAGGACATCAGGGGGCAAGGACCAGCGTGTTATCAATAGTATGTCGGCATCTAAGGCCACGTCCATCGAGCCCCGATATTAAAACATGACCGAGACAGACCGTCCTTTAACGTAGGCAAAGATGGTGCAATGGAAGTCACCATTGAAAAGTGCAATGGGATGCCAAGATGTCGAATGAAAATGAAAGGCAACGCGGACTTGAAGCGGCCCCCATCGCTTAGGCAGATGAAAGAGCCGACAGCATACGCCAGGCCACGACTGAAAGCGAGAC
The DNA here is from genome assembly GCA_963377175.1 of Effrenium voratum. NCBI lineage: Eukaryota > Dinophyceae > Suessiales > Symbiodiniaceae > Effrenium > Effrenium voratum. The sequence continues at coordinate 55,549 of CAUJNA010002090.1, read as the reverse complement.
TGAACATGGCAATCGCATCAATATCCTGAGTGTAAGCCCATGACAAGCCTGGATCGGGAAAGAGGCCACGAGAGGAGTAGCAGAGCGTCCCTGCAGCGGGGCACCCTACTTATCCAGTAGCGCAAGCTGTGAGCCGAAAAGGGGGCCACCCAACTGGCGAGGGCGACAACAAGATCGACCAGGCGCAAAACACAGCAAATTGGCAGACTCCGCCGGTGCCTGACGAAAATCCAGTATCAAATTGGACTCAGGCCAAGAGAGGGCACAAATTACCAAGAGAGGCGCAACAAACAAACCCTCTCTAGAGGGATTGTCAGGCAAGTAAAAGTGGAGGGCATCTCAGGCCGGGATTAAGGAGGGAATATGTAAGGGCACCGCTAGGGCCTGGCGGAGGGAGCAATGACAGGCAAGCTTGCATCGCACCAGCGCCGGTGCAAGTCGATTGTAGCGGGCCGCGTGCAGCCAGGCCACCGGGTCATGCCTTAGTCAATGCCGCGGCTTGCTGGCCAGGGCGGGGTCCCGCTGCAGGCAGCTCCAAGCACTGTTAGGTTGCAGTGATGACCGGGGCGGCTACAGATTATGTCGAGCAAATGGGGGATGCCCTAGCGGCAGCCAGATCTGACTGGCCGGCCAAGCTTGACATCTTGTCCCTGGTCCAAATCGGATTCGACGACCCGGATTGGGATGTGGAACACAAGCTGCAGCATATTGCCCATGTGACGTCGGTGGCGCGCAGCGACTGCAGGCAGCAGTTTAAGCCTGGGGTCTACACGTTGAGGCGATTGCCTGAGAGCTTCCTTGATGGGCAACCAACCCTCTTGCCTGCAGAGCCTATTCCGGAGCAAGGAAAAACTGTGGCATAGCATGTCTGCCTTTAGGGGAAAATTTTGGCATTGTGAGTTACCCTTCTCGGCACCACTGTGGCATAGCAGTGGCGCCGCTATGCCTCTGCCTTTGCGGACAAGGATTCCCATCTCCGAACTGTCTACTTGCATAATCTTGCTGAGGAAACGCAGCAGCAAGCGGCTGAAGGTTGTCATGACGTTGAAGCCGTCCATGCTGCGCTCGATGGAGCAAGCTTGCAGTCCGCATCCGTTGCCGGTGCAGAGGAAGCCTCCAGTGATCATTCTGCGCAAAGTTGTTCATCCTCGGGCAGCGTCATGAGTAAGAGGAACATGGGAGCCAGCCGAGCGGCCGTGGGTACCTCCACGCCTCCTCGCTGGGACAGGGGGATCGTTGGGCTCGTTAGGCTCGTCCGCCTCCTGGTCTATCGGGGAGTCCGCTGATCGCAGCATGAAAGACTCTTCACCTTGCAAAAGATGGTCCTGCGAGGCCTAACAGGAGCAAGGGGACAGGCAAACACACGTCCAACGTGTGCAGGTAGCACTTGCCACGCGACACCCCCTTGCGGGCGTGCAACACTGCCCTGACGAGCCCACGGGTGGTGGTGATGCCTAATTTAAACTTGAGGTTTTGGTAGTAGGCACAACGGAAGTCTTCACTTTTCCAGGCCTCGTCCCAGTCAGAGACAACCGCTTCATAAATCTGTCGCAGCCAAATATCCGGACTTTCCAGGAGCCGCAGCTCTTCCGGCCATTGCAGGTTGTGGCTAACACGGAAGACGGAGGCAAGGAAGTTCGCGATGCTACGGAGCATGTCAAGCAGGTGCGGTATGGATCGAGGCCAAAGTCGGATTCCGGCAACTCCTCAAAGGCAGCAAGCAAAGCTTCCTGGTCGGCAAGGACGCCCTTCAGGCCACGGCTCCAAGGTAGCGCGTCAATGGCAAAGGCAAGTCTACCGAAAGGCCAGTCCATCGGCAGGCAGGCCAAATCGGTCAGGCAGGGGTTATCGAGGTGGAACTCCTGCAGTGGCAGAAGCTCCGCAGGGGAGTGACCCTGCTTCCCCGTCCGTATGACCACTTGCACTAAATTTGAGCACTTTTGTGCGGCCGCGAGAGCACTTTGCTTAACAGGCCTTGACCTGGAACTCCCGCAGCCATTCATAGCCAGGCATGTCCGGTCGCTCTATGTCCGAAGCTTCATCCTCAGTGTCGTTCTCCGGCTCGCAATCCACGTCAAGCACGTAAGGTGCAGGGCGGAAAGCCGGGAAGTTCAACCATTCTGCATAAAACGCATGGTTGGGCAGGGGCCACATGGCTTTACTGCTATGGTAGGTGACCGCTCCAAATGCATCGGGCTTCTCGATCTTCAGCCAGAGTCTAGCGTACAAGAGGAGCCAAAGGCCTTGCTCATCGGGCACCAGCAACACCCGGGCACCCCGTCATCCTTGGGGCATAGCCGTAAGCAAGCGTCGGCACCTGACCATCCACTAGGGAGCCTGCCTCAGGAAGCATCCTCGAGAAATCCACCTGACCCTGCGGGGCGCGAACGAAACGACATGGTACCACTACCAGGCAAGGGGTTACGTCCCAAAACTGGGTACGCTGGAACCAAGGCGTAAGAGCCAACGGGCGAAATCGAAAGATTTCAGGCGCCTCGTAGTAGGTTGGGTCGAGGACCTGCGTCGTTCCTTGGCTGCAAGCACTTGGGCCATACCCGGAATGCCCTTCATGTCTGGAGGGGAGATCATCAAGACCCCCGTGGTGGAGCGAGTCAGGACCACCGTGGCACGTGCATCAGCTTCATCGCCATTCAACATGAAGCCCACCGCCGACTGCTGCCAGATACAGGCATGGGCAGTCGCCCCCGAGGCCCTCACACCAGTCTCCACCTGGATCATGTGTGCAACCTCGGGGGCGCAAGGGGGGTTACCCGTGGCTGCCAAGACTTCTGCCACGCTCTGCTTCGGTCCGTCATACGCGCGGAACTGGCGCTGCAAACATGAGCTAATGTCGCCACGGTTGGTTAGGATTAGAAGCTTGCCTGTATTCCAGCTGACCCCAGTGCAAGCACCGAACTGTAAGATGGGCTGCTGCAGTACTGCTGCCATGTCCTCTGGTTTGTCCTTAAACTGGCGGGCTGGCCTCCAGCAAATGCAATGAAACCCATCATATGCACCGCGCGGGGTATCATCGTAAGAAAATGAAAGCTTATCGACTATACCCAACATGGCGCGGTAGCGTGTGAAAATCAATGGCAGGAACAAATCTGGCGGGCTCCGTTTCGACACTGGTAAGATGAGGCTCCACTGATGGACACCGCCAAGGCCAGCTGTTCACGCCAGCCAACAGCCTGAGTCCATGTCGGGCAATCAGCAGCTTCCTCAAGGTCAAAAGCAGGGGTGCGAGCAAGGCCAGGTACCTGCAGCGGTACCCGGCCTGCGTCACTGGTTGCATTTGCTGCATCTGCTTTGCCAGAAAGCAGGGAGTTGCAAAGTGGGTGGTCGGAATGGCCAACTAACTGAAGAGCCCGTAGAGCCTGTCTGTTCCATCCGAAGTCCCTGTCGCCGCGAGACGACTTTCCGTCGGGTCTCATGTGCAGCGTCGCAGTTCTGAATGCCTCCTGGTGTTTGCATAATGTCGCCAGACCACACCCGAAAAGCATCCGGGGCGAGCGATAGTACAGCAAGCACCTCGGTGAGTGGTCCGAATTGCTGCCCTTCTTCATAGAACGCAACTGCCGTTTTATGAAGAGGGTCACTATTCCAGGGCCGAGAGTTCCGCCGCATGGACTCCAGCACTCCAGTTGTCAGCAAGCGCACCTGCGCTTCGGGCCATACCACGTCTCGGTGGTCCGGGTGGACATCGAAAGGATATGCCTGCCTTTCCTGCCGCGAGAATTCCACAGAAGCGGCGCACTCTCCGCCGTTTATCCACATCATCCGACGGAAGAAGTTGGTCCATGTATTCAGCCACCGCTCTCATTGCGAGATTTTCCTTGGCAACAACCAGGATTTCCGCGTCGCACATATAAACTGCCGCAGCGAGGATCAGGGAGATTGCCCTCGTTTTACCGGCCCCGAAAACTCCATTGATACCCACATCAGTGCGTCCTGCGCCAGTCGGGCACGAAGCGATCCTATGCGTAACGCGTCATCGACCGTGCCAGTGACCCCGTGCTTGGCAAAGGCGGCGGCGACGGCTGCCCGAACTGCAGTTTTGCTGGGGGCCGGGCAGAGCCAAATGCCATCGTGCAGCCAAATCAGGGAAGCCACTCCTATGACCGCCGTCCGATGCTCTGTTGGATGGTGTCAATGGCACTGCCACATCCGTCAAAGAGACTGACAATCCCATATCTGGGGAGACTCTGTCGCTCGGTGCGAGCTGCTGGTTGGTCAATGTGTGAACCAGGAGGAGCTCGGCTGAGCGCAGCGCTAATGGCATGTGATGTGCCGCCTGCTGCTTCAGCGTGAGAAGCTGATGCAGACGGGAGACTCTTGCGTTTGTCGTCATGGTTAGGCTGAGCAATTTGACTGTCGACGAGGACTTGCTGGAGACAGATCGAACTCGACCAGGAAAAGCCTCAACTTCCTGAGGCTCCCTCCTGGCTCCGCGCAAGTGGCTTGGGATTGGCGGATCCTCGTAGTCCTCCCTCCACCATTCTGTAGTCAGCAGCAAGGCTGGCCCAGTCAGGTCAAGAACAGTTGTCCGCCGTCGGTGTGGAAGATGTCGGCCGTCCAGGATTTTCGTGGGAAGCCCAGCCCGACTTTGCAAATCTGCAGATACCGCTTCGAGCCTCCACTCTGCCGAGAAGTCTGGCAGCTACAACAACTTGCTGAGGCGGCACTTGAAGAACCCGGGTGAGAGACTCACCATGAATCGGAGAGCGAAGAATTGAAATCTCTGGCAATACCCCCTCCAGAGTGGAGGAAATGCACATCGTTCCCCCCCCCATCAACTCGTTTTATGCAAGTCCCCAAGCCCGCTCCAAAAACCAGAACCCTGGACAGAGTCCATGTTCCAGAGCCTCAAAGCTACACCAAAACTCGATCCGAACAAATCGATCCGATTCGATACTGGAGTTCCAGGCGAAACCAGATCAAACCCAACAGCCAAAGCCGGCACCTTCAACGCGCAAAGGCCAGAATCCTGCTGCACAACACCATGCATGAAAAGCACCACGCGGATATCATACTAAGCGCCCGACGTGTAAGGATGCACCTTGTTGTACGTGAGCTTCTCCAGTTGGAAAACGTTCTTCCACCAGAGCCATCCCAATACTAAGGCCAGCAAAAAAACCATGGCCTGCATTGAAATGCGCTTCAGAGTTGGAAGGCTTGCTAAGCGTTCCAAGAATGCAGTAAAATACTGAAAGTGCAGAGCGCAAATCATCCCAATGATCCAAATAAAGCGATCTAGGCCAGACCGGAAATGAAACTCGTGCATTTCATCTGTGAATTCAGGATGCAAAGGGTCATGAAATGCAAATAGAGGCCGCACCCCTGGCAGCGTACCAAAGACCCATCTGAAAATAAATTCTGGGCCATCATAGAGCAGCGCTGTCACAGCCAGCGTCGCTCCAATCTTGACCCATAGCACAGAGTAGGAAGAGTTCAAGGTGTGCCCGATGAACATTGCCGCAAGTACAAAAACTGTAAATAAGGTATGCATCGCACAAATATAATACAGCATGTATTCATTGCGAAGAACGACGCACGCCACGAAGCCAAGAAAGTTCAAACGAAACATCATTTGGGCAGTGCGTCGCAATGTAAAGCTTTTACCTTTCCGGTACAGGTGGAAATTGCCATATCCTGTCATCCACACATATGCTGCAATGTACACTCGAATGGCGTTGTACACCTCTTTTTCCTCGAAATAGTGGTACCTAGGCAAGAAGCATAACAAGCAACGCAACCCTCCACAAGCCCATCGCCTACCCACCTGCCTGTTTAAGTTCAGACAGAACACATCAAGAACATGATCTGCATCCATCCTTTCCACTCGTCCGTCTGATCCCGAGAAAGCGGAGCTTTATCATCTCCTTTTCTGGCTGTGAAGCACGCAGCAACGACGATCAAAGCCCAGAGCGTCCAAAATTGCCGCGGGTCGCGCATCTTTGGACCATCCGGCAAAAGGCTGGTCCGGTCGCAAACGTACAAAAGGCCCAGCAATACCTGGCGCACGTCGCACTCAAGCCGCATTCACTGGAATTTGCCACACACCGACTTTGTATGAATCCCGTATCTGTCAATACACGGGGTGGTCCAATGCTTACCTGAAAAAGAATACAATGGGCAAGAGCCCGGATTCTTCCGCAACCACATGGCTGTGGGTCAAAAATATGTACCCAAAATGGAATCCAGGTAAAAGGAAACATGGACTAAAACCTGCGGTCGCATGGAGGTTTAATTTTGACCCATACCCACATCCAATCAGCTCTTTACCAAGCTGCGCACAGCTCGGCCCCTGCCCTCCAAGCAGCAATGTTCTGACACAGCCAGGCCTCAGCGCAATGGGCAGACTGAGAATGTCACAGAAGCAGATTGCAGAATTCTGGGCTATCAGTTTGCTGGTGCAAGAAGAAAGCGGCGGCGTTGCCCATCATAAAACTTCTCAGTTGGGGCCCCGAGAACTCGCACGGCGGCCATGATGCCAGACAGAAAACTACATGGGGGTTGATCAAAGGTCCTTTACATGGGATGACCATTAGGAGAAACCACCAAAAAGATGATATTTCCCACTACGTGCGAAAAGTTAGCCATAGCCATTTGGGGGCCCTAAACTGAATAGTGATCAACCCGCACATGTCACCTAAGCCTTCGCAAGCTCAGGTCAAGGGCAGCACAAGGCAATCGAGGGCGACAGCTTTCCAATAGCTCGGCTGGGCTTGGAAAGCCTGTGTTGTCTGAAAAAACGCGAGAGACACAATGGCCTTTCTTTGCGAGCTTGTGCTGGCTCGTTTGAACCGGCAACTTCGTGCGGCCCAAAGCGATCTTGTTTCGCAGCGCATTGCCCTTGCTTTGCTGTCCTTCAATGTTGACCCCAGATTAACAAACCCCTGTCTATTCGTATGGGGGTGTCTCTGGTTTTAGTGGGGATTGATCACTTTCGGAGGTATGAATCCGGCGTCAACATTAGCAGCATCACCAGCTTGCTGCCACTCTGCAACTCAGCTTGATTTCGCAGCTCGCTTCGCTGCGAACTCATGGGGCTTGCAGCTTCTCAGCTTCTGCTAGAATCTGGGAAAAGCTTTGGCACGCACAATGTGAAGGTCTATGATTCACAAATCACCTGCACTTCGCGGTGGTTTGCGCTTTTCGGATTGTGTTCTCTTGCCTTGCAGACAGGGAAGCATCCAGGACGATTTGCTGGTGCAATACGGCTTGCGAGTTGTCCGCGGCCGAAGACTCGCGGGAACACGACGCACTGAGCCTCTGGCTTGTGCCCTTTCGCTCAAGGAGGGTGACAGCTCCTGGCACTTGGGAATTCTGCCTTGAGATTCTGCCGTGATCGGCATATGGCTGTGGGTCAAAAGTAGGGTAACCCCAAAATGCTGCCCTGTAAAACCTGCGGGTCCCTCAGCGGTCGAAGTTTGACCCATACCCATATGTTCCAACAGCCTGCCTCCGCCTTGGTGGCTTCGCAGACATTGGTGGAGTGGCCAGCCTGCGGCACAAACCTTTTTCAGCTCGCGGACCCTGCAAACAAATCGAAGCTCTTGTCTTCTTGCTTTCTCTTCTGCCCTCGTTTAAGCTGCCCCCCCCCCCCGCCACAAGCCATGTGTTGAAAGCCTGACTCTCCAGCTCGGAGTTCGCGATCTTCGCGCCGAATATCACCGGGTCCGGGTCTTCAGTTGTTGCAAGCTCCTCCGCAGTGTAAATAAGAAAATAAATATTTTAATTAATAAATTGATAAATAAAACAAAAACAAGACAATGACTCAGCCAAGGTTCATAGCTGTGACCGCGATGTCGGCGAAAATAGCCGCCTGCCTGTCCAGCTGCTCGCACACTGCATGGAACAAGACCACCCACGGAATCATCGAATGGGGCTTAGGCCATGGCTCTCCAACGACTGCAGTGAAACCCCATCCGCTCGTATCATGAATATGTAGGTGATGTTGTTTTTGTTGGTACCCCATGTTTGGTGGTTCTTACGGAAAACAAAAAGATACAAATGTAGGTGATGTTGCTTTTTTTTGGTAATTACCCAAAACTTTGGTGGCTTTAAAGGGAACACCGCCATTTTGCTCGTTGTTTTTTTCGGTACCCAGTTTTTGGTGGCTTTCAAGCGAACACCGCCATTTTGCGGGTGATGTAGTGTTTTGGTTACCCATTTTTGGTGGCTTAGGGAACACCAAAAGGAACACCGCCATTTTGCCCCCGGGATCCCCAAACCAAAGACAAAGGCTATAACCATGGTTGTGAGTGGGGGAATTGGGATCAGTTTCCCTATAACCATGGTTAGTTTCCCTACTTAGTAAGCTTGAACACCCAAGTAACTGCACTCGCGTCACGGGAGTCTTAACAGGGATCCTTACATTATACACCTTGCAACTTGTAAATGGTGGGTTCCAACTTTATTTTGGTGTTGAAAAAGCACCATGTTTCAAATGGTTGCAAAATGGATATTTCTTTTAAGGAGCCCTGCTCCAACCAAAGTCATTTTCGCTCACGTTTCTCTCCCGCCTCGGCCAGAGCCCAAGTCGCTAGGATCAAGCTGCAGGCGATGGCCGCCGCAACTTGCAGCTGGCTGTGCTTCCCATACCTCGGCCGTGCCTCCCGCTTTTTGTCGGTTTTTTTGGGGGGCGCCCTTGTGAGTCAGGTGGGTTTGGAGGCAAACCAAAGGAAAAAGAAGAAGCAAAAAAAAACGTGATTGTTATTTTGGCTGTTTTGAGGTACCCAAGCCACTGTAGCCGCGTCTTGGTTCGGTACCCCCGAAATTGAATAAACGTCTCGGAGGGAAACCAAAGGAAAACTGGTGCCTATGGCTTCCTTTGAGATAAACACCAGGTTCATTCCCTGAGCAACAGCAAGATAATCGAAAGCATTCTCAGGGAATTGTCAGGGAATCGCCGGATGGTGCAACAGTTGTCCCCGATGTTGTCATCCGGCATCAGATGTTGGGAGTCCAAATCCCAATTTTGACAAGGCTGATGGCTTCGGGCTCTACAGCCAAGCGGCGCATGGAAGGAACCCAGCTGCTGGCAGCAAGCCAGGCATGCTACTAGGGATGCAGGCCACAACGCCCAAAGGGCATTCGACATGGGGCGTCACTGGATCTATCTAGGAGCCTAGTGTCTTGGTGTGTGTTGTTTTGTGTTTTTTGTTTGTTTGTTGTATTTGTCTGTGCTGTTCTGTGTCTTTGTGTTTGTGTGTGTTTGCTTGTGTTTTGTGCTTTGTGTGTTTTGTGTTTTGTGTGTTTTGGGTGTTGCAAACTGTGATATGTTTGCGGCTCATGCTGCCGTCTTCTTTCCAAAGCCTGCCATCTATGCGTTCCGCGCTTGCCTTTTTGCATGGTCTTTCTTTGGTTTGGCCTGCACAGCATGCTGCAACCATGTGCGTTAGCTCTGGTACACACCGCGGGAAGCAAGCAACCTTCACACTGAGATCGATGCCCAGCGTTCGCGCCATGAACGAAGTGCACCTCAGAAAATTCCCACCGCTCCCCTTCGGAGCGCACGGGGGAATGTTGCAACCGCGCCTAGCAGGGCTTGTGACCTCAGACAGTCCCGTTGCTGCGCCCGGGTCTTTTCAGCTGAGGAAAAACAAGAGTCACATTCTGGGGCTCTCGGCCTCGAATCATCTGCCTACAAGCTTTTCGACAAGTGAGTCACTTGCTCAAAACCCGGTCGTAAAACGGTCTACCCAGAACCATGTCAAGAATTCAGAAGGCGGCGGCAACTATTTCTGGCTGGGACTGCCCCTCACTAACCTTCATCTACCCGGACTTTGAGCAAGTGGCTCAAGTTGGGATTCATCTCATTCCCAGCCTTGGCCACCAATCTCATCTCGAACTTCTCAGCCTCCTCGGTGTTATCATGAGGGCTGGCCTCAGAGCAGAACGCACAGAATGTGCGCTACAAGTCTGAAAACCTGATTGACGTGTGGTTCTAGCAAGATGATTAAGCTTTGTATAGGATTTATCATAATTCCAACTAATCCAGGTAGAAGCACCACTAAAATTGGACTCGGTTTTGGGCGCAACTCGGTTTTGGGCGCATCGATCTTAAGCTCAAATCAAGAGTCTGGCCTCTGCTTTGCCCACTTGCGAGTCGGAGGCATCCTCAAACTTGGGACAAAATGCAGCAGGTTGCTTCAATGGTGCGCCATGTGTGCACGTGAGTCAAAACAAACGGACCCCGGGTTGTCCTTGGTTCCCTTGGCCAGGGCAACCCTTTTTGGGGCGAGTCCTATTTTTCAAACGAAGGTCCTCATCACCAGATTCCGTCTCGGCAGGTCGCCCTTCAGGTTCCGCTTCCGCGGGCTGATCTACGACATGACCTGCACGTGACATAGCGTGCCAGTACGAGAGATGCAGGAAATGAGAAATGGAATGACCCCAATTCAAACCATCCAACTGGCGCTTTCCTTTAAGGGGACCAATTCCTGGGAGTTCATTCCATTCCCTTCCTCGCACCGAGCGCAAAATAGTCATAGGCATGAAAAAAAGTGAGTCCGCTGAGCCCAAGACGAGCCCGCAGTGGCATGAGACCTACCCTGGGCACATGCGAAGCGTGAATCTTGCCCATGAGCCAAATCCAGTCCGGTTTGACATTTCCCTCGCGGCTCTCCACATGCCACTCTGAAGCTGTCAAACTAACGCGCGAAACGGAGTGGATCGCTTTTTGCCAGCGCTGCAATTCTCTGGGCGGCTGTCATGCCGCCAATTTCATCAACTCTAGGCGAAAGCAACTTCTGCCAAGCGCAAACAATGGCACTGGCAATGATGCTTGTCCACCAGTGCAGCAGCTGCTCTGCATCGAATTCCTCAGCCCTCCGTCTCCGAAGCCTGCTGCTCATCGACGTTGGCTCCCGCGTCAATATGTCAAGCGGCTCCGCACATCGGGGAGCTCGAGCGGATCAAGCGTGTCCCCAGCTGCATTTTTTGGGGAATCCCTTGCTCAAGGTTCGAACCTGCAACTTTTGCTGGGCGCCAACCTCCGTTGTCTTTCGCTTTACCCTATCTGTCTGTCTCGCTTGCTGCATCGGCCAAGCAAGCTGCGAAAGACTCGGCAATGTTGTTGTACGGGTAGCTCTTGCTGCCTGCAATATTATCCGTATCGTGAGCGGCTTCTAACTGCGACGTGAACTGCAGTGTTGGATCATAGGATTTAAATGCATTGCTTGCTGCACTGCCTAATGCGCTGGTCCTGGTGCCTGCACTGGCTGCTGTGCTGGCGGCGACGCTGCCTGTTGCGCTGGCGTCTGCACTGGCGGCTGCGCTGGCGACTGCGTTGGCTGTGGTGCTGCCTGTTGCGCTGGCTGCTGTGCTGGCGGCCACGCTGCCTGTAGCGCTGGCGTCTGCACTGGCGGCTGCGTTGGCTGTGGCGCTGCCTGTTGCGCTGGCTGCTGCGCTGGCGGCGACGCTGCCTGTTGCGCTGGCGTCTGCACTGGCGGCTGCGTTGGCTGTGGTGCTGCCTGTTGCGCTGGCTGCTGTGCTGGCGGCGACGCTGCCTGTTGCGCTGGCGTCTGCACTGGCGGCTGCGTTGGCTGTGGTGCTGCCTGTTGCGCTGGATGCTGTGCTGGCGGCGACGCTGCCTGTTGCGCTGACGTCTGCACTGGCGGCTGCGTTGGCTGTGGTGCTGCCTGTTGCGCTGGCGTCTGCGCTGGCGTCTGCACTGGCTGCTGCGCTGGCGGCGACGCTGCCTGTTGCGCTGGCGTCTGCACTGGCGGCTGCGTTGGCTGTGGCGCTGCCTGTTGCGCTGGCTGCTGCGCTGGCGGCGACGCTGCCTGTTGCGCTGGCGTCTGCACTGGCGGCTGCGTTGGCTGTGGTGCTGCCTGTTGCGCTGGCTGCTGTGCTGGCGGCGACGCTGCCTGTTGCGCTGGCGTCTGCACTGGCGGCTGCGTTGGCTGTGGTGCTGCCTGTTGCGCTGGCTGCTGTGCTGGCGGCGACGCTGCCTGTTGCGCTGGCGTCTGCACTGGCGGCTGCGTTGGCTGTGGTGCTGCCTGTTGCGCTGGCTGCTGTGCTGGCGGCGACGCTGCCTGTTGCGCTGACGTCTGCACTGCCGGCTGCGTTGGCTGTGGTGCTGCCTGTTGCGCTGGCGTCTGCACTGGCAGCGACGCTGCCTGTTGCGCTGGCGTCTGCACTGGCAGCGACGCTGCCTGTTGCGCTGGCGTCTGCACTGGCTGCTGCGTTGGTTGTGGCGCTGGCTGTTGCGCTGGCGTCTGCACTGGCGGCTGCGTTGGTTGTGGTGCTGATTGTTGCGCTGGCCGTTGCATTGGCTCTTGTGCTGGCTGTTGCGTTGGCGGTTGGGCTGCCTGCTGTGCAGGCGCTAGCTTCTGCGCTGCCTGTTGTGCTGCCTGTTGCGTTGGCAGCTGTGCTGCCTGTTGCACTGAGTATTGTGCAGGTGGTTGCGCTGCTTGAGGGAGAGATTGCTGCGCTGCTGTTTGCGATTGTGCAAGCACTGACTGTTGCATCAGCTGCGCTGCTGGCGGTTGCGCTGGCTGCTGTGCTTGTTGCAGTTGCTGCAGCCGTGGGCTGTGCAGCTGGTATTGCGTATGCAGCTGGTCAGGTCCCTGCCCAGGCATCGTCGATGCCTGCGATGGCATTTGCAAGTTTGTTTGGCCTTCCGGGTAGCCTGGAGAATGTGGTGGCTGAGCAGCGAAGCGGGGTGAATTCGATGACTGAGGTGACGCTTCTGCAGCTCCTCCGATGAATGCTCTGCAAGGTGCCAACTTGCGAAGCACCTGGGCGTGATCGGCTTCAAGCTTCCGCAAACGCGCTTGTGCATTTGCATCTTGCTGGAGGAACGGCCCAAAGTCTCGGACAAAGCCAGCGCAAGCCTTCAAAGCAGCATCTGCTCCCGACGCAGTCTGACAAAGTCGCTTGTGTTCCAAAGAGCTCAGCACACTCTGCGCCGGCCGATCCATGACTTGCAGCAGCTCGATCTCCGCCTTGTGCCTCTGAACAATCTGGGCACACTCCTCAGCTTCAGCGGCGATCTGCTGAATCCGGCGCTCTTCTTGGCTGACGTGGTCCAGCAAGACGTTCAGGAGGTGGCCGTCGAACTGGCTGGCTTTGGCGGCAAGCTCCTCAGCACCAGCTTTCAGCGACTGGGAAGTCAAGGATTCGGCCTGAACCGCAGCTTCCCGCACCTTCGTAGCATCATGTACCAAAAAAATGAGAAACGCTGAGCAGAATCAATAGACAAACGCTCGATTTGAAAAAGGCTCACCCCCGGCCTTCTCTGCCGCAGCGACCTCTTTTCGTGCCTGCAGTCCTTGTTGCTCCACCCCCTGTAGACGCTGGTGAAACTGAGCCTCCACCTCCGTAACCTTTGCCCTGCGCCCGTCCCGCTCCGCGAGGCAGGTCCGCTGCGCTTCCCGCGCCGCGTGCAGCTTGTCGTCGAGGCCCTGCAGCCGCTGACGGATCTGCAACTTCTGCGTCTCCAGGCGCTCGATCTGACGGTCCGCCGCGGCTCTCTTCTCGTCGATCTGGGACAACTCCTCTGCGAGCAAGTCGTGGGCCTGCCGAAGCTCTTCTTGCAAGCAGCGCTGCCGCTGGCCAACGCCTTCGGAGCCTTGCGAGAAAAATAAAAAATAAACGGCGCACAGCTCAGCCACAAGCCATGCCTTCCAAAGATGCCGCATGTGCCTGGCCAGCAAGATCCCACGCGAAAGAATATTCAACGGGGTTCGCTGGCCTCAATGTCCGCCAAAAGCCGCGTGAAACCCTGATGGCGGGCCTGCCATGGCTGGGCCCCGTCCATTTTCAGCTCCCGGCTAGGAGTCACTCACTTCCAGCAGTTCAAAGGGAAACCCGACCACTAAACGATTCACCTAAAAGCCTGGCGGGATGGCCCAATTCCACCAAGTTTGAAGGCTCACAACAGCCTAGAACCTATTGGGACGGCTAACCGCCAAAGTACCGACGCCTCGGCTGTAGATGTGCTCTGGCACTCTGCCTGACGCTCCAAGGCTCAATGCAGGGGGTTGGGGTGGGGGGTGGGGGTGTGTGGCGGTGGGTGGTTGGGGTGGGGACTCTTGGCCTCCTCCAAACTTTGGTGCAATGCCTCAGTGCATAGAATCGAAAGGATAACCCGCCCCTTTCGCCACGCAGCTCGATCTTGTTTCATCCGAACGGTCTTTTTCAGCACCAGGCTTCATAGAGGCCTGGGCAAAGGAGGGAGTTTGGAATATGCTACCATTCGCCCACAGAACGTAGGCGCACCCAGCAGCTCAGCAGAGATCTGCACGCGAGCTGGCCTTCGCAAGCCGGGTATTTCTCCTTTTTTTTCTGAGGGCTCAAATTGAATGCAACTGGGAAGCGAAAACCGGGTAACATGGCCAGTCAAAAACCAAATCGGTTGCCCAGTGAACATCCGATTCAATCCAACCACCAAAATAGGAAGCCTAAAATGGGTGGTGCACAACCCCAAAATGGGATACCAACACGGCTTTGACAACCACTGCCACATGTGGCACCCACCATGTAGAGAACTAGCCAGGCGGCTTTCCGCACCCGAATCGGTTTTGATTGCTCCTGTCCAAAGCTTCACCATGCCGCTCTCCAAGCTTCTGCATCTCCTGCAAAACGCAGAAGAGGTTATTTCTCTGGCTGTGGCTCAAACAAATGTACCAAAATGGCACCTTGGTAAATGCAACCAAAGACTAAATCCCGCCTACCCCTAGCTCTTTAATTTTCAGCCACACCCATTCCTCTCATGCAAGGAAACCTGGGTCACACTCAAAACCTGGTACTCAAATCCTCGACCCAGACCACGTACAGACTTCAAAAGGCAGCTTTCTGCCCCCATCCAACGACCCCACTCGGTTTTCATGGTGACTCACCTGGCTCGGTTTCCGCTCGCCGCTCGCCTGCCGCAGCGTCTCGCACTTCTTCTTCAGCTCGCACTGCTCCGCAAAGTTGGCCTGACGCCACTGGCCCCCACTGCCGCGCGCGCGTGCCTCAAGAACGTGAGTCTCTCAGTCGGGGCCTCGGATTGCCAGTCCACCTCAAGATGTGGCGAGCGGTTCTTGTTCTTTTTTCCACATGTGGCTTTCTCTACATGGTTTGTGGTGCTGGATATGGTACTGCCGGCCTTTCCACCGGCAAGCATTGCTGCCGCAAACTGCGTGTGGTCTTCGCTGGCCAAATCGCCGCGCTCACCTCCATGCATTAAATCTGCATGCACATGCGCCCCATGAAGGACCAAATGCCCAGTGGATTTCCATGGGGAAGAAAAAAGGAAAGAATCCACTATGCAACAGAGTGAAACATTCAACTGCAAGCAAGTGAACCTGAAAGCACTGTGACCAACTCCTGGCCCAATGCAGCGTGGTCATCAGGCAAAACCTGGCAAGAACTTTGCATCGCTTGGAGGGGGGCCTCTCAGGCACCGACCCGAGCCATCAGTAGCCGCAAGGCGCTACCATCGAATTGGCCTTGCACAACTGCTGGACGATGCTGGGAAAAGCGAAGCTTCAACCGGATCGGATGCGAGGGATGAGGAAAATAAAAAGTCCCAATGAAGCAGGGTAACTGGTAGAATAGAAAAAAACACATCCCTGCCACATCCCTGCGAACTGCTTGTGTGCAACTCGCATATGGCCGTGAGTCTCCAGCCCAGAGGTTGGCCCTGCGCATGTCGGCAGCTGCCCTCAAGCAACGTCTCGACCTCGAGGCACGCCGTCAGCGACCCGACGCGCTCGAGAAAAAAAAACGACCGCGCCGCGCGGCTCCGCAGCAGCGCTTGCCAGGTCCTGGCAAACGTGGACATGGAGCCGTCGGAAAGCCAAAATGATTCAACGAGCACAGCAACTCACAAGTCCAAACTTGACAGCCACTGCACCGACACAAGTCGCTCATTGCCAAGCTGCAGATCTCACTCGCTTGCAGAAATCTTGCCAGAGAGACCCGTCTCTTGCAACGCCGTGGCTTCCGGCAACGGTTGCAGCCGTGTTGAGCTGCCGAGACCATGCCTGCGAGAGGTAAGCGCTACATACATTAAGCTGGCGTCTTCGCTGGAGAAAAGGACGCACCTAGAAATCGAATCCGATGCGTCAGCTGTCGCTTGCCATTCGAATGCCAATCCGACAGGCTCGGCAAATATCTCGCTGTGTTTTTGACCAAGGGATTTGCGACTCAGCAAGCCAGTATAGTTACTAAGGTGTGGCACGTGCACTGATTTGGCTGTGGGTCAAAAATAGGGTAACCCCAACA
This sequence comes from Effrenium voratum, assembly GCA_963377175.1. Lineage (NCBI taxonomy): Eukaryota > Dinophyceae > Suessiales > Symbiodiniaceae > Effrenium > Effrenium voratum. Next base: position 39,325 of record CAUJNA010002090.1, on the reverse strand, counting down.
TGGGTTACCTTAGTAAATGGAAACCTAAAACCAAAACCCGCGGTTTGCCCATTTTGAGCCACACCCAGTTGGTACCTTCACAGCAAGAAACAAGTCGCGTCCCTCGTGCCTGACAAAGTTGCTCCACAGCAGCGTGCCCTGCTTCCACAGCTGCAAGCCTTGGGCGGGATCAACATGAAACCACTGGACCGCAGGTCTTGGTCCATGTCTCCACTTACTAAGGCAACCCATTTTGGGGTTACCCTATAGCCACGTGAGTGAACCAAGCGTGACTTCAGGTGACGTTCACGTGATGTTTCACTCATTCTGTTTGGTCCACTTCAGGTTCCATTTTGGTCCCATTTTGGGGTTACCCTATTTTTGACAACCACAGCCACTTAACCAGCTTTGCCTCCTTGGGTTCTTTACCAAAGACGACTGTGGACGACATCCCTGGTCGAAACTATGGTTTGGTATTTACAGGGGAATAATCGTTCCAGGGATTCTTGCGTGGTGCTGGATTTCGTCCAGCCACAGCATCACGTTCAACCTGAAGGATGCATGCTGTAAACTAGCCGTGCGGCTGTGTACAGTGTACCATCAACAGCTCTGAGCATTGCTTAACAAACTAGCCACAGGCATGCTAAAATACTGAATTTGAAGGTCCAAAGATCTCTTCCCAGCTGCATCTCAAGCTGTTAACCGGCAAAAGGTCAGATCTGGCGACTGAACATCCCACGACCCCGGCCACAGTAGGCTCCTGGCGCTTGTGACTCCAGCTGCGCATCTGCGCTCTCAGTACCCAACTTCCGCTTGACCTGAGAGCGACTGCATGACCGAGTCATCCGCACAATTGTTGTCGCCTCAATCTCACCTCAACCCTCACTATGGCCTCGCTCCAAGTCTGTGTGGCATTTTCAGCAGCTGCTTGCAGCTCCGCGGCATGGTCGGCCGCAGTCGACACCAAGGATGTGCCTTGCCTGCAGGGCTTGATGCGCACGTGCCTGCCATGGCCTGCAATCCCTAAGGCCCGCACTCTCGAACTTTGTCGATGGTGTCTTGAAGCCAAGGCATGTCGAACCGACCGTCCACGGCAAAGTGGCTACAAACCACGGGAATCAAGATCCACATTGGAAGTGCTTCATCCAGCTAGACCTCCGAAACGGTTTGACAGTTATACATGCACTCCTTGAAATAGCAATCGGCTAGAACTTGAAAATTGAATGCTGACGGTGAGGTGTCTTGAGCCGAATCCAAAAGTTGTCTTGCTGAGCCTGTCTGTTGCATGTTGAAACACTGCAGGACATTGAAGTTACCGGGGCTTGGAAGAGAGAACAAAATGCAAACCAATTTGTACTTCTTTGTGCCTGGGGAATGGGTCCAGTCATTCGCATGACAGCTTTTCTTGTCTGGCATTGTTGGCACCATCCTTTTGCAGCTTCAAAATGTCAAAACACTGATGGTTTGATCGGCTGACGGTATGGCAAGTGAAGCCGGATCTGTATATGCAACAGCTCCATCATCACGACGTGGAGCGGCCAAGATCACGAATGATTCCTTCCATGACCATTACGAGGATTTCCCATTTTGGCGGCCATAGCAACCTTCACGAAAGAAGGCTTGACAATGATCAGTTTAGCTCTTCTGTTGCCAAAGTCCATACCATCAAAAGTTGTTGTTGCCTGTACAACAAATATATTTGATCTCATCAAGACGTTGGCACGGCGGTCTCGCTTAAAAAATATTGTTGGGCAAAGATCCTCGGGCAGCTATTGGCAAGATGAGATGAGGCGAAACCAATCGGCCGATCGGTATCAAACTCCGCGTAATCACAACCATGTAAAGAATTGAAAAGCCGGACATCTGCACCCCATGTATGGCCACGATTGACCCTTACTACCCTCCAATTGCCCGGGATTTGATTGTGGCTCCGATGGTTTCAGCACATGTTATTTTTGTTCATCCGACACTATCAAGGGGTGGCAGAGTCATCTCCGCACGCAATATGGGAGTCATTCGCGCATTCAATGCCGCCGGGTCATTTGCGCACGCGATGTTGGGGCCATTCGCGCATTCACGGCCGGAAGTGTCCACCACAGCAAAGGGCGCGCGTGCACTAGGCTGGGAGCGGGTGGGGGACAAGGCGTGCTGCACGGGACAAAGTGGGAGGGGAGCAGGGGTCGAAGCACACTGCGTGTCACTGCGTGACCGGGGGGAGGGGGGTGGTACGTGCGCTGTGCTGGGTGGGCGGGGGGAAAAGCTAGCTATCGCAGAGCTGCGCCCATCACATCTCAGACAGCAATTGGTTCAAAGAACACGTTCCAAGAAACACGCACACTCATCACGACACATGTGTTTGTCAGCAACTTGTGATCGAAAAGCAGCTTCATAGAACTCGTGCAGTTTTCATACCAAAATCACCAAGTCCATTATCATGTCTGTGAGCCCAAAAAGCATTGACTGCACAAACGACGCCAGGATTGAATGCAGAAACGACACCAGGATTGAATGCACAGACGACCCCGTGACCCTATCAAGGAGGCAGAAAGTGGCCTTGCTTGCATCCGCTTGCAACTGCTCTCTGGGCAATGAAACATGGAATGCCTTGCAAGAGATCTGCTCTTCAGGCATCCCTCGTCAAGTCCTCTTTTGCAATGCAAGTGAGAAATTCTTTGGCAACCGTTTCTTTGAAGTTGCCAACATGTCTATTTACAGGTTCAGTTCCATTTGCACACAAATCCGCCACTACAACTCAGATGCCGCAGCGCGATGACTTGCGAGGGACTGCTTCATAAACCTCAGTGACAGCATCCCGTCCAGCACTTCTCACGCCCGATGTTGCTGCTGTGCAAACAGTGATGTTGGCCCCATACTCATCAACCCCAGCTTAAGAGGGGGTGTCCCGCTCCAAAAGTGACGCTTCCCCACTAAACCCAGGATCCCCCTTTTAATGAACTGGGGTTGCTTTCTATGGGGTCAACAGGACGCCTGCATAACCTGATGAGGCAGTACCTCTGCAATCCAAGTCAAACTTCTGCCAGGTTGCGCGTTAACATGCTTCTCGTTGAGCTCGCTCCCCAGCGAGGCAAAGGAATAAAAATAGGACTTGATTGGCTTCGACAGTGGCTTCAGTGTTGCCGAAGGGAACTCCTGGGTTCAAAACCAACATACATGTGCACAGCCACCTTGCATGTTTCTACCAGGCTCTTTGGATATATTCACCTCACGAAGCTTGGACAACCAGTCCTCCTTGCAGTCGATATTGAGAAGCATGCCCACTGGATCACGGCCATTCAGATACGAAAATCCATATCCCCGCCATTTCTTTGCGGCTTTGTAGAAGATCCTGGAATACCTCAGTGACATCTTGGCCGCTGGCGCCTGCGAGCGCAGAGGGGATCCAAAGCGCACTTCTTGACCTGCGTGTCGAAGGTCTCTGGGTCGAAGCAAACGAAAACGTTGCCCTGGACGCTGGAGGCTTCCGTTCGTGTGTTTCCCTCTCCGTCTGATGTTGTCTTTGAATCCAAAGGACCATGCCACTCCGGAGATAGCAAACGGCCCTTCCGCCAGCTTCAGCGGTACAAACATTCCGCAGGAGTCTTTTGGGCCCTGCCTTGGTCCCTGACCCGAAAACATTCGCCAAGTCGTCTGCCGTGGCCTCAAGTTGGCTCGCCGCGAGCGGTCGCCGGCCGCGGAAGCGCGATAATTTTCCCCGAGGCGTGCGCTTGCCCGAAAAGCGGCCTCAACTCTATCACAGGCTGAGCTTTCAGGTTGACATGGATAAGGCCTGCGCAAAGAGTTGTCTCTCAGAAATTCCTCCATCATCTCGGAACTAACTTTTCCAGATACGTCAAAGTGCTCCTGGCCATAGGGCATAGTTGCAAGGCGTCATCAAAGAATTCACAGACACCAGCACAACATGCCAGTGGCACCATTTCATTGACACCCCGATAGACAGCAGCAAATGGCCTGCACTGAAGAAGAGTATTGAGGGCTTCAGTCCATCGTGTGCTAGGTGCTGCACATACCCGTGCCGCCGTCGGACCAAAACAGATAGCGTATCCTAGCTGTGCTTCGAAGCATCTTGCAACGCGAGATGTGCATGTCCTTGAACCCCAGCCATCTCTGTGACCTTTCAAAGCCACGAGGTCCAACAACTCCTGGCACTTGGTTCCGCGCTGAACATCAAGACCGCTTGGCTGTCCTGCAACCCCGGTCCACCCGTTGCTGCAAACATCGTCTCAGACGTCTTGCGCTTCTTGACAGCCGTGTTGAAGGCTTCTTGAGTGTCCTTGACCGCAAAGATCAAATCAGCACATGCAGTGGATTGTCTTACTGGTAAGACTCATATCATATCGTGCATCTGTGACAGGCGGTATCTGCACCTGTAGCGCAGACTTGGTGCACCTACTTAAATTCTCCAAAAGGGAGCCGGAAATCCAAGGTCTGAGTCAATAAAAACATGTCTGAAGCAACACCAGGCATGCTCATTCCCAACTTGAAGATGTCTTGTTCCACTGAATCTGCAATTAGTATTATCGAATCGCCAGAACCAGAATTTCAGCTTGGCATCGAAGACTTCAACCTCAGGACCAGCGACTGCCTTCACCTGACACAGTTGCAGAACCCCCAAAGTGTCTCTCACATGGCTGTGGGAGACAAAATCCGGTACCCCCAGTGAACATCCCAATCCCCGCTAAAACAGACTAAAATGGGTGGTGCACCTACCCCAAAATGGTACCATTGGTTTTGACCCACAGCCACATCGCGACAGCATGTAGCCGGCGCACCCATTGATCGATGCTAAAAGCTGATTGATTGCCCTCGAGCTTCGACAGAGCTATTCCACCACGAAAGAAGACCAATGTGGGTATGCCTTGGTTCAGAAAATGACATTCAATCCTTCATGTCCATTCATAAAAATCGGCCGGGGCACTGGTCACATTGTTCCTGGCTGTTGCGCCGAGGTTCACCGAAAGGTCTGCATCGATCATCCCACAGCGGACACCTCTCTTCTTCAGCTTCTTCGCAGCCTTGGTGAACGTGAATGATTGATCGAATTGATTTGCTCTTTCCTGACACGCCAAGTACCCCAGTGAGAACAGATTTGCACACACACATACTCAACTAGTGCCCAACTACAACCCAAGCGACAAGCAAAAAGCCGTTTGGCGACTCACAAGAGGCAGTCAAGGGAAGTTCAAGCCACTCTCAAGTCGCACTGCAATTGGAGTGTCAGTGACAATCACTAGGTCCTCCAGCAGATAGATTAGAATAAGGGTACCCTTTTTTCTGTAGTCTACTTTAGTAGGGGAACCCTCCCCCAAAAAAGTTGGTCAAAGGGCACAACCATTTGGGGACCTAGATCAACGCAAGTTGCGAGTTGCTGTCAGTGGGCCTTTTGCACCGCCACTGCGAGATCCGCGCAAGACTTGCATGTGGGTCGGAGCCTCGGACGCAGTAGAAACATACGACACAAACTCAAGTTATGTCAAGTTGTGTCAGCTGAGCATCCAGCGAATTGAAGTTCACCACCCAGAATCTGGTGGAGTTCAACGTCTGATTGAGCGCCTCGATTTCGAGCGATGTCTGATCACGTCAGCATGTATTGAGAAAACAAGCCCTTGCCCGCACTGTCATGTTGCTCGACTCTGCTGGATTCCGGCCTTTTCGTTCTTGCCGACATTTGGCTCCCCATCTGTCAGTGACACAACTTCATGCTTACCTTTTTTGGCCAATGCAATTGACAGCAACCAGACAGTCCAGAGGCGCATAGCCACGCAGACTTGAGCACAAAAGCCAGCATGTTGGTAGCAACAAGCAAGCCCAGGCATGCACGGGAAAGTTGCCGTAATGCTGACGGACAATTAAAGAAAAATGTCTATTTGCGCAAGGATCGCAACTCAGCATGGTTTCTTTTTGTCGACACTTGGCTCTGCTGATCGCATTAGGAAGACACGCTGCGTGGATGTGGGAAAATTGTGCACGTGCCCTCCATTATGCTTCCTTGACCTTCAAAAACAATCTGTCATGCCAATTGCATGCGACTGCATCACTGGGAAAAGGCAGAAGTAGATCATGCAAAAAGTGGAATCATCACAAAGCTGTCACCTGAGTCACAATCAAACCCCGGCACAAAAATAACGGTCTGCCCAGAACCACGGGTTTAAAAAAAAAAAACGGAAAACCTGAAAAACATGAAAAACCTGAGAAGGGTGGAGCATCGGGTCCCTTACCAACCCCCGGGATGTTTGGAGCCGGCTCACCTTCGGTTCCTTCAGCTACTTCAGCTCGGCCAAGAGCTGGCGCGCGCCTTCCGCCGCCTCGGGCACCGTCTTCACGGTGTCCACGAGCTTGGAGACGCCTTGAGCGTTGAAAACCAGGGGGGAAATAAATAAATAAATATTTTTTTTAAAAAAAAAAAATGATAATTAAAAAAAAAAAAAAAAAATCAGTGGGTTGGAATTCCCAAATAGAATTCAACAATTCAACCACACAAAAAACGCAATGAGCAAAAAAAAGAACACCACGCCTTCTTCCACCGTGGACTGCGGCACGTCCGCCGCCTTGTCCGCCAAGTTGGAGGCCACGGACAGCGCAGTCTGCGCCAGGGGCGTCACGGCCCCGGTGGCAAAGCCCACGGCGGACTTCACTTGGGGCGCCGCGTCCGCGCTGAGATCCAAGAAGTTGGCTGCGGCGTTCAGGAGACCTGGCGCTGCAGCCGCCACGCCCTGTACGGCTTCCTGCTCTGGAAGATCCAGCTTCTGCGTGGACAGGCGCCGGGCATTGGAAGCCGCTTCGTGCAGGGCTGATTGGAAGTAGGGCAAGCCTTTGTCCACTGCCGAGCCCACGGCTTGCTCTGCGGCTGGCAGGTTCTTGCCCACTAAGTCGAGGCCACTTGAACCCACCCGCAATCCGGCACGCACCGCATCTGCGGCAGCTCGGCCCAACGCAGGCACCGCTTCCTTCTCCACCTTCTCCTTTGCATTGTCGGGAGTGACCCCGGAGGCCCACTGCAGCGCTGATTGGGCAACCGGCAGCTCCTGCTCCACCACCTTCTCCGCCACAGGAAGCCCATCTGCCGCTGAGCGTAGCGCGCTCGCGGCAGTGCTGGCCAGGCTGCGCGCCCACGGCAAGTCTGCCGGCGCGGCGGCAGTAGCAGCTGCTCGAGTAGCCGTCGATGTCGCCACAGAAGCTGCTGGAGGCATGGAAGGCGCCGTCTTGGAAGTCTCAACACTGATCACTGACGCCACAGGAGCTCTCACCGCCGGGGGCGGGGCCGGCTTGTCACGCGGAGAGGCCAGGCCAATCAGCAAGAGCAAGGCCAAGGCAGCTGCACCCGCCACGGGAACCAGCGGGGGAAGACCAGCCAAAGCCTCCAGTCCAGCACCTGCTGCCTGGAAGCCCAACTCCTTTGCTCGGAAAAATGCCCTTTCCTTTCCAGGCTTCTGGGCTTCCTTTCCCGCCTCCTCTGCCATAGATTTCGCTTCTGCAGCATATGCCATCCAATCAATCAATTCAAAGTCACTCTCTCCTGACTCTGATGCCGTTCTCTGTGCTTCGGCCTGCAGCCTCTGCTTCTTTTCCGCCACTCGTTGCTTGGTTTCTGCCGTTTTAGCTGCTGCACGGATCAGCTTCTCCTCCTCCGATTTGGTCGCGCTCGCTGCTGGCAAGGACGAGTTCTTCTCAGAAGCGACATCTGTCACCTCGACCTCCACCGTGCCGACTTGGGTCGCCTCACGCCTGGTCAGGCTCCTCGGTGCTGCCGAGAATCCGCCTATGAAGCAGAACCGCGATGCAACGAGCAAGGTGCACACCACCAGCAAGCTGGAGATGGAAGAGCGTGCCATGCTACTTTCGCCCACCCTTCTGAGCCACAACGACCTTCGGAATCTCTTGGTTGACGTTGGGAGGGGAGCAAAAATTTGAATTTTAGCAGTTCAGTGGTTGGATTTCAACCACTAAACCACAATAAGCAAAAAAGCAAAATGTTTCCCAACAACAGCCTGAATCTGTTGTCTGCCAGGTGGTGCCTCCCGCTGAGCCAAGGCTGAAGGACGCGCACAAGGCAATCGTTCCATCTTGTTCTTGGTTCTGACCCCAAGCACGGTGCCAACATTGCACTCTGGCTTACGAAAAAGCATTGCTATGGTGTTTCCGATTCACCTGGTTGCTGCGAAAGACTGCAAACTTGTCACAATTTATTTCCCAGAGCTGGGTGCATGTTTACCATGTAGATAATCTACGTGGGAAACGTTTGTATGCCATGACAAAAGGGCAACTGTTCTAAGTTGAACCTTTGACACACATGTGCCCGGGTGCATATCATGAAACATTTACAGCCCAGCATAGAGCACAAATAGCCACACCCCGGCCCAGTGCAACACCAGGAGACGCCTTGCACCAGCACCCTACAGCAACACAACTAGCACAGCCTGCACCAGCATCCTCCACCAGCATTCCATGCAGTGCTGTCTCCGGGTGTTTTGCTGTAGGCTTGAGAAGGGTGATGTCGCCGACTGCGACGGCAGTGCCGTTGCAGGTCGTTGTTACAGAATGCTGTTGTGCTGAGCCGAAGCAGGAACTTGAATTGCATAGCCCGTCGCTCAACGGGTCTTGACATGTCCATGCTACCTTACATCAGTTCGTAGGACATGCTATATGGACGTACCCTCACCCTCTCATAAGAGAGAGAGAGAGAGAGAGAGAAACAGAGACACAGAGACACAGAGACACAGAGACACAGAGACACAGAGACACAGAGACACAGAGACACAGAGACACAGAGACACAGAGACACAGAGACACAGAGACACAGAGACACAGAGACACAGAGACACAGAGACACAGAGACACAGAGACACAGAGACACAGAGACACAGAGACACAGAGACACAGAGACACAGAGACACAGAGACACAGAGACACAGAGACACAGAGACACAGAGACACAGAGACACAGAGACACAGAGACACAGAGACACAGAAGAGAGACAGAGAGACAGAGAGAGAGAGAGAGAGAGAGAAAGAAAGAAAGAAAGAAAGAAAGAAAGAAAGAAAGAAAGAAAGAAAGAAAGAAAGAAAGAAAGAAAGAAAGAAAGAAAGAAAGAAATAAATAAAGAAAGAAAGAAAGAAAGAAAGAAAGAAAGAAAGAAAGAGATTGAGGAGACTTGAGCTGCTGCTGATGGTGCGCAGTCCCCCTCAGCTAGTTGCCCAGGCAAGATGAGGACCCACAAACTTGTTTTGAACCACCTAGCGCGTGACACGGAAAGCTTGCCAACACACTATGCGCTGCATTAATGTAGAAACAATTTGTAATTGGCGTTTGTGGCCCCAACATGTGATG
>CAUJNA010002090.1:0-25000 GCA_963377175.1 Effrenium voratum | reverse complement strand
TTCATTCGTTCTTTCATTTCATTTCATTTCATTTCATTTCACTTCATTTCCTTTCACTTCATTTCATTTCATTCATTTCATTTCATTTCATTCGTTCGTTCATTCATTCACGCATGCATGTATGCATTCGTTCATTCATTCATTTCATTCATTCATTAATTCATTCATGCATGCATGCATGCATTCATTCATTCATTCATTCATTCATTCATTCATTCATTCATTCATTCATTCATTCATTCGATAATTCAGTCATTCATATTCAGTCATTCATTCACTCATTCATTCATTCATTTCATTCATTCATTCATTCATTCATTCATTCATTCATTCATTCATTCATTCATTAACTCATTCATTCGTTCATCTCATTTCATTTCATTTCATTTCACTTCATTTCCTTTCACTTCATTTCATTTCATTTCATTTCATTTCGTTTCGTTTCGTTCCATTTCATTTCATTTCATTTCATTGCATTTCATTTCATTTCATTTCATTTCATTTCATTTCATTCATTCATTCATTTCATTTCATGTCATTTCATTTCATTTCATTTCATTTCATTTCATTTCATTCATTCATTCATTCATTCATTCCTTCATTCATTCATTCATTCCTTTATCCATTCCATTCATGCTATTCATTCCATTCATTCCATTCATTCCAGTCATTCCTTTCATTCCCAACATTCCTCTCATTCTATTCTTTTCTTTCAGTCCTTGCATTCCTTTCTTTCCTTTCATTCCGTTCATTCCTTTCTTTCCTTTCATTCCTTTCATTCCTTTCATTCCTTACATTCCTTTCATTCCTTTCATTCCTTTCATTCGTTTCCTTCATTTCATTCATTTCATTCGCTTCACTCATTTCATTTCTTTCACTCATTCCATTCCATGCCATTCCATTCCCTTCCCTTCATGTCATTTGTTTCATTCGTTTCATTCATTCGTTTCATTAATTTTATTAATTCCATTCCTTCCATTCCATTCCATTCCAATTCATTTCATTTCATTTCGTTTTATTTCAGTTCATTTCATTCATTCATTCCACTCATTCCATTGCGTTGCGTTCCATTCCATTCCGTTCCATTCCATCGCATTCCATTCCATTCCATTCCATTTCAGATTTCATTCATGCATTCATTTCCATTCCATTCCATTCCATTTCATGCCATTTCATTTCATTTCATTTCATTTCATTTCATTTCATTTCATTTCGTTCGTTCATTCCACTCGTTCCATTGCGTTGCGTTCCATTCCATTGCATTCCACTTGGTTCCATTCCGTTCCGTTTCATTTCATTTCATCTCATTTTATTTCGTTTCATTTCGATAGTTCCTTCATTCATTCCACTCATTGCATTGCGTTCCGTTCCATTCCATATTGCATTCCACTCGGCTCATTCCATTCCGTTTCGTTTCATTTCATCTTATTTCATTCAGTTGTCGGTTCTGGCTTCTTGAAGCGAGGAGCCTAAATCAAGTCCTTTTTTCCGAGATTTTGCTTCAAACGTCAAAAATGACGGAAACGGGATATGTTAAGTTTTTTTGCACTGTCCTTCTCCGTCAAAAAAGAAGTCGAACTCCCCTGCCGGCAAGGAGCGCCACAAATGGAATGGAGTGGAATGGAGGGAATCGACTGAATGCAATGGAATGGAATGGAACCAAAGAAATGAGCGCAATAAATGAAACGAAACGAAATGAAATAAGCCTTTTTCCGGAATGCTCAGCCGCTCCGCAAGCTCTGCCGTCGCTCGGCCTCCAGCGCATGTTGGTCCACCTGTACGCAGTAGGTCATTTGCAGGGCGCGTTGGTGTGTAAGGTGGACGTGGAGGTGCTGTGGGAGCCCGGCAACTTCCAGGACGACGGGGCCAAGAGGGTGGGAGTGTGCTTTCCGAGCAACACCGATCAGCTGTGGACGGATGGGGTGGAGCAGGGCGTCATTGTCTGTGCGGCCCAAATGAGCAGGCCTATGCACTGCTCAAGTGTTTTACGTACTCGTTTGCTTCCAGCAATGCTGTGATCAAGTCCAGCTTCATCAGCTTAGCGGACACGAGCTGAATGGTGTCGTGGGAGAAGTTGATCTCCCAGCCACACCAAATGAGGCTGTCCTGGAACTGCGCCTTTTTCCACGAAATTGGCGCAGCAATTGCGCAGAAGAACAGCGCCACTAATGCGAACATTTCTGAAGCGCTATCTCGCACGAGTGCGCACAGCAGGTCGTCCACAAAAAGAAAGGCTTTCCAAGCCAACAGCCCATGCACTTGGCGGAATAGAAATGCGCCAGTGCGCTGCCACCAAATTGCCGAGAAACGGCCTCGCAGACAACCTAAGCAGGGTCGGTTGGCCCGATTCAGCCATTGCCCAGAGAGTCGCGTACGCTTCAGCCCTGCAGGCCTTGTGCTCGGAAACAAGAGAGTGCAATGTCATGCGACGATTGCCCTGCGCTACGATTAAAGTGCCCTACCCGAGCTATGATCTAAGTGCCCTCCCCGAGCTAAGATCTAAGTGCCCTCCCCGAGCGAAGATCTAAGTGCCCTACCGAGCTAAGCGCCCTACCCGAGCTAAAATGCTCTACCCGAGCTAAAGTCCAAGATCTTGCGAAGCACGACACATTACAAAGCTCATCTAAAAACGTTTAAGAAACAAATCCCAGCACCCCCCAGCATCCCCAGCAACGGCGTCCCCCAGCAGAGGCGCACCGTGAAAAAACACGCGACAACCATGCAGTGTCATGCCAAAATCAAGCAAAAAAATCATGTCATGCAAAAACCATGCAAAAAATTGCGCAACCCATGCGAAACAGGCTATTCTCCCCGGCCATACCTGCACGTATGCCCGGGGAGTCCCCAGCAGAGGCGTCCCCAGCGGGACACCGTGAAAAAAAAACACGCGGAAACCAAGCCCGTGTATGGATCTGCATAGCATTTTTTCAGCGCAAAACCGTCGCGGATGAGGCTCTTGGACAAGACCCACTTTCTTGACCCTGAGGGGCACTGGGTGATATCGGAACTGCGCCAGCGCATAAGGCAGTCCCGCATCAGCGCCAGGGTTTGCACGCTACCCGCAAGGCCTGCCTTGCCGGCACCGCGTGGTCCAGCTCGCAGGGCGCACTTGCCGTTCTGCGCGGCCAGGGTCTCTGCCTCTCTGCCGCGCGGCACCTCTCGCTTCGCCTTTAGCAGCTTCAGAAAGACCTCGTGCTCCTCGGCAGCTCTCGGATTCTGGCGCCCCGCCTCAGCCTCAGCAGTGCTGCGCGCTGCTGATGGCCACCTTGGGGCTCTCGCAGGCGTCCATAAGCTGGCGCCGCGCCTCCCGCAGGTCCTCGCACCAGAACAGCGCTGCACGTCCGCGGCGTCAAAGCGCGTCCACTCTTGGATGGGCGGCAGGGTCTGCCTCGCCTTGCCCCGGTAGAGCACGCGCGCCGCCTGCCGCTCCAGCACCCGCTTCACGGCCCTGTACAGGAGCAGTGCCGTCAAAGGCCAAAAGACACGGTGCGGTGCTCCTTCAGCGCCGGGTTGAGCTGTCCACAAGGTCGCCCTGCAAGCTCAGCACGCGCATTGGCGTTGCGCCACACACACAGCCTTGGCGGAGATGCCGAGGCTGGCGCAGCATGGGTTGAAGTCGGCGCACACTCACTCAGCTACAGCTCGGCCCTGCCGGGGACGCAGAGCGGCTTGTTCTCAAGGCGCTCTGCAGCACGTCCTCCTTCAGGAGCACATCGTCTACACCAGAAGGCTGCTGAGCAACGGCCCCGCCCCATCCACGACGCGCTCCTGCTTTGTGGTGGCCAAGCGCGCCGCCGCGCTACCTTGCGCAGGTGAAGACCGCTGGCTGCCGGCTGCGGGCGGAGGCGCTGCGCCACCCGGACGGCAGTCTACCGCGTGGAAGAGACGAGGCAGCAGGGCCGCGCATGGAGGCGGAGCGCCCCAAACAACGGAGGTGGAACGGAGTGGACGACCCCGTGGCTGCCTGGCGGGCAACTCCCTCTGCTCAGGGGCGCCGGGCACCGGAAGACGCACCTGGCCCGGCCATTGTGGCGAGGCTGCAGAGCGGTGTACCCTGCTCCGCGCAGAACCTGGGTCTGGGGGCGCGGCACCACTGGGTGGCAGGTACGTGCGCGGGGGCAGCGCGCAAAAGCTGGACTGGCTGGTGGTGGAGGAGATCACGGGCGGGCACAGGGTGACGAAGCGGTGACATCGTGGTAAGACCGTTTTTGGGCCAACAAGCGCCGTTTTGGGACGGTAACAAAAGCCGATGGTGATGTCGGCAGGCTGACGTGTTAGACACCGGTGACATCGGCGGTGACTAATTCAGCAGGCTGACGTGTTACGTGGAGAACCCGGGCTCCGAGCCAGGTCCTCGGCGGGCTGCCGGGCCGCGAAAAACCATGCGGAGAAGGAGCTCGGGAACTGGGGCCGCTTAAGCTCAGCTTGGAGGCCCAGGCGCCACTTTTGACGCCGGACACGAAAAAACGCACTTTTCGGAGTTCGCCGTTTTCAGCGCTTTTTGCACCAAAAACGGAGCGGCGACGAAGCGGTGACATCGCTGGTGACAAGCGTTTTTTGGGCGAAAAAAGGCCGTTTTGGAGCGTTTTTGACACAAAAATCACAAATAGTTAGGTCCCTTAGGCAGTCTTTCCTTACTACTAGAGCCAAATTGGCCCGCTTTGTGTTTGTCTCACTTGTCTCAGTCGTTGTCTCAGTTGTCTCAACGGAGGCTGTTGTGCCAGAAAAAGCCAAATTTGCCAGATCCTTTTTTGCTTCAGTTGTCTCAGTTGTCTCAACAGGGTTTCAGGCAGGAAAACAGCCGGTTTTGCGTCAGCTCCCCGTCCGTCTGTCTTGGGGAGAAGGACTCATCCGCCAATGTGTCCCATAGGACCCTTGGAATTTGGAATGCGTCCGGACCATTACCACCCCAACCCCCCAAAACTTTGTTGCCCCCCACCTGTTGGGGCAGACCAGTGCCCATCCCAACTTCCACCACCATTGCTTTAAAAAAAAACAAATCCCCTCCTCTACCTGTTGGGGCAGACCAGCACCTCCCAACTTCCACCACCCGTTGGGCAAGCCAGTACTTAAAACAAACGAATCCGTTAAGGCATGTTGCACTGCTCCTATCTTAAACCCAAACCAGACCACCCAAAAGAACAAAGCAAGTCCGAAGCGGCCGCTGTTCTTTTCACCGGGATTGCTGAAAGTAGCACTGCTTCCAGGGCACGGATGCGCCTGGAGCAGAAGGTGCTGACCCCCAGGCAGGACAATGCGTGTCTGCGTGCAGTGCGCGCAAGCTGGCAGGCGTGCCCACGCCGGTCGGAGACCTGGTGTCCTGAGACCGTGGCGGTCCGGAGACCAAGGTCCGGAGACCATGAATGGAAGCGCAGAGCGTCTGCAACTTCCCTGCAGAGCCTTGTAAAAAAGGCAGTGCAGGGTGGGTGGTGGGTTTCAAATGAAACGGGTCAAGGCTGGGAGCAAAATCACAACATGCCTAAAACACAAGGAAAAGAAAACCCTAAGCGTTAAGGCATGTTGCACTGCTCCTATCTTGAACCCAAACCAACCACCCAAAAGAACAAAGCAAGTCCAAAGCGCAGTTCTTTTAACCGGGATTGCTGAAAGTAGCACTGCTTCCAGGGCACGGATGCGCCTGGAGAGCGTTGACCCCTTTTCAGTGTTTCAGGCAACCCCGGTAGCTGGGCCGCCGGCATCACCCCCCTTCAGAGCGGGTTGCGCCTGGCTCGGGTAGAGCACTTTAATCATAGCTCGGGTAGAGCACTTTAGCTCGGGTAGGGCACTTAGCTCGGTAGGGCACTTAGATCTTAGCTCGGGGAGGGCACTTAGATCTTAGCTCGGGGAGGGCACTTAGATCTTAGCTCGGGGAGGGCACTTAGATCATAGCTCGGGTAGAGCACTTTAGCTCGGGTAGGGCACTTAGCTCGGTAGGGCACTTAGATCTTAGCTCGGGGAGGGCACTTAGATCTTAGCTCGGGGAGGGCGCTTGAGGTTTTGCTCGGGTAGCGGGCTAAGCAGGCAGCAACAGTAGCATCAACAGCACCAGCAGCACCAGCCCGCCGCGCTCGGCCGCTGCGATGGCGGATGGTGGGGAGGCCGTCTTTTTTTTTCCTTGCAAAACCATGCCCTTTTTTTTGCGACGGCGGGACGCACCAGTGCGAGCTCATCATGATCAACGACGAGGCGCTGGTGCAGACGAAGAGCCTCTCCACGCAGCTGTCCCTGACCACGAACCAGAGGAACCCCGGCTGCCTCGTGATCGCGGGCAACACGGGCAACGTGGTCTGCAACACGAGCTTCACGAATTTGTCGGACAGCCGGGTGAAGACGGAGATGGCCGAGGCCGACGTGGCGGAGCTCCAGCAGCTCTTTGACTCCGTGGAGGCCAAGCAGTACAAGCGCCCGGACATGAACGAGGACCTGAGGCTGGGCTTCGCCTCAAACGACTTCGCAGGAACAAAGTGGAAGAACCTGACGGGCACCGGTGGAGCGACACGGAGATGATCACGCTCGACTACTCTCACCTCACCAGCGTGCTCTGGGGGGTGTGCAAGGGCTTCCAGGCCCGGCTGGACGCGGTGGAAGCCTGGCAGGCCCAGCGGGGGCCGAAGAACAAGTATCTTTATGTGTAGGCCTCCTCGTTCTAGAGGACCCTTGCTCAAGCTCCTTTTTGCGGCAACAAGTAGGTGTGTGCAGGCCTCCCTGCGTCCAGGGACGCCAGCTCCTTTTTGGGGCAACAAAGCTGCTTTTTTAAATGGAGGCGCTGAGGGCCGACGACTTCAACGTGAGGGACCCGCGGAAGCTGTACCGACTTGCGAGGCAGCGCGACCTCGACGTGACGCAGGCCATGGCCTTCGAGGCGCTGAAGGCCGACGTGGGCCAGCAGGCGCAGGCGCCCCGGCCGCGCGCGCTGGGCAATTCGGCCGCCGAGGGGCCGAACGACCGGCTGCAGGCCGACCTCATCGACTTCAGCCAGAACACGCGGGGGAAGACGAAGTACGGCCTGGTGGTGATGGACGTCTTCACCCGGGAGGCTGCCGTGGAACCTCTGCAGAACAAGAACGCCGAGACGGTGGGCCGGCCACCAAGCGCGCCGCGCGGGAGCTGACGGGGGACGACGGGAACTTTGTGGTCACGACAGACCTGGGCAACGAGTTCGCCACGCTGGACCGGGAGCTGCCCACGGAAGCCGTGCGCCGGACGAAGCGGTCCGAGGACCGCAACGCCATTGCCGTGGTGGACCGGGGCATCCAGACGCTGAAGAAGGACCTGGCCACGAGGGTGGCGCGCAAGGGCGGGCAGTGGAGCGACCACTTCGAGCGGGCGGCCGGGGCCTACAACGCGCGGCCCCACGAGACGGCGCACGGCGCGCCCGAGGACGTGGAGAAGCAGCCGGCCACAGAGTTCAGGGTCCTCCAAGACAACGCCGACAAGTTCCAGCACAACAAGGACCTCACCGACCGGCGCGTGAAGGCGGTGGAGGACGCGGGCGCCTTCCGAGCGCCGACGAACGCGGCGAGGAGCTTCACCCTCAGTACGGCGACGTGCAGCAGCTGGGGGCCGTGGACTCCATGACCGTCCGCAGCACGGAGGGCCGGGAGACCCTGCTAAAGCTGGCGCTGCCGGCGCCGCAGGGCAGCGGCAACGCGGCGGGCAGGCCGGCGGCTGTGAGGCAGCTGGACGACTTCCTGGGGCCTTCGAGGCCCAGGACCCTCGACTAGCTTTTTTTTTCAAAAACTGGTTTTTTGAGGCACTCTTCCGGCCTCCTCGTTTCCGGGGAAGCTTGAAGCAAGCCCCTTTTGGCGCAAAAAAAAACTTTGATCACACTCAAGTTGGAATTGCCTGATCCTGATCGAGCGAAAAAACTGGGAGAAAAAAGGGTTTCGAGACATTGCGCGGGCCCGTCGGAATTCCCGGGGCCTGCTCATCTCCTTTTTTTGGGTTAGGGTTTGGGGTGCTCGGGAAACCAACGGGTTGGGCGAACCAATCAAATGAGCGGGGGCTGGCATGGGCAAACCGCGCAAACCCGTGCAACACGAGCTATTAGTCCAGGGTCTATATTGATGTAGGGCCTGGACTAATAGCTTTTTTTCAGCGCAAAACCGTGCAAAACGAGCTATTCTTCCAGGGTCTATATTGATATAGGCCCTGTAAGAATAGCATTTTGTGGCGCAAAACCGTGCAAAAGAAAGCTATTCCTCCAGGCCGTATATGAATATACACCCTGTAAGAATAGCATTTTGTGGCGCAAAACCGTGCAAATGTCCCTTTAGGGTTTGGGGTCCTCGGCAAACCAAACGGGTTGGGCGGACCAGTATCAAGCCCAAACGGGTTGGGCGGACCACTCAAACGCGGTTAGGTCCAAGCTGGGCCTGACAGGATTTCGAGGAGAGGGGGGTGAGACACCTGAGACACCTGAGACAGCCACTAAACGTCGAACAGTCTCAGGGACACGCCTGAGACACTTCTGTTCGACGTTTAGTGGGTGTCTCAGGTGTCTCAGGTGTCTCACCCCCTTTTCCAGGATTGTCTCAGGTCTGACAAGCCCTCGGCTGGCTGGGCGTCTCTGGGTCCCTGGCGGGCTGCGGGCATGGCCTGACACAGGCCGAGAGAAAAAAAAAGAACTCGAGAAAAAATCAGGCAGTGTGACGAAGAGATGCAACTGCGGTATGTTGTTTTTTCGTCTCTGTGCTCGATCGGGCAAACTGTGCAATGCCCCTTCGCCTTTGCAGGCGGGAACTGTACGTTACCCTCTCACTTCACGAGGCGGATGAAGCTGTCGTTCAAGTCCTTCTTCCCCTCGGCGTCCTCGAATCTGTACATCAAGAAGTGGACGTTGATCCTCTTGCCGCAAACGGACGCGGCCTTGCTGCGGCGCTCCACCACGCCCGCACTCTTCAGCAGGTCGGGGACGTTGAGCTTCACCCGCTTGCCCGGCTGCTCCACCTCGTGCTCCTGCCGGGTCGCTTTGATGAAGCACTCGCAGGCCGCGTGGATGTCCTCCCTGCTGTCGAGGCGCCGGGGGCTCTCTCCGTTTTGGTGGACAGGAAGGACCTCACCAGGTCGCCCACCTCGTCCTTCACCTCCACCTTCAGCAGGGCCAGGCATTTCGTGGGAAATGCCTTCATGACGTAAGCGTGGTGCTCCCGCCAGCGGATGTCCCTGGCATTCCAGAGTTCCAGAGTGTGCGTGCCTGCGTCCTTGCAGATCACCGCCTCGGCCGCCTCGAGCGCGCTCTGAACCGAGAGCTGTGGCTTCAGCGTGAAAGCGAACTCTCCCAGCACGGACTTGATCTCGTTGCGGAGCAGGCCCAAATCGCCCTCGAACTCCAAGAAGAGACCGTCGTGCTCGTAGGCGAGCACGTTCCCGTCCAACCTATGGACCACGTTCACAACCCTGTCAATGAGCTCCCTCTCCTGTGCGGTGTTCAAAACGTAGCAGAGGAGCTCGCGGGGTCGGGCAGTCTCGTTTCTCAGCCGTTTCAGTACGTCGCGGTTCTTCGAGCAGTCCTCGGCAACCAGAGCTCTCACCGTCCTCTGAAACTCGAGCGCGTAGTCCATCATCGGAAAGGTCGTCATCTCGTGCGCCGTCACCCAATTCTCGATGCTGCCACCGTAGAGGAGCCTCAGGTACAGCTCCTTCGCTGCAGTCCGGTCGGGGTGCGTCTTTGCCAGCACGGCGTTCCGCTCTGCCACGAAGTTCTTCAAAAATGCGGAATCGTGTCGGGCCGCGATAAGTGTGGGGTGGCAGTTCTCCAGGTCGAACGTGTAGTGGTTGCGCAGCCCGGCTCTGGCCACGTCTCTCAACCATCTCGGCAGCATGAAGGTGGAAGCCGCCATGTGCCCGCTGGCCACTCCTGGGTTCTTCAAGCGGAGCGCCTTCAACTGATCCCCGTCCGCCCCTCCCGTGCGCCGCCTCCCCTTCTTCTTGAGAGCCACCATGAGAGACTCCTCGAAGTAGACTGTCTTGTAGGCGCGTGCCCCGCACGGAAGCCTGTTCCGGCCGCACTGCACGTTGCTCAAACGGAACACCTTGGATACCTCCCGCGTGGCCAGCTCTCCAAGAGCCTCCTCGTTCACGTGGTCAAAGAGAATCTGCGGCTCATTCTCCTCCTTGTCCACGTCCTCCATGAGGCGGTCTCCCAACTGGACAGGCGCCTCGGCCACTCCTTGCAACACAAGGCTCCTTGCTGCCTCGTTGTGGGCCTCCCTCTCCTCCTCGGCCTCTCCACGGCCTCCACGGCCCCTCCCTCCATGGCCTCCGCAATCTCCCCCTCCGCAATCTCCCCCTCCACGATCTCTCCCTCCACGATCTCTCCCTCCACGATCTCTCCCTCCATGTTCACGTTCAGATGCTCCATGATACTGTCGGGATATCAATGGACTACGGGAGTTCAAATTGTCTCGAGTGTGTCGAATTGATTCTGCGGACAGCGTCATATCAAACTTGCCAAGCTCTGATTGCACCTCTCGCTCAAACAGGACAACTAACTCCCAGGCCTCCACTCAAAGAGGACATCATAAATGCTCGGCCCGCTTGCGTCCACGCAAGCCTCGGCCGCCGCCCAGCCGTGCACCGACGCACAGCCAGCCGAAGGGGTGGGACAGCTGAGACAATCCTGGGAAAAGGGGGTGAGACACCTGAGACACCTGAGACACCCACTAAACGTCGAACAGAAGTGTCTCAGGCGTGTCTCAGACCTGTCTCAGCAATAACAAGACAGCCATTTGAAGATTGAGACAAACCACGAGCAGGTGTCTCAACCTTACGCTGGCTGCCTTGTTATTACTGGGACAGGTCTGAGACACGCCTGAGACACTCCTGTTCGACGTTTAGTGGCTGTCTCAGTCCTCGGCTGGTTGTGGTCAGCCTAAAGAGATCTGAGGGATGAAGCCCCAAAAAATCCGGAGGAAATCGCATCCGTTGGCAAGTATCAAAACGAGGTTGGGCGAACCAGTACTAAGGGCCGTTGGGCGAATCCGTACTAAGGGCCGTTGGGCAAGTCAGTACTAAGGGCCGTTGGGCGAATCGTTGTACTAAGAGCCGTTGGGCAAGTCAGTACTAAGGGCCGTTGGGCGAACCAGTACTATGGGTCGTTGGGCGAATCCGCACCATCCCACGTGCCCGCTCGGCACCGTGCCCGCTCGGCACCTCCTAGCCTAAAGTGCCCGCTCGGCACTGTGCCCGCTCGGCGCCTCCTAACCTAAAGTGCCCGCTCGGCACTGTGCCCGCTCGGCACTGTGCCCGCTCGGCACCTCCTAACCTAAAGCGCCCGCTCGGCACTGCCTACTCCTTTTCTAGAGCGCCCGCTCGGCACGTTTACCTAAAGTGCCCGCTCGGCACGCCTAAGTGCCCGCTCGGCACGCCTAAGTGCCCGCTCGGCACTGGAAAAAAAACAAAAAAAAAAAGCCGCGGGCCCGAGCGCTTTTTCCAGGTCGAGGCCGAGGAAGGTCGCGCCGGGCTCACTGTCCTGCGAGGGATCGATCGAAAAAAAGGGGGAAAACGACGGCGAGGGGGGTCCTCCGCCACGAGCCCGCTTCGGAGGCGGCGCCGACGCGGAGCCCTGGCACGAAAGCAAAGCCGATCGATTTCAACGGTCGACGGATGAGCCTTGAGCTGCTCGAGCTCCCGTCGGAGCGCGACGGCGTCCGCCTGGCGGGGCGCAACGGGAGGGCAGGGGGGGGGGAAAGACGCCCGGCAGCGGGCCTGAAAGCCCTGCGTCCAGGCTTTCTCGCCCCGCAGCTCGGCCTCGAGCACCGCCACGCGAGTGGCCTGACAGGAGGAAAAACCCCCCAAAAAGGGGGGGAAAAGAAGGAAGGGAAACGCGCCTGCGAGGCGAGCTCCTTCATCAGCGCCGCCTGCAAATCGAGTTTGCGGGTCCGGCCCAACCCCGAAAAAAAAGGGTCGCGCCTTCTCCTCCTCCAGGACCGCCCCGTGCCTCCGCTACGGAGGCACGGGTCTCCGCGGCGTTGAGCTTCTCGTCCTGACAGGAAAAAAAAAAAGCCGACATCCGAACGACGAAGAACGCGCCTTCACGGCGAGCTCAACGCGTGCCCGGTCCTGCCAGGCGAGCGGAAAAAAAGGAAAAACAAAGGAAAAACGCGCCTTGGCGGAGTTAAACTCCCTCCCGGCGGAGCTTGGACGGCGGAGGCCTCCGCGAGCGACGCAAAAACCGAGGAAAAAAAAGGTGAACGACGAAGAACGCGCCTGCGGCTTGGCCTCCAAGCCACCTCCTGGCGGGCACGGAAAAAGAAAGAGGAAACCCTCCCAAAAAAACCGCGGCAGTCCTGCCAACCGCCGGGCCAGGCTCCCTCCTGACAGCAGAAAAAAAAATCGAACGACGCGTGCAAGCGCTCGACCGGCCTCCCACCCGCTCCACGCACTCCACTCCTGACAGGAGAAAAAGAAACCCCTCCCGACAACGACCCAAACGTCCTCTTCGCCGGAGCTCCGCGACTCCCAGCAGAGGAAGCAAAAAAAGGACCCTGAAAAAACAGGAGCGCCCACCTGGCCCAGCCACGGCCCCCAGGATTGGTCCTGAGACCGCTCCAGGAAGACCCGCGCGCTCTGGTTGCCCAGCAGCCGCTGATCTGCATGCTGTACAGCCTGCCAACCCGGGGATAGACCCGCCAAAGTGCAGCTTGGCGACTCCGCCCGGCGGCAGCGAGAAGTCCGGCGCGCCGTGCTCCAGACGCCCTGCGAGGGCGTGCCGAGGAAGGTGCCGGTGACGCCCACGTAGTCGTTGTCGGCCGCGGTAATCCTTGGGGCCTGGAGCGCCGTGATGCTGGCGTCCCGCTAGCAAGCTGCGCTGCGACGAAGGCCTTGGTGGCGAGACCCAGCGCTGCATTTGCTATCTTGGTGTCCACCTCCAGCGGCGTGTCCAGCCCGTCCGTGGAGAGGCCAGCGCCTCGGGGCTGCAGGCCTCCAAGGCAGACGCCAGTGCCCTGACAGCGTACGCCCTGCAGTCGGCCGTGGACACTTCCTCTAAGGTGGACTCTAAGATAGCGGCCGCTCTCCTGGGCGCAGTCACCACGGCAGCCCTGGACGCCGCCCTCGCCGGCGGACGCCAGCATGGTAGCGTCTCTGCTCGCAAGCTCGGAGGCCAGCGCTGCGGCGGTGACGGCCCCCAGAGCGTTGGCCACCTTGGTGTCTACCTCCAGCGTCAAGGGAGTGCTGGTCCACCACCGTCTTGAGGCCGTAGTTAGTTGGCGGCCACCGTGGCCAGCATGGCGTTGTTGGCCGTCAGTCCGCCGTCCGGGTGCTCGTAGCCACCACGCCCTCCAGCACGTCGAAGGCCGACTGCCTTGTTGGAGAGACCCGTGGTCAGCGAGCCTGCAGCGCTGCATGCTGCTTCCGTGCGCGGCCACCTGGCCGTCCGTGGTGGCCAGGGCCTGTCCAGCTTTGAGGCCAGCTCTGCGACACGGGCGTCCAGGGACTGGATGGGCGGTGACGTGGTGCCGTCAGTTACCTCTCCATTGTCCAGGACCTCCGGGATATTGCCGGTGACAGGTCCTTCAAACATGTTTACATATGTTTTCGCCGCCTTAGTCCAGTAGTCGGCCAAGGAGCTAAGCGCTTGTTGGTGCGTCAAACGCGCTTGTTGGTGCGTCAAACGCACCAACCCCTCTTCGGCACGTTTCCGCAAGTACGTGTCACAGTCCGTGGGTGACCTTGAAAGCACAAGCAACATTTGTTGGTTTTGGAGCGAGGCCGGCGCCGCGGCTTCTGGAGCCCGCACCAGGCCCGCACCAGACCCGCACCAGGCCCGCACCAGGCCCGCACCAGGGTTTTTTTTCGGATGTGACTCAATTTCAGTGTCCGACATAATCGGACACTGCTTCGTTCGTAGTTGGTGATAACATACGAGACATCATCAGCTGCGCGCCTCCATGTCGGCGGGCTGGCGCGGCTCCGATGCCGGGCAGGAATGTGATACTGGAAAGCACAAGTGGCGCTTGTGCTTTCGAAGCGGCCGGGCGGGAGGCTCCGATGCCGGGCAGGTGGCGCGGCCGGGGGCTTCTATGCCAGGCAGGTGGCGCGGCCGGGGTGTCCACGAGATCAGACGATGACCCTCCACGCTGTCCTGGGAACCTCGCATTTGTGACATTGGTGCCACCAATGTCAAGGAATCCCTCATTCTTGAGCTTTGTCCATGTCAAGGATTTTGGCGTGGAATTTGTAACGGGGCATGTCCGATTTTTTCGGACATGCCCTACTGCGGGTTCCGCTTCGGGCAACAGGATTGAAGGAGGCAATCCTGGGGTGACAACAGGATTGAAGGAGGTTGTCCCCCACAAGAAAACCTCGACATTTTTTTTCCTGGGAAGAATTCACCTTGGCGCGGGCTCGGCAGGGCTCCGATGCCGGGCAGGAATGTGATGCTCGTCAACACAAGTGCCACTTGTGTTGACGCAGCTTTTTTTTTTTCTTTAGAGGGGGTTTCCCAAATGGATTCTATTCTACCTGAGAGGCTCCCAGCACTCGTCCGTCCAGCATTTGACCTCGTCCTGCGAAGGATTCGAAGTCTAAAACCTCTCTCTTTAGAGGGGGTTTTTCAAATGGATTCTATTCTACCTGAGAGGCTCCCAGCACTCGTCCGTCCAGCATTTGACCTCGTCCTGCGAAGGATTCGAAGTCTAAAACGCTGCGTGCAGGCGTGTGGCTGCAAAATAATGACCCCTAGATATGCGCCGCAACTTGGCTCCAGGTTGCATTTCAAGCGATGTCAACCTTTGCCAAAGGAAACCCCTTTTCCCTTTTTTTTGGGGACCCCTTTTTTTGGGACCCCTTTTTTCTTTTTTTTTTTTGTTTTTTCTTAGCCCTGCAAAGGTTGGCTCGCTTGAAATGCAACCTGGAGCCAAATTGCAAGCATATCTAGGGGTCATTATTTTGCAGCCACACGCCTGCACGCAGCGTTTTAGACTTCGAATCCTTCGCAGGACGAGGTCAAATGCTGGACGGACGAGTGCTGGGAGCCTCTCAGGTAGAATAGAATCCATTTGGGAAACCCCCTCTAAAGAGAGAGGCCCCACCGAGCGCGCCATGTGATACCAGCCTCAAACCAGCGCAGGGCAAGCTCTGCCCGCTGTGCGCGCGTGGCCGGGGTGCGAAGAGCCGTAAAGATTTGACCCGCCTCTTCCGCGATTACCGCAGTGCGCTCGGTGTCTTCGAGCTTTCTCGCAAGGTCTCGGACATCCAAGTCCGCGGCGTGCAGCTGCTCCTCGAGGAGCTCGATGCGGCGGCGCTGGTGCGAGCGCTCGGCCTTAAGCAGCGCATCCTCGCGAGGCCGCTTGGTGGGAGGCCGCTGGGCCATCTGAGCAGCCGCAAGGCAGGGATCGTCCGCCCACGCGGCGGGCTTTTCCAGAAGCCATGCCTGCACGCATCGGAAGGCCTTGGAGGAAGTCATCTCGAGCAGCTGCGGCGGGTTTTTTTGAGACCATTCAAGCATTTGGGACCATTCGAGCATTTGGCGGGCTTTTTTTCTTTGCGCGAGTCCAAGCTCATCAGTGCGTCCGCCGCGAAGATTTCTGTTCTCTTCCTCGAGGCCGCGCGGGAGGCCGCTGGGCCATTAGAGCGGCCGCAAGGCTGGAAGCGTCCTTCTCCACCAACGTGGCGGGCTTCTCCATAAGCCATGCCTGCACGCATCGGAAGGCCGCCGAGGAAGTCATTTTAGAAAAACGAGAGCTCGGGATCTTTTTTTGCTTGCGCGTCCTCGAGCTCATCTGTGCGCTCGCACGAGGATCTCGCCAAGGTGCGCCACCCGCTGGCGGAGAATTCTGTTGCTGCGCTCCAGCTCTTCAACGCGCTCCCTAGCTCGCTCGCGCTCTTTGTCGATGAGATTGTTGAGGCCGTCCACCCGCCGGCGGAGATTTCTGTTGTCGCGCTCCCGCTCCTCGCAGCGCAGGGTTTCGTCGAGGAGCTCCTCGTCGAGCTGCGCGATGAGATGCCGCTGGTGCGAGCGCTCGGCCTCGAGCAGCGCGTCCTCGCGAGGCCGCTTGCGTAGCGTGTCGCAGGGAGGCCGCTGGGCCATCAGAGCAGCCGCAAGGCAGGGAGCGTCCGCGTCCACCCACGCGGCGGGCTTCTCCAGAAGCCATGCCTGCACGCATCGGAAGGCCGCTGAGGAAGTCATCTTGAGCAGCTGCGGCGGATCTCATTATCGAGAAAGCGAGAAAACGAGAGCTCGGGATCTTTTTTTCCGGTTCCGACAGTCTACGCCCAGCAGCGGCTCAGCCGCAGCGGCAGTGTCGGAGCGGGCCCCAGAGGCGGGGGCCCCACGAGGAACTCCATCACGAGGTCGAAGGGCGCGGCGCCTGGCGGAGCGTAAGCGCCCAGCATCCGCAGCTGCTCCAGGTTGCGCCAGTGTCCCAGCGGGCGCGAGTTGTGAGCGTCGAGGCCGTAGACCTTGTCGTTGACGGGCGAGAGGGACTTCTTCTCGACGGTCTCCACGGCGATCTCGTGCGCGCGGCTGCGCAGCTGCGCGAAGGCCGCCCTGCGCTCGCTGCCTTCCTCCAGCACCTCCCGGTACTCGAGATGCCGGACGTTGGTCACCGCCTTCTTCGGCACGCCCTTGATTTTGCGCTTCTCCTTGCGCGCGCCGTCGGGCTGGACCGTGAGGATGCTGTACCTCTTGGAGCGCAGGCCCACGTACTCCAGGATCCTGGCGGGGAAGGTCTCGTCGCCGAGCTTGCCCAGCTGGCCCATCACCTCGATGGCCTTGGCGCGCGCCGCTGCAGAGAGCGCGCTCAGGTCCCTCTCGGGGTCCTTGGACTTGCCGGCCACGTCGAAGAGGGTGGCGCCGTTCAGGTTCGCCTCGGCCATGGCGTGGAGCGGGTCCTGCAGCTCGAAGATCTGCACCATCACGCATTCGGTGTCCGTGAAGAGCAGCCTCATCTTCGGGAAGAGCCTCCTCATGTGGAGGTAGTAGGCCTTCTCCATCATGAGCTTGGAGAGCTGCAGCGTGCGGGCGCCGACCTTGCTGCGGTCCGTCTTGAGCGTCTCCACGAAGGCCAGGAACCCCTCCGAGTCGTTGATCTGGAGCTCGAAGTTCGTCACGGAGCTCTTGCCACGGCCCGCTCGAACTTGGCCGGGTCCACGTAGGCGTTCGTGTTCCTGAACTTGTCGGGGTTCATGCAGCAGCGGCCGAAGATGGCGTTCTGGGTGAGCTTCACCACCTTCTCGGCGACCACGCTCCTGAGCTGCCTCCGCTCGCTGTGCTTGAGCTCGGCTGCAGGCGAAGCGGTAGGCTCTGTGCAGCCTCCAGACCCTGGCGCCCAGCACGTCCCGCAGGAACTTGAGCGCCCTCCTCTACGTGCGTGCCGAGGAAGCACGAGCTTCTTGCAGGGCGACGGGGAGAGGCCGAGGCGCTCCGCCATGTCCGCGGTGTGCGGCCCGTACAGGCCCTTCCCGACCTTCATGCGAGCCCGTCACGCAGGGGCCGTTGGGCATGGGCAGCGTCATTGCGGCCGGGTACATGGCGTTGAAGTCCAAGTACAAGATCCAGCTGACGGGCTCCTCGGGGTTGTAGTCCTCCTC
Source organism: Effrenium voratum (assembly GCA_963377175.1). Classification (NCBI taxonomy): domain Eukaryota; class Dinophyceae; order Suessiales; family Symbiodiniaceae; genus Effrenium; species Effrenium voratum. The sequence goes on along the minus strand of CAUJNA010002090.1, from coordinate 7,465 downwards.
GCCCAGCTCGGGGTTGTTGGCTTGAGCGAAGGGCTGGAAGATGCAGCTCAGCCCGCCCATGACGGAGGACCGCACGTCCTTGTAGGCCTGCTCGTCGGTGATGAGGTGAATGGGAGTCTCGCGGGCCGAGTGCCGCAGCATGGCGTCCCAGGCGGCCCCGGGCAGCGTGACGTAGTGGATGGGGTCGAGCCCCAACTGCGCCCGGAAGGAGTCCCGGTAGCTCTCCATCACGTCCGCCAGGGCCAGGACGTCGGTGTGGAGGTAGCAGTCGTGGAACTCACGGAAGGTCTCCCACCCCATGACGTTGGCGGTGTTCACGGCCAGCCGGTGGTCCTCTGCGCTCACCGCCTTCCCCGCCAGCCCGCTGTCGTAGCAGTGCTGCTCCCACACCGCGGGCATCTCCCACGCCTCGGCGCCGCAGAAGTGCTCGAAGGGCATGGGCAGCTTGCGCAGGATGCAGTCCCACGCCTGCTCCAGGTTGCAGTGCGTCCGCCGCTGTTTGAGAGGCCGTCTTTGGGGCGGAGAGTCGGTCGGCGTGCGCAGCTGCAGCTCGGGGTGAAGCGAGGCCATCAGCGGGAAGAGCTCCGGCAGCTGCTTGTGGGTGCAGGCCCTGAGGTCGTCGATCATGCTGGCCAGGCTCGTGGGGAAGACGTTCATGCTGTCCACGAACCTCAGCGGGTGTCAGCTCATCTGCAGGCACTTCTTGCCCGACTTGCAGAGGACTCGGAGGCAGAGGTGACTGTAGTCGCCCTGCTTGATCGCGGCCTGCAGGGCGCGCCAGCCGCTGAGGGGCCTTGGCGCGGCCTTGGCCCTGCCCTTGGGTGCGGCCTTTGGCGCAGCCTTGGCCATGGGCATGGGCCTCTCGGACTTGCTGCCGCTTCCTTCTTGATCGCTCTCGGTGCCCTCGTTGTCGCTGTCCTCGCCGAGCTCTTCGCGCGGTGCCCTGCTGACAGGAGAGCCCATCGTGGCGATGTAGCGCAGCAGGAAGTGGAAGTCGTAGCCGCCCCCGTTGTGAAAGACCACTGGGATGGTCTTGGGCGTCTGGGCCGCGATGTTGCAGGGCTGGCACAGCGCGCCGAGATACTGCCCGGTGCCGTGGCAGTGGTGGAGCTTCTCAGCGGTCTCGAAGGACGCGAGGCATGAGGGTCCAGCTTGTTCCAGCCATTGGAGGTGACCATCTGATGTGGAGCCACAAGAACATGGTTGTCTTCGCCAGCATCAGAGGTGGACCTGTGGAAGCCTACCTGGAGCGTGAAGATGGGACCAAAGAAATGGTTGCATTTGATGCACCAAGCATCACGAATGCTGAGGAGAGGTGGTCTCAAATGAGTGAGAGGCCAGAGCAGCTGGCAAGGTGGTTGCAGCAAAGCCCAGATGAGTGGATGAAAATTCTGCAGCTTTTGGAGGTGGCACACGCAATGAAACTTTTTGAAGCCTGGAGACATCAAGAATTTGTGAGCTCTGACTTCAAGCTTGTGAGAGCTTGGGTGCATGATTTGCCTGAGCCTAGCAAGGGCCATGGCAAAGGCAAAAACAAGCACACACAGCCTCAAAAAGGCAAAGGCAATAGGAAGGGTGTCACTGTGATGAAGGGCAAAGGCAAACTTTGGTGTGAGCATTGCCAAAGTGCTTGCCACCCACTGTGCATGTGCCACTGCCAGGATGTAGCCTTGGAACACAGGTACTGGGGCCAAGTGTAAGCACCTGATCACTGCTGGTGCAAAGGCAAAAAAAAAAGGCGGTGCGAAGAAACGGGGGGGGGGGTGACCCCCCAGACGAATTCACATCCATGTCAGATCTTTTTTAACAGACATTTTGTCCATGCTGTTGCCATGCTACAGGGTTTGATATGTTTTTTGTGGCTGCTTTGTTTGTAAATGCCAACAGGTTCTGTATTACAGATTTTTTTATCTGTATTACAGATTTTTTATCTGTATTACAGATTTTTTATCTGTATTACAGATTTTTTTATCTGTATTACAGATTTTTTATCTGTATTACAGATGTTGTTTTCTGTATTGCAGATGTTGTTTTATCTGTTCGTACCGAATGTTTTTCTGTGATAAATCATTAATAATAAATATTACAGATGTTTTTCTGTATTACAGATATGTTGCCTGTACTACATACTTAGCAGAAGTATGTGTTTGTTGTTTCAGTCTGGTTTGTTGCTTTGTTTTTTTTTGCATCTGGCTCATTCATGGAAGCATTGGGGATGTGAAGAAGGCCTGCAGAAGGGCTCTCAAATGCATCTGGTTTTGCAGAAGGGCCAGGGCATTGGGAAACTGCATTTGGCCCTGCACAAGGGCCAAGTCCAATGTGGAAAGTGAATCTGGCCCTGCAGAAGGGCCAGATGCAATATAGGAGTGTGCCTGGCCATCATGTTGTGAGGGCGCAAGTGCTGCATTTATTGCAATGTTCTCAGGCTTGCATGCGTTGCCACAAGTGGATCTGTGTAGCAAAGTAGATTGAGCACTGAAGACACTGAGCCATGGGGCCCCGCAAGAGACCCTCCATGAGCACATCAGGTGAAAGCAAGAGCAAGTCGGCCAAGGCTGCCTGATTCAGAAGGGCCCAACCCTGTACCAGTCGACCAGACTGAAGAGCCTGAAAAAGCAGGCAAGAGCCAGAATGAGGACCCAAGCCCGCTTGATCAGAGAGCTTGAACATGAAGCTGGAGTTGCTGAGGAGCAACACCGACTTGTCTGCAGACGATAAGTTGCAGCTTTTGAACGACCACTTGAGCTTGGGTGACTGGAACAAGCTCAATGGCAGGTTTTCCTCAGCCAGGAAAAAAAACAGTGAAATTGACAAGTTGGCTGCAAGCCAAGGGCAGAAAGCTCACAGGCACTTGGTTGGCTGCCTTGCCCTTGACCCAACCATGACTGATGTCTGGCAAGAGTTAACCCACACTGTGAGGGGGAGCCAAAATCTCGAGAAGACTGATGAGTGGATCAGCTGGACCAAGATGTTGCAAGAATGGAGTGAGGAGGAGCTGACGATGCACATTCACAGTGGAAGAATCTCTGAAAGGGAGTGCCCAGACACACCTGGAGTTTGGGAATTCAAAGAGAACAACAAGGTGAAGACAACCAAGGTGTTGGGCAGAGATAAGCAGCTCAGCAAATCTTCCAAGAGCCAGCTCAAGCCAGAGACCAAGGAGGACGATGATGATGACTGGGACAAGGCTTGGACTGCCTTTGGCTCAGCATCCAGCTTCAATGACATCCAGCTGTTTGGCACTGGTTCCAGCATTGCCAAGGGCAAGGGGAGCATGAAGGGTAAGACTTCCAAAGGCATTGGCAAGAAAGGAAAAGCAAACAAAGATGATGAGGAGCAGGTGACCAAGAAACAAATCCAGTGGCTGAAATCTGCTTTGTCCAAAGCCATCACTGTCGTGGGCTGCAAGGCATTTGAAACCACAGATGGTGACAAAAGAGGGCACACGCAGCCAAAGCAAAGGGTGAGCTGGAAGAGATCCTCTCCAAAGTGTCCGACAAGGGCGATGTGTGGGAGCACAAGGAGTTCCAGGCCATTCAGCAGAATGCCAAAGAGAAGATTGCCTTGTGCAAAGAAATATTTGGCTGAGAGGCTAGGATAGCAGCTGGAGTAGAAATGCTGCGCACCAGAGACCGATCTGATTGAGAAAACAATGGCGTCTGTGCCAGCTGCATAGATTGCTGGCACGCATGTTGAGGATCTGGTTTGCCAGCAAATATTTGGCTCAAGCAAAGGGCAAGGTTAGCAGCATGCTGTCAGTTGAAGAACTTGCCTTGCTGGCAGATTATAAGATTTGCCTGTCCTGTTGGCTGTGCCAACTGGAGCCATACCTGCCAAGGAGTTCATGCAAGCAGCCTTGCTCATGCATGTGTTTTCATGAATGTGTTTTCTTTGCATGCAGGACTGAGTACTTGAAGCTGTGGCAGATTTGCAAAGACTGTCGGTGTGAATTCGATGAAGCTGAGCCTCCAGAATTGAGTTTAGCATCAGTTGGTGTAATTCGACTGCAGACCATTGCAAAGGAGCCGACAGATGACCCAGAGATGCAATAGCCAAGGTTGTGAATCTGTTGCGCTGCAGAAGTGCATTCCAGCTTATAGCTAGTATAGGATCATGCTGCAGCCGATAAGCATCATGCCTGGGTACAAGCAAAGCCTGGGGTGCTTGTGCGACCCCAAAGCAGCCAACACAGATTCAGAATCAGTGTTGCAGACTCACTTGCTTTGGCTGTGGACTCTTGGTGACATCTCTGCCATTGCTTGCCAGAAAATAGCACAGTGCTTTTCTGGATGGGCTGAAGCACCCTGCCGTGGCCAAGGTGGCCAGCTGTGGCTCCTGGGGACAACACCCCAACAATGTGTCCAGGGATTTGGAGAGGATGGTGGTTTCAGAAAGCAAGGCATCCTTTGCAGAGCCCACTATCATCAAGGATTGCCCTTGCTCCAACCCCAGGACAAGTGAGGAAGAGACCACTGACGTTGCTTTTTTTGACCCTTGCAACACTGTGGCAGCATTGCAGGAGAGCCCAGAGCATTTCCAGAGCATTTTCCAACCAGATAGCCTACATGAGTTTTGGAACAATGTTAGGCCTGACCCCAAACTTACCATACTCATGCAGGAATCCAGCTTAAAGCATGAGGACCTACCAGCAACAGTCCCACTCTGGGTTCATGGAGATGGTGTGGAGTATGCCGATGGCAAACTATGATGGTGTATTCCTGGGGCTCTGTCTTGAATTCAGGCCCATCATTGAGCTCATCTCTCTTGCTGCTGGCCTTTCCCAAAGATTGTGCAGTGAGTGCAACCTGGGAGACACTGTGGTCACATATTGTTCCTTCATTTTCTAAGCTGCAGGCAGGAAAGACTGACATTGTTCACAATTACAGGTTTACAATCTGGCAGGTCATGGGTGACCAAGAATTTTTTGCCAATGTCCTGAAGCTGCCACATTGGATGAATGCACAGCCCTGCTGGGAGTGTAAGATGACTGGCCCTCAGCAGCAGAGCAACCTGGACAAAGACATTGAAGGCTGGAGGCTACCTCAAGAAGAAATGAATTGCAGGATCTCAGCACACCCACTCTTTACCATTCATGGAGTATCCCATTTCAATATTGCACAGGATGCAACGCACATCCTGTTTTGCAAAGGTGTTCTTTCTCATTGTATGGGCAATGCGTTGAAGTTTTGGTGCTACACTTGCAAGGCTGTGCCAGGAAGAAGCGTAAGGGACAAAGTCAAACATATTTGGCAAAAAAATATAGTCGCTCCACAAGGACTTTGAAGTGGATTGCAGGCTGCCCGCATTGAAGCTATCCATGTTCACCAGCCCCGACAAGCCTCATCAGACCCAGCCTTTCCTTAGGGCAAAAGCTGGGGAATGCAAAGCATTGGTGCATCTGTTTGCACAACTTTCAGCGGAGTTCCATGAAGGAGATGAAGTCTCCTCCAAGATCCTGGCTATCTTTGAAGACATGGCAGCTTTTGTAGATTTGATGGATGCAGCTCCCAGGTTTCCAAGTGAGCAAGAGGCCTGCCAGGCAGCCTTTCTGATGACTTCCTTTTTGGGGCATTACAAGTGGCTGCAGCTGCACAGGTCCAATGACTTCACCTGGCACACAGTGATCAAATTTCACATGGCCAAGCATTTGGCCCTTGCTTTCAGGTTTGGCAATCCCAGACACGCATGGTGCTTTAAGGCTGAAGACTATGTGGGCAGAATCAGCAAGCTTGCACACTCAGCATCGTTTGGCACAACAGCCACTTTGCTTTCTGTTAAGATCTTGAAAAAGTATCGGCCGATGATGTATGTCAGGTTCTGGAAGGGGCTGCTGTGACACAGAACGTTAACATATTTCGCCAGGCAAAAAAAGAAGTGGTGTGCTGCATGTGCCCTGCAGAAGGGCAAATGAGATCCTTAAGTTCTTGGACATGTCAAGTTTTTGTGCAAAAAAGATTGATATTTTGCAAAAAAAGATTGATATTTTTTTTATATATTTTCTCAGGAAAAGATTGATCTTCCTTGATGTGATTGGGAACACAAAAAACAGCTATAAAATGCAAAGATTGATCTCCAAAAAGATTGATATTTTTTTATAGGAAAAGATTGATTTTTTTTGATCCTGGATCCTCTGGGTTTAAGGAGAGGCGCTCACCGAGGCTGGAAGATCCGTCTCGGACCTGGGAATATAAGTCTTTTAAGGAGAGGCGCTCACCGGGCTGGAGGCGGGAAGAACCGTCTCGGACCTGGGAATATAAGTCTCTTAAGGACGCTGGGCTGGGGGCGGAAAGATCCGTCTCGGGGATTTCTCGTTCCCAGGAGAGGCGCTCACCGGGTTGGAGGCTGGAAGATCCGTCTCGGGGATTTCTCGTTCCCAGGAGAGGCGCTCACCGGGCTGGAGGCGGGAAGATCCGTCTCGAGGACCTGGGAATATAAGTCTTTTAAGGAGAGGCGCTCACCGGGCTGGAGGCTGGAAGATCCGTCTCGGGGATCACTGGGCTGGAGGCGGAAAGATCCGTCTCGGAGATCCTTCTTGGCTCAAGGAAGAAAAAAGAATTCCCAAGGGCACTCGCCCGAAATGATCCGCGCCCGGGTGGAATCGGGCCCGCGGTCTGCAAGCTTCAGAGCTGCAGAGCCTCTTCCAATTGAGCTATGGACCCTTACTAGTCAAGCACGGAGACTCCTGTGCCAGAGAGCGTCACCAGCTGATAGGCTATCAGGTGGATGAACACATCCGTCATCGTGCCGTCGAGCGCCTTGAAGGTGAACCGAGCCAGGTCGCCCGAACGAGTGCTGACGCCACTGAGGGGCATCTTGGGCACTCGCTCTGTCGGGAAGCCCGCGATGAAGCTGTGGCGCAGGTAGCCAGCGCGGTCGATGTCGATGTTGCGCACCGTGTCGTCGTAGGTCTCCGCAAGGACCGAGAGGAAGTGGAAGTGCTCTGAGGCTTCCTTCCCTTCATAGGGTTGTGCGGGTACTGCAGGCTGCCCAGCTGCATCTGCGACTCCAGGAGACTGTCTTCCTGCCTGGCCGCTCCGATGGGGGCCACGTCCTGCCCCGGGTTGGCCAGCAGGTGGATCTTAGAGCCCGCGTCGTTGTCCCAAAAAGTCACGAACGCTCCCATGAGTTTCGTGAAGGCGCGCGCCACGGAGACGTTGTGCTCCGCCACGCCCGGAGGCACCGTGGACTGCTGCGTGTGCACCGTGGGGTAGCTGAACACAAGCGACCTTCCTGAGAGGAGCACGCGGTGGAAGGACTCTACCAGCGCAGAGTCCAGGACGACCTGGGAGGCCAGAACTCGGACGTTCTGGATCTCGAAGTCGGTGCTCAGCGTGGCTCCCGCCGGGTGCGCCCCGGCGTTCTCAGACCACGCGCAGTCGTCGCGTCCGCGAACTCGATTTCTATCACCAGGTTCAGCTGCGGCGGCAGCATCTTGCCGCAGCGCAGGATGCCCACCATGGTGGGG